>CAXDIW010000329.1:0-544000 GCA_963989415.1 Cerceris ruficornis | reverse complement strand
ATAAAGGATTTACGATTGGGGCTCATTGTTCTCTTAAACTTGAAGAACAAAAAATTGGCGAATGGTACTGTTTAGATGCTTTGCATATATGTTTCTTAGATTATATGGAAGCAATATATACAAAGATTTCAACCGTGTACGTGTTCCAATCATTGTTCTACTTGTAGAAAGTTACAATTAATTTCCGTTAAAGGATTAACAATGGGGCTCGTAGTTCACTTAAACTTGAAGAACAAAAAATTGGCGAATTGTACTGTTTGGATGCTTTGCATATATGTTTCGTAGACTATATAGAAGCAATATATACAATGATTTCAACCGTCTACCTTTTCCATTCATTGTTCTACTTGTCGAAAGTTACAAATAATTTCCGATAAAGGATTAACAATGGGGCTCATTGTTCACTTAAACTTGAAGAACAAAAAATTGGAGAATGGTACTGTTTGGATGCTTTGCATATATGTTTCTTAGACTATATAGAAGCAATATATACAAAGATTTCAACCGTCTACCTGTTCCATTCATTGTTCTACTTGTCGAAAGTTACAAATAATTTCAGTTAAAGGATTAACAATGGGGCTCGTAGTTCACTTAAACTTGAAGAACTAAAAATTGGCGAATTGTACTGCTTGGATGCTTTGCGTACATGTTTCTTAGACTATATGGAAGCAATATATACAAAGATTTCAACCGTCTACGTGTTCCATTCATTGTTCTACTTGTCGAAATTTACAAATAATTTCCTTTAAAGGATTAACAATGGGGCTCGTTGTTCACTTAAACTTGAAGAACAATAAATTGGCGAATTGTACTGTTTGGATGCTTTGCATATATGTTTCTTAGACTATATAGACGCAATATATACAAGGATTTCAAACGTCTACCTGTTCCATTCATTGTTCTACTTGTCGAAAGTTACAAATAATTTCCGTTAAAGGATTAACAATGGGGCTCGTAGTTCACTTAAACTTGAAGAACTAAAAATTGTCGAATTGTACTGTTTGGATGCTTTGCATATATGTTTCTTAGACTATATAGAAGCAATATATACAACGATTTCAACCGTCTACCTGTTCCATTCATTGTTCTACTTGTCGAAATTTACAAATGATTTCCTTTAAAGGATTAACAATGGGGCTCGTAGTTCACTTAAACTTGAAGAACAAAAAATTGGCGAATGGTACTGTTTGGATGCTTTGCGTACATGTTTCTTAGACTATATGGAAGCAATATATACAAAGATTTCAACCGTCTACGTGTTCCAATCATTGTTCTACTTGTCGAAATTTACAAATAATTTCCTTTAAAGGATTAACAATGGGGCTCGTTGTTCACTTAAACTTTGGAGAACAAGAAATTGGCGAACTGTACTGCTTGGATGCTTTGCATATATGTTTCTTAGACTATATAGAAGCAATATATACAATGATTTCAACCGTCTACCTATTCCATTCATTGTTCTACTTGCCGAATTTTACAAATAATTTCCTTTAAAGGATTAACAATGGGGTTCGTTGTTCACTTAAACTTGAAGAACAATAAATTGGCGAATTGTACTGTTTGGATGCTTTGCATATATGTTTCTTAGACTATATAGACGCAATATATACAAGGATTTCAAACGTCTACCTGTTCCATTCATTGTTCTACTTGTCGACAGTTACAAATAATTTCCGATAAAGGATTAACGATTTGGGCTCATTGTTCTCTTAAACTTGAAGAACAAAAAATTGGCGAATGGTACTCTTTGGATGATTTGCATATATGTTTCTTAGACTATATAGAAGCAATATATACATTTATTTCAACCGTCTACCTGTTCCACTCATTGTTCTACTTGTCGAAAGTTACAAATAATTTCCGATAAAGGATTAACAATGGGGCTCGTAGTTCACTTAAACTTGAAGAGCAAAAAATAGTCGAATGGTACTGTTTGGATGCTTTGCATATATGTTTCTTAGTCTATATAGAAGCAATATATACATTGATTTCAACCGGCTACCTGTTCCATTCATTGTTCTACTTGTCGCAAGTTACAAATAATTTCCGTTAAAGTATTAACAATGGGGCTCGTAGTTCACTTAAACTTGTAGATCAAATAATTGGCGAATTGTACTGTTTGGATGATTTGCATATATGTTTCTTAGACTTTATAGAAGCAATATATAAAAAGATTTCAACCGTCTACCTGTTCCATTCATTGTTCTACTTGTAGAAAGTTACAAATAATTTCCGTTAAGGCATTAACAATGGGGATCGTAGTTTACTTAAACTTGAGGAACAAGAAATTGGCGAATTGTACTATTTGGATGCTTTGCATATATGTTTCTTAGACTATATAGAAGCAATATATACAAAGATTTCAACCGTCTACCTGTTCCATTCATTGTTCTACTTGTCGAAAGTTACAAATAATTTCCTTTAAAGGATTAACAATGGGGCTCATTGTTCACTTAAACTTGAAGAACAAAAAATTGGCGAATTGTACTGTTTGGATGCTTTGCATATATGTTTCTTAGACTATATAGAAGCAATATGTACAATAATTTCAACAGTCTACCGGTTCCATTCATTGTTCTACTTGTCGAAATTTACAAATAATTTCCTTTAAAGGATTAACAATGGGGCTCGTAGTTCACTTAAACTTGAAGAACAAAAAATTGGCGAATGGTACTGTTTGGATGCTTTGAATAGATGTTTCTTAGACTATTTAGAAACAATATATAGAAAGATTTCACCCGTCTACCTGTTCCATTCATTGTTCTACTTGTCGAAATTTACAAATAATTTCAGTTAAAGGATTAACAATGGGGCTCGTAGTTCACTTAAACTTGAAGAACTAAAAATTGGCGAATTGTACTGCTTGGATGCTTTGCGTACATGTTTCTTAGACTATATGGAAGCAATATATACAAAGATTTCAACCGTCTACGTGTTCCATTCATTGTTCTACTTGTCGAAAATTACAAATAATTACCGATAAAGGATTAACCATTGGGGCTCATTGTTCACTTAAACTTGAAGAACAAAAAATTGGCGAAGTGTACTGTTTGGATGCTTTGCATATATGTTTCTTAGACTATATAGAAGCAATATATACAAAGATTTCAACCGTCTACATGTTCCATTCATCGTTCTACTTGTCGAAAATTACAAATAATTACCGATAAAGGATTAACCATTGGGGCTCATTGTTCACTTAAACTTGAAGAACAAAAAATTGGCGAATGGTACTGTTTGGATGCTTTGCATATATGTTTCTTAGATTATATAGACGCAATATATACAAGGATTTCAACCGTCTACCTGTTCCATTCATTGTTCTACTTGTCGAAATTTACAAATAAATACCGATAAAGGATTAACCATAGGGGCTCATTGTTCACTTAAACTGGAAGACCAAAAAATTGGCGAATGGTACTGTTTGGATGCTTTGCATATAGGTTTCTTAGACTATATAGAAGCAAGATATACAAAGATTTCAACCGTCTACCTGTTCTATTCATTGTTCTACTTGTAAAAAGTTACAAATAATTTCCGTTTCATGATTATCAATGGGGCTCGTTGTTCACTTAAACTTGAAGAACAAAAAATTGGCGAATGGTACTGTTTGGATGCTTTGCATATATGTTTCTTAGACTATATAGAAACAATATATACATTGATTTCAACCGGCTACCTGTTCCATTCATTATTCTACTTGTCGCAAGTTACAAATAATTTTCGTTAAAGTATTGTTACGCCGATATGAAGTTGGCGTACCGAGCGAAGCTGCTCCCTCGAACCCGTGGATTCGAGGATCGATGTAATCGAGGGATCGATTCGGCCGGTCGTTGCTCCAGCGACCGGAAGCGTTTGGTGACCGGAAGTTGCAACCGAGTTGTCAGAAGACAGACGTTCGAAATACTGTTATTAGTTAATAAAGTTATAATTTAATAAAGTCATTAGAATTATAATGCCGAGAAGACCCGTTCCCTCCGTGGGACATAACAATGGTGTCAGAAGTGGGATGCTTCTGGATCGAGGGGAAGAGAATCCTCAGCCCACTAGGCCTGCGGAGGAGGAGCCGAATCGTCTGGGAAGACTGCTGAAAAATCTCGGTCTACAATTACAGAGACAGCAGGAGCTGGCAGAAGAGCGATGGGAGCAGGAGCGCTCCCGAATCGCGGAAAAGGAAGCCAGGAAGAAAGCTGCCCAGGAAGAGAGGTTTGGAGCGCTCGAGGCCCAACTTCGAGCGTTCATCACTGAGTTCGGCCGCCGAACGGCCGTTTCGGGTTCTGTAGGACCGGTGGAGAGTCGTGATCCGATTCCTATGGAGGATACACGGATCACGGCTCCCCTTGTTTCCCAGCCTATCCCTCCGCGTGCCCTCCCAACGGAATTGGGAGTGGTCTTGAAGCGTCCAATATGTAATGAAAAGTCCTCCTGGAAGGAAGGTAAAATCCAGTGTGAGGCTGTAGCGAGTGTTAGTAATTGGCCTTCGAGGCGCTTGGACGCTTCCGCCCCGGTGAAACGCGGAGACACGGTGCATCCCCTGCTAGGCAGCCGGATTCCACGGTTAGGAAGTCTAACGATTCCGACGTACGCGTGTCGGCGATTTGTAGGGTCGATGCGGATTCATCGGAAGATGATGAGAGAAACGACGGAGTTCACCTCGATGGTTCGGCGAGCGCGAGAGAGCCTCGAGTACCTGAACGAGGAAGCGTCGAGGGGAATGGAGGAGGTCGCGGATGGCGTCGGAAGGGAGCTGAAGGTGACAGATCGGTTGACTCGTCCCGGCTCCAAGGTGGACCTCGCGGTGCGCAGGTTCGCAGAGCTGGAGGAAGAGGCGTTCGACCTCGCGCGGTTGGACCGCGGCAGGGAGAGCGTGACGATCGGGACACCGGCGGACGTCCCCGAGGAGATCGGGAGAGCCGTGGCGGCAGCGGCAGCGACGGCAGCGACGAGCACAGCGACGGGGGTCGCGGGCGTCGAACGGTCCCCACCGACGGGAAGAGCCCGGACGAGTCGGCTACGACGAAGCGGAGGAGCAAGAAACGAAGGAAGAGGAAAAACCGGAACGAACGACGAAGGAAGCTCCGGAAGAGAAGGAGGTGGAAGAAAAAGTGGAAGAGATAGCGGAAGAGATGGAAGAGACGGCGGAAGAAAAGCCAGCGGAGAGAGCGCCGCCGCGAATGCGTCGGAGAGAAGCTCCGAAGGATTTCAAGGCCGTCGAGGTTACCGACGATCTCGAGAAGCTTCTGAAGACGGACCTGCCGTTCCTGACGTTCGGAAAAATCATCGACACCGTCTACAAAATGATCGAGAGCGCGCCGGAAAACACTGCCGAGGATTCGGCGACGAACGCCATACACCGAGCGATTTACGAGAAACTCGGAACGATCGTTACCCTCGAAAATCCAGACCTTCTGACGAAGGAGCTGAAGGACGCTATGGACGTCGTTTGCGGAAAAATAGCGACGTATCTGAGGAGAATCCTAAACGAATGGGAGATCAGGTTCATGGAACGATACGTGCCGGAAGTGATGTCGTGGGAAGTTCGGGACTGGACCGACTGGCTCAGTCACATCAGCAGCCTCGCCAAAGACTGGAACGCCTGGCTGCGCGGAGTCATCGAGAAGATCCTCGAGATCCGAGCAGCGGGATCGGCGAAGCTCGAGAGGATGCGAACCGGGGAGGACGCGTCGCCAGCCCCCTGCTCCTCTCTCGAAATCTTGCCCGTTAACCAGTTAACTGTGGCGCCCTCGTTTGAGAGTGCGCACCGTTTTGTGTCGCCAGAATCGAGCCATGACGAGTATACTCGTCAATCGCAGATCAACGCGTTAACGAGTCCGGCGACACGGAGAGAGGGAGAGAGGGGTGGAGGAAAAGCGCAGGAAAGCGCAGGAAGAGGATGAGGAAATTGGCTTCCTCTTACGAAAGAAGATGGGAATCCGCGTGCGGAGAAGAGGCATGTCATCTCCTACTGGTCCCCAAAAGCAAGGTGGAAGAAGCGCTCCGTGGATGTCACGAGGCTCCTACAGGAGGACACTTCGGTATGCGCAAGACCCTTGCGAAAGTGCGGCAGAGATTCTTCTGGCCCGAACACCGAATGGACGTCGAAGAGTGGTGTCGCCGCTGTTACACTTGTACGGCGAGGAAAGGTCCGAAGGAGAGGGGGAGAGGACCCCTCAGGATTTATAATGTCGGGGCACCTTTTGAGAGGATGGCGCTCGACATTGTTGGACCTTTGCCGAAAACGAAAACAGCGCGACGACCATCGCAGAAGCTCTTCTACGTGAGGTGGTTGGCCGACATGGAATACCTCTAGAGCTCCATTCCGAGCAGGGTCGTAGTTTTGGGTCGACTGTCGTCAAGAAACTCATGGAGTTGCTTGGAATCCGGAAGACAAGGACGACGCCACTCCACCCTCAGTCGGACGGACTCGTAGAGAGGTTGATAAGGACTCTGCTACAATATTTGTCGCTATACGTTGCGGACAACCTAAAGGATTGGGACCAGTGGATCCTGCTGTTTCTCTTAGTCGTAGAGCAACAGGCGGGATGCAGAAAGAAGAGATGCGGAAAGAAAAACGAGCCAGTAAAGAAGAGATGCGGAAAGAAGAATGATCCAGTGAAGAACGGAAGGGCAAGAATGAACTTATCCAACGAATTACGAATGCGATGGCATCGACTTGCCGACGCCTCACTCAAGGTTTTTTGGATGGTTTTCCCTTGAGTCGGAGGACAAATGTCGAGGCGTTTTCGTCTGATTGGAGCCATACCAGTAGACGTTTTGTTTCCTGTTGTCTACTTCCTCTGCAGACGAAGGCATTGAATCCCGGGACGATTTCAAGAAGGTTATGGAAGTCTAGTTGCCCGATTTGAAGTCGCCGCGGTCGGGACGACCGCTCTTCGAGAGGAGGGGGCAGTGTTACGCCGATATGAAGTTGGCGTACCGAGCGAAGCTGCTCCCTCGAACCCGTGGATTCGAGGATCGATGTAATCGAGGGATCGATTCGGCCGGTCGTTGCTCCAGCGACCGGAAGCGTTTGGTGACCGGAAGTTGCAACCGAGTTGTCAGAAGACAGACGTTCGAAATACTGTTATTAGTTAATAAAGTTATAGTTTAATAAAGTCATTAGAATTATAATGCCGAGAAGACCCGGTCCCTCCGTGGGACATAACAGTATTAACAATGGGGCTCGTAGTTCACTTAAACTTGAAGATCAAATAATTGGCGAATTGTACCGTTTGGATGATTTGCATATATGTTTCTTAGACTTTATAGAAGCAATATATAAAAAGATTTCAACCGTCTACCTGTTCCATTCATTGTTCTACTTGTAGAAAGTTACAAATAATTCCCGTTAAGGCATTAACAATGGGGATCGTAGTTTACTTAAACTTGAAGAATAAGAAATTGGCGAATTGTACTGTTTGGATGCTTTGCATAAATGTTTCTTAGACTATATAGAAGCAATATATACAAAGATTTCAACCGTCTACCTGTTCCATTCATTGTTCTACTTGTCGAAAGTTACAAATAATTTCCTTTAAAGGATTAACAATGGGGCTCATTGTTCACTTAAACTTGAAGAACAAAAAATTGGCGAATTGTACTGTTTGGATGCTTTGCATATATGTTTCTTAGACTATATAGAAGCAATATGTACAATAATTTCAACAGTCTACCTGTTCCATTCATTGTTCTTCTTGTCGAAATTTACAAATAATTTCCGATAAAGGATTAACAATGGGGCTCGTTGTTCACTTAAACTTGAAGAACAAAAAATTGGCGAATAGTACTGGTTGGATGCTTTGCATATATGTTTCTTACACTATATAGAAGCAACATATACATTGATTTCAACCGGCTACCTGTTCCATTCATTGTTCTACTTGTCGCAAGTTACAAATAATTTCCGTTAAAGTATTAACAATGGGGCTCGTAGTTCACTTAAACTTGAAGATCAAATAATTGGCGAATTGTACTGTTTGGATGATTTGCATATATGTTTCTTAGACTTTATAGAAGCAATATATAAAAAGATTTCAACCGTCTACCTGTTCGATTCCTTGTTCCACTTGTCGAAAGTTACAAATAATTTCCGATAAAGGACTAACAATGGGTCTCATTGTTCACTTAAACTTGAAGGACAAAAAATTGGCGAATGGTACTGTTTGGATGCTTTGCATATATGTTTCTTAGACTATATGGAAGCAATATATACAAAGATTTCAACCGTCTACGTGTTCCAATCATTGTTCTACTTGTAGAAAGTTACAATTAATTTCCGATAAAGGATTAACAATGGGGCTCGTAGTTCACATAAACTTGAAGAACAAAAAATTGGCGAATTGTACTGTTTGGATGCTTTGCATAGATGTTTCTTAGACTATTTAGAAGCAATATATAGAAAGATTTCACCCGTCTACCTGTACTATTCATTGTTCTACTTGTAGAAAGTTACAAATAATTTCCATTTCATGATTATCAATGGAGCTCGCTGTTCACTTAAACTTGAAGATCAAAAAATTGGCGATTGTTACTGTTTAGATGCTTTGCATATATGTTTCTTAGATTATATAGAAGCAATATATACAAAGATTTCAACCGTCTACCTGTTCCATTCATTGTTCTACTTGTCGAAAGCTACAAATAATTTCCGTTAAGGGATTAACAATGGGGATCGTAGTTTACTTAAACTTGAAGAACAAAAAATTGGCGAATTGCACTGTTTGGATGCTTTGCATATATGTTTCTTAGACTATACAGAAGCAATATATACAATGATTTCAACAGTCTACATGTTCCATTCATTGTTCTACTTGTCGAAAGATACAAATAATTTCCTTTAATGGATTAACAATGGGGCTCGTAGTTCACTTAAATTTGAAGAACAAAAAATTGGCGAATGGTACTGTTTGGTTGCTTTGCATATATGTTTCTTAGACTATATGGAAGCAATATATACAAAGATTTCAACCGTCTACGTGTTCCAATCATTGTTCTACTTGTAGAAATTTACAATTAATTTCCGTTAAAGGATTAACAATGGGGCTCGTTGTTCACTTAAACTTGTAGATCAAAAAATTGGCGATTGTTACTGTTTAGATGCTTTGCATATATGTTTCTTAGATTATATAGAAGCAATATATACAAAGATTTCAACCGTCTACCTGTTCCATTCATTGTTCTACTTGTCGAAAATTACAAATAATTTCCTTTAAAGGATTAACAATGGGGCTCGTTGTTCACTTAAACTTGAAGAACAAAAAATTGGCGAATTGTACTGTTTGGATGCTTTGCATATATGTTTCTTAGACTATATAGAAGCAATATATAGATTGATTTCAACCGTCTACCTGTTCCACTCATTGTTCTACTTGTCGCAAGTTACAAATAATTTCCGTTAAAGTATTAACAATGGGGCTCGTAGTTCACTTAAACATGAAGATGAAATAATTGGCGAATTGTACTGTTTGGATGCTTTGCATATATGTTTCTTAGATTATATAGAAACAATATATACAAAGATTTCAACCGTCTACCTGTTCCATTCATTGTTCTACTTGTCGAAAATTACAAATAATTTCCGATAAAGGATTAACCATTGGGGCTCATTGTTCACTAAACTTGAAGAACAAAAAATTGTCGAATTGTACTGTTTCGATGCTTTGCATATATGTTTCTTAGACTATATGGAAGCAATATATACAAAGATTTCAACCGTCTACGTGTTCCAATCATTGTTCTACTTGTAGAAAGTTACAATTAATTTCCGATAAAGGATTAACAATGGGGCTCGTAGTTCACATAAACTTGAAGAACAAAAAATTGGCGAATTGTACTGTTTGGATGCTTTGCATAGATGTTTCTTAGACTATTTAGAAGCAATATATAGAAAGATTTCACCCGTCTACCTGTACTATTCATTGTTCTACTTGTAGAAAGTTACAAATAATTTCCATTTCATGATTATCAATGGAGCTCGCTGTTCACTTAAACTTGAAGATCAAAAAATTGGCGATTGTTACTGTTTAGATGCTTTGCATATATGTTTCTTAGATTATATAGAAGCAATATATACAAAGATTTCAACCGTCTACCTGTTCCATTCATTGTTCTACTTGTCGAAAGCTACAAATAATTTCCGTTAAGGGATTAACAATGGGGATCGTAGTTTACTTAAACTTGAAGAACAAAAAATTGGCGAATTGCACTGTTTGGATGCTTTGCATATATGTTTCTTAGACTATATAGAAGCAATATATACAATGATTTCAACAGTCTACATGTTCCATTCATTGTTCTACTTGTCGAAAGATACAAATAATTTCCTTTAATGGATTAACAATGGGGCTCGTAGTTCACTTAAATTTGAAGAACAAAAAATTGGCGAATGGTACTGTTTGGTTGCTTTGCATATATGTTTCTTAGACTATATGGAAGCAATATATACAAAGATTTCAACCGTCTACGTGTTCCAATCATTGTTCTACTTGTAGAAAGTTACAATTAATTTCCGTTAAAGGATTAACAATGGGGCTCGTTGTTCACTTAAACTTGTAGATCAAAAAATTGGCGATTGTTACTGTTTAGATGCTTTGCATATATGTTTCTTAGATTATATAGAAGCAATATATACAAAGATTTCAACCGTCTACCTGTTCCATTCATTGTTCTACTTGTCGAAAATTACAAATAATTTCCTTTAAAGGATTAACAATGGGGCTCGTTGTTCACTTAAACTTGAAGAACAAAAAATTGGCGAATTGTACTGTTTGGATGCTTTGCATATATGTTTCTTAGACTATATAGAAGCAATATATAGATTGATTTCAACCGTCTACCTGTTCCACTCATTGTTCTACTTGTCGCAAGTTACAAATAATTTCCGTTAAAGTATTAACAATGGGGCTCGTAGTTCACTTAAACATGAAGATGAAATAATTGGCGAATTGTACTGTTTGGATGCTTTGCATATATGTTTCTTAGATTATATAGAAACAATATATACAAAGATTTCAACCGTCTACCTGTTCCATTCATTGTTCTACTTGTCGAAAATTACAAATAATTTCCGATAAAGGATTAACCATTGGGGCTCATTGTTCACTAAACTTGAAGAACAAAAAATTGTCGAATTGTACTGTTTCGATGCTTTGCATATATGTTTCTTAGACTATATAAAAGCAATATATACAATGATTTCAACCGTCTACCTGTTCCATTCATTGTTCTACTTGTCGAAAGTTACAAATAATTTCCGTTAAGGGATTAACAATGGGGATCGTAGTTTACTTAACTTGAAGAACAAAAAATTGGCGAATTGTACTGTTTGGATGCTTTGCATATATGTTTCTTAGACTATATGGAAGCCATATATACAATGATTTCAACCGTCTACCTGTTCCATTCATTGTTCTACTTGTCGAAATTTACAAATAATTTCCGATAAAGGATTAACAATGGGGCTCATTGTTCACTTAATCTTGAAGAACAAAAAATTGGCGAATTGTACTGTTTGGATGCTTTGCATATATGTTTCTTAGACTATATAGAAGGAATATATACAATGATTTCAACCATCTACCTGTTCCATTCATTGTTCTACTTGTCGAAATTTACAAATAATTTCCTTTAAAGGATTAACAATGGGGCTCGTTGTTCACTTAAACTTGAAGAACAATAAATTGGCGAATTTTACTGTTTGGATGCTTTGCATATATGTTTCTTAGACTATTTAGAAGCAATATATAGAAAGATTTCACCCGTCTACCTGTACTATTCATTGTTCTACTTGTAGAAAGTTACAATTAATTTCCATTTCATGATTATCAATGGGGCTCGCTGTTCACTTAAACTTGAAGATCAAAAAATTGGCGAATGTCACTGTTTAGATGCTTTGCATATAGGTTTCTTAGACTATATAGAAGCAACATATACAAATATTTCAACCGTCTACCTGTTCTGTTCATTGTTCTACTTGTAGAAAGTTACAAATAATTTCCGTTTCATGATTATCAATGGGGCTCGTTGTTCACTTAAACTTGAAGAACAAAAAATTGGCGAATGGTACTGTTTAGATGCTTTGCATATAGGTTTCTTAGACTATATAGAAGCAATATATACAAAGAATTCAACCGTCTACCTGTTCCATTCATTGTTCTACTTGTAGAAAGTTACAAATAATTTCCATTTCATGATTATCAATGGGGCTCGCTGTTCACTTAAACTTGAAGAACAAAAAATTGGCGAATGGTACTGTTTGGATGTTTGCATATATGTTTCTTAGATTATATAGAAGCAATATATACAAAGATTTCAACCGTCTACCTGTTCCATTCATTGTTCTACTTGTCGAAATTTACAAATAATTTCCTTTAAAGGATTAACAATGGGGCTCGTTGTTCACTTAAACTTGTAGATCAAAAAATTGGCGATTGTTACTGTTTAGATGCTTTGCATATATGTTTCTTAGATTATATAGAAGCAATATATACAAAGATTTCAACCGTCTACCTGTTCCATTCATTGTTCTACTTGTCGAAAATTACAAATAATTTCCTTTAAAGGATTAACAATGGGGCTCGTTGTTCACTTAAACTTGAAGAACAAAAAATTGGCGAATTGTACTGTTTGGATGCTTTGCATATATGTTTCTTAGACTATATAGAAGCAATATATAGATTGATTTCAACCGTCTACCTGTTCCACTCATTGTTCTACTTGTCGCAAGATACAAATAATTTCCGTTAAAGTATTAACAATGGGGCTCGTAGTTCACTTAAACATGAAGATGAAATAATTGGCGAATTGTACTGTTTGGATGCTTTGCATATATGTTTCTTAGATTATATAGAAACAATATATACAAAGATTTCAACCGTCTACCTGTTCCATTCATTGTTCTACTTGTCGAAAATTACAAATAATTTCCGATAAAGGATTAACCATTGGGGCTCATTGTTCACTAAACTTGAAGAACAAAAAATTGTCGAATTGTACTGTTTCGATGCTTTGCATATATGTTTCTTAGACTATATAAAAGCAATATATACAATGATTTCAACCGTCTACCTGTTCCATTCATTGTTCTACTTGTCGAAATTTACAAATTGTTTCCTTTAAAGGATTAACAATGGGGCTCGTTGTTCACTTAATCTTGAAGAACAAAAAAGTGGCGAATGGTACTGTTTGGATGCTTTGCATATATGTTTCTTATATTATATAGAAGCAATATATACAAATATTTCAACCGTCTACCTGTTCCATTCATTGTTCTACTTGTCGCAAGTTACAAATAATTTCCGTTAAAGTATTAACAATGGGGCTCGTAGTTCACTTAAACTTGAAGATCAAATAATTGGCGAATTGTACTGTTTGGATGATTTGCATATATGTTTCTTAGACTTTATAGAAGCAATATATAAAAAGATTTCAACCGTCTACCTGTTCGATTCCTTGTTCCACTTGTCGAAAGTTACAAATAATTTCCGATAAAGGATTAACAATGGGGCTCATTGTTCACTTAAACTTGAAGGACAAAAAATTGGCGAATGGTACTGTTTGGATGCTTTGCATATATGTTTCTTAGACTATATAGAAGCAATATATACATTGATTTCAACCGTCTACCTGTTCCACTCATTGTTCTACTTGTCGCAAGTTACAAATAATTTCCGTTAAAGTGTTAACAATGGGGCTCGTAGTTCACTTAAACTTGAAGATGAAATAATTGGCGAATTGTACTGTTTGGATGCTTTGCATATATGTTTCTTTGATTAATAGAAGCAATATATACAAAGATTTCAACCGTCTACCTGTTCCATTCATTGTTCTACTTGTCGAAAGCTACAAATAATTTCCGTTAAAGTGTTAACAATGGGGCTCGTAGTTCACTTAAACTTGAAGATGAAATAATTGGCGAATTGTACTGTTTGGATGCTTTGCATATATGTTTCTTTGATTAATAGAAGCAATATATACAAAGATTTCAACCGTCTACCTGTTCCATTCATTGTTCTACTTGTCGAAAGCTACAAATAATTTCCGATAACGGATTAACCATTGGGGCTCATTGTTCACTTAAACTTGAAGAACAAAAAATTGGCGAATTGTACTGTTTGGATGCTTTGCATATATGTTTCTTAGACTATATAGAAGCAATATATACAAAGATTTCAACCGTCTACCTGTTCCATTCATTGATCTACTTGTCGAAAGTTACAAATAATTTCCGATAAAGGATTAACAATGGGTCTCATTGTTCACTTAAACTTGAAGAACAAAAAATTGGCGAATGGTACTGTTTGGATGCTTTGCATATATGTTTCTTAGACTATATGGAAGCAATATATACAAAGATTTCAACCGTCTACGTGTTCCAATCATTGTTCTACTTGTAGAAAGTTACAATTAATTTCCGATAAAGGATTAACAATGGGGCTCGTAGTTCACATAAACTTGAAGAACAAAAAATTGGCGAATTGTACTGTTTGGATGCTTTGCATAGATGTTTCTTAGACTATTTAGAAGAAATATATAGAAAGATTTCACCCGTCTACCTGTACTATTCATTGTTCTACTTGTAGAAAGTTACAAATAATTTCCATTTCATGATTATCAATGGAGCTCGCTGTTCACTTAAACTTGAAGATCAAAAAATTGGCGATTGTTACTGTTTAGATGCTTTGCATATATGTTTCTTAGATTATATAGAAGCAATATATACAAAGATTTCAACCGTCTACCTGTTCCATTCATTGTTCTACTTGTCGAAAGCTACAAATAATTTCCGTTAAGGGATTAACAATGGGGATCGTAGTTTACTTAAACTTGAAGAACAAAAAATTGGCGAATTGCACTGTTTGGATGCTTTGCATATATGTTTCTTAGACTATATAGAAGCAATATATACAATGATTTCAACAGTCTACATGTTCCATTCATTGTTCTACTTGTCGAAAGATACAAATAATTTCCTTTAATGGATTAACAATGGGGCTCGTAGTTCACTTAAACTTGAAGATGAAATAATTGGCGAATTGTACTGTTTGGATGCTTTGCATATATGTTTCTTAGATTATATAGAAGCTATATATACAAAGATTTCAACCGTCTACCTGTTCCATTCATTGTTCTGCTTGTCGAAAGTTACAAATAATTTCCTTTAAAGGATTAACAATGGGGCTCGTAGGTCACTTAAACTTGAAGAACAAAAAATTGGCGAATTGTACTGTTTGGATGCTTTGCATATATGTTTCTTAGATTATATAGAAGCAATATATACAAAGATTTCAACCTTCTACCTGTTCCAATCATTGTTCTACTTGTCGAAATTTACAAATAATTTCCTTTAAAGGATTAACAATGGGGCTCGTTGTTCACTTAAACGTGAAGAACGAAGAATTGGCGGATTGTGCTGTTTGGATGCTTTGCATATGTGTTTCTTAGACTATTTAGAAGCAATATATAGAAAGATTTCACCCGTCTACCTGTACTATTCATTGTTCTACTTGTAGAAAGTTACAAATAATTACCATTTCATGATTATCAATGGGGCTCGCTGTTCACTTAATCTTGAAGATCAAAAAATTGGCGACTGGTACTGTTTGGATGCTTTGCATATATGTTTCTTAGACTATATAGAAGCAATATATAAAAAGATTTCAACCGTCTACCAGTTCCATTCATTGTTCTACTCGTCGAAAGTTACAAATAATTTCCGTTAAGGGATTAACAATGGGGATCGTAGTTTACTTAAACTTGAAGAACAAAAAATTGGCGAATTGTACTGTTTGGTTGCTTTGCATATATGTTTCTTAGACTATATAGAAGGAATATATACAATGATTTCAACCGTCTACCTATTCCATTCATTGTTCTACTTGCCGAAATTTACAAATAATTTCCTTTAAAGGATTAACAATGGGGCTCGTAGTTCACTTAAACTTGAAGAGCAAAAAATTGTCGAATTGTACTGTTTGGATACTTTGCATATATGTTTCTTAGACTATATAGAAGCAATATATACAATGATTTCAACCGTCTACCTATTTCATTCATTGTTCTACTTTCCGAAATTTACAAATAATTTCCTTTAAAGGATTAACAATGGAGCTCGTAGTTCACTTAAACTTGAAGAGCTAAAAATTGGCGATTTGTACTGTTTGGACGCTTTGCATATATGTTTCTTGGACTATGTAGAAGCAATATATGCAATGATTTCAACAGTCTACCTGTTCCATTCATTGTTCTACTTGTCGAAATTTACAAATAATTTCCGATAAAGGATTAACAATGGGGCTCATTGTTCACTTAATCTTGAAGAACAAAAAATTGGCGAATTGTACTGTTTGGATGCTTTGCATATATGTTTCTTAGACTATATAGAAGCAATATATACAATGATTTCAACCGTCTACCTATTTCATTCATTGTTCTACTTTCCGAAATTTACAAATAATTTCCTTTAAAGGATTAACAATGGAGTTCGTAGTTCACTTAAACTTGAAGAGCTAAAAATTGGCGATTTGTACTGTTTGGATACTTTGCATATATGTTTCTTAGACTATATAGAAGCAATATATACAATTATTTCAACCGTCTACCTATTTCATTCATTGTTCTACTTTCCGAAATTTACAAATAATTTCCGATAAAGGATTAACAATGGGGCTCGTAGTTCACTTAAACTTGAAGAACAAAAAATTGGCGAATGGTACTGTTTGGATGCTTTGCATATATGTTTCTTAGATTATATAGAAGCAATATATACAAAGATTTCAACCTTCTACCTGTTCCAATCATTGTTCTACTTGTCGAAATTTACAAATAATTTCCTTTAAAGGATTAACAATGGGGCTCGTTGTTCACTTAAACTTGAAGAACAAAAAATTGGCGAATGGTACTGTTTGGATGCTTTGCATATATGTTTCTTAGACTATATGGAAGCAATATATACAATGATTTCAACCGTCTACATGATCCATTCATTGTTCTACTTGCCGAAATTTACAAATAATTTCCTTTAAAGGATTAACAATGGGGCTCATTGTTCACTAAACTTGAAGAACAAAAAATTGTCGAATTGTACTGTTTGGATGCTTTGCATATATGTTTCTTAGACTATATAAAAGCAATATATACAATGATTTCAACCGTCTACCTGTTCCATTCATTGTTCTACTTGTCGAAAGTTACAAATAATTTCCGTTAAGGGATTAACAATGGGGATCGTAGTTTACTTAAACTTGAAGAACAAAAAATTGGCGAATTGTACTGTTTGGATGCTTTGCATATATGTTTCTTAGACTATATAGAAAGAATATATACAATGATTTCAACCGTCTACCTATTCCATTCATTGTTCTACTTGCCGAAATTTACAAATAATTTCCTTTAAAGGATTAACAATGGGGCTCATTGTTCACTTAAACTTGAAGAACGAAAAATTGTCGAATGGTACTGTTTGGATGCTTTGCCTAGATGTTTCTTAGACTATTTAGAAGCAATATATAGAAAGATTTCACCCGTCTACCTGTACTATTCATTGTTCTACTTGTAGAAAGTTACAAATAATTACCATTTCATGATTATCAATGGGGCTCGCTGTTCACTTAATCTTGAAGATCAAAAAATTGGCGACTGGTACTGTTTGGATGCTTTGCATATATGTTTCATAGATTATATAGAAGCAATATATACAATGATTTCAACAGTCTACCTGTTTCATTCATTGTTCTACTTGTCGATAGTTACAAATAAATTCCTTTAAAGGATTAACAATGGGGCTCGTAGTTCACTTACACTTGAAGAACAAAAAATTGGCGAATGGTACTGTTTGGATGCTTTGCATATATGTTTCTTATACTATATAGAAGCAATATATACAAAGATTTCAACCGTCTACCTGTTCCATTCAATGTTCTACTTGTCGAAAGTTACAAATAATTTCCGATAAAGGATTAACAATGGGGCTCATTGTTCACTTAAACTTGAAGAACAAAAAATTGGCGAATTGTACTGTTTGGACGCTTTGCATATATGTTTCTTGGACTATATAGAAGCAACATATACAATGATTTCAACAGTGTACCTGTTCCATTCATTGTTCTACATGTCGAAATTTACAAATAATTCCCGATAAAGGATTAACAATGGGGCTCATTGTTCACTTAAACTTGAAGAACAAAAAATTGGCGAATTGTATTGTTTGGATGCTTTGCATATATGTTTCTTAGACTATATAGAAGCAATATATACAAAGATTTCAACCGTCTACCTGTTCCATTCATTGTTCTACTTGTCGAAAGTTACAAATAATTTCCGATAAAGGATTAACAATGGGTCTCATTGTTCACTTAAACTTGAAGAACAAAAAATTGGCGAATGGTACTGTTTGGTTGCTTTGCATATATGTTTCTTAGACCTTATAGAAGCAATATATACAAAGATTTCAACCGTCTACCAGTTCCATTCATTGTTCTACTTGTCGAAAATTACAAATAATTACCGATAATGGATTAACCATTGGGGCTCATTGTTCACTTAAACTTGAAGAACAAAAAATTGGCGAATTGTACTGTTTGGATGCTTTGCATATATGTTTCTTAGACTATATAGAAGCAATATATACAATGATTTCAACCGTCCACCTGTTCCATTCATTGTTCTACTTGTCGAATGTTACAAATAATTTCCGTTAAGGGATTAACAAAGGGGATCGTAGTTTACTTAAACTTGAAGAACAAAAAATTGGCGAATTGTACTGTTTGGATGCTTTGCATATATGTTTCTTAGACTATATAGAAGCAATATGTATAATGATTTCAACCGTCTACCTGTTCCATTCATTGTTCTACTTGTCGAAAGTTACAAATAATTTCCGTTGAGGGATTAACAATGGGGATCGTAGTTTACTTAAACTTGAAGAACAAAAAATTGGCGAATTGTACTGTTTGGATGCTTTGCATATATGTTTCTTAGACTATATAGAAGCAATATATAGATTGATTTCAACCGTCTACCTGTTCCACTCATTGTTCTACTTGTCGCAAGTTACAAATAATTTCCGTTAAAGTATTAACAATGGGGCTCGTAGTTCACTTAAACATGAAGATGAAATAATTGGCGAATTGTACTGTTTGGATGCTTTGCATATATGTTTCTTAGACTATATAGAAGGAATATATACAATGATTTCAACCGTCTACCTATTCCATTCATTGTTCTACTTGCCGAAATTTACAAATAATTTCCTTTAAAGGATTAACAATGGGGCTCATTGTTCACTAAACTTGAAGAACAAAAAATTGTCGAATTGTACTGTTTGGATGCTTTGCATATATGTTTCTTAGACTATATAAAAGCAATATATACAATGATTTCAACCGTCTACCTGTTCCAGTCATTGTTCTACTTGTCGAAAGTTACAAATAATTTCCGTTAAGGGATTAACAATGGGGATCGTAGTTTACTTAAACTTGAAGAACAAAAAATTGTCGAATTGTACTGTTTGGATGCTTTGCATATATGTTTCTTAGACTATATAAAAGCAATATATACAATGATTTCAACCGTCTACCTATTCCATTCATTGTTCTACTTGCCGAAATTTACAAATAATTTCCTTTAAAGGATTAACAATGGGGCTCATTGTTCACTTAAACTTGAAGAACGAAAAATTGTCGAATGGTACTGTTTGGATGCTTTGCCTAGATGTTTCTTAGACTATTTAGAAGCAATATATAGAAAGATTTCACCCGTCTACCTGTACTATTCATTGTTCTACTTGTAGAAAGTTACAAATAATTACCATTTCATGATTATCAATGGGGCTCGCTGTTCACTTAATCTTGAAGATCAAAAAATTGGCGACTGGTACTGTTTGGATGCTTTGCATATATGTTTCTTAGATTAGATAGAAGCAATATATACAATGATTTCAACAGTCTACCTGTTTCATTCATTGTTCTACTTGTCGATAGTTACAAATAAATTCCTTTAAAGGATTAACAATGGGTCTCATTGTTCACTTAAACTTGAAGAACAAAAAATTGGCGAATGGTACTGTTTGGATGCTTTGCATATATGTTTCTTAGACTATATGGAAGCAATATATACAAAGATTTCAACCGTCTACGTGTTCCAATCATTGTTCTACTTGTAGAAAGTCACAATTAATTTCCGTTAAAGGATTAACAATGGGGCTCGTAGTTCACTTAAACTTGAAGAACAAAAAATTGGCGAATTGTACTGTTTGGATGCTTTGCATAGATGTTTCTTAGACTATTTAGAAGCAATATATAGAAAGATTTCACCCGTCTACCTGTACTATTCATTGTTCAACTTGTAGAAAGTTACAAATAATTTCCATTTCATGATTATCAATGGGGCTCGCTGTTCACTTAAACTTGAAGATCAAAAAATTGGCGATTGTTACTGTTTAGATGATTTGCATATATGTTTCGTAGACTATATAGAAGCAATATATACAATGATTTCAACCGTCTACCTATTCCATTCACTGTTCTACTTGTCGAAAGTTACAAATAATTTCCTTTAAAGGATTAACAATGGGGCTCATTGTTCACTTAAACTTGAAGAACGAAAAATTGTCGAATGGTACTGTTTGGATGCTTTGCCTAGATGTTTCTTAGACTATTTAGAAGCAATATATAGAAAGATTTCACCCGTCTACCTGTACTATTCATTGTTCTACTTGTAGAAAGTTACAAATAATTACCATTTCATGATTATCAATGGGGCTCGCTGTTCACTTAATCTTGAAGATCAAAAAATTGGCGACTGGTACTGTTTGGATGCTTTGCATATATGTTTCATAGATTATATAGAAGCAATATATACAATGATTTCAACAGTCTACCTGTTTCATTCATTGTTCTACTTGTCGATAGTTACAAATAAATTCCTTTAAAGGATTAACAATGGGGCTCGTAGTTCACTTACACTTGAAGAACAAAAAATTGGCGAATGGTACTGTTTGGATGCTTTGCATATATGTTTCTTATACTATATAGAAGCAATATATACAAAGATTTCAACCGTCTACCTGTTCCATTCAATGTTCTACTTGTCGAAAGTTACAAATAATTTCCGATAAAGGATTAACAATGGGGCTCATTGTTCACTTAAACTTGAAGAACAAAAAATTGGCGAATTGTACTGTTTGGACGCTTTGCATATATGTTTCTTGGACTATATAGAAGCAACATATACAATGATTTCAACAGTGTACCTGTTCCATTCATTGTTCTACATGTCGAAATTTACAAATAATTCCCGATAAAGGATTAACAATGGGGCTCATTGTTCACTTAAACTTGAAGAACAAAAAATTGGCGAATTGTATTGTTTGGATGCTTTGCATATATGTTTCTTAGACTATATAGAAGCAATATATACAATGATTTCAACCGTCTACCTGTTCCATTCATTGTTCTACTTGTCGAAAGTTACAAATAATTTCCGTTAAGGGATTAACAATGGGGATCGTAGTTTACTTAAACTTGAAGAACAAAAAATTGGCGAATTGTACTGTTTGGATGCTTTGCATATATGTTTCTTAGACTATATAGAAAGAATATATACAATGATTTCAACCGTCTACCTATTCCATTCATTGTTCTACTTGCCGAAATTTACAAATAATTTCCTTTAAAGGATTAACAATGGGGCTCATTGTTCACTTAAACTTGAAGAACGAAAAATTGTCGAATGGTACTGTTTGGATGCTTTGCCTAGATGTTTCTTAGACTATTTAGAAGCAATATATAGAAAGATTTCACCCGTCTACCTGTACTATTCATTGTTCTACTTGTAGAAAGTTACAAATAATTACCATTTCATGATTATCAATGGGGCTCGCTGTTCACTTAATCTTGAAGATCAAAAAATTGGCGACTGGTACTGTTTGGATGCTTTGCATATATGTTTCATAGATTATATAGAAGCAATATATACAATGATTTCAACAGTCTACCTGTTTCATTCATTGTTCTACTTGTCGATAGTTACAAATAAATTCCTTTAAAGGATTAACAATGGGGCTCGTAGTTCACTTACACTTGAAGAACAAAAAATTGGCGAATGGTACTGTTTGGATGCTTTGCATATATGTTTCTTATACTATATAGAAGCAATATATACAAAGATTTCAACCGTCTACCTGTTCCATTCAATGTTCTACTTGTCGAAAGTTACAAATAATTTCCGATAAAGGATTAACAATGGGGCTCATTGTTCACTTAAACTTGAAGAACAAAAAATTGGCGAATTGTACTGTTTGGACGCTTTGCATATATGTTTCTTGGACTATATAGAAGCAACATATACAATGATTTCAACAGTGTACCTGTTCCATTCATTGTTCTACATGTCGAAATTTACAAATAATTCCCGATAAAGGATTAACAATGGGGCTCATTGTTCACTTAAACTTGAAGAACAAAAAATTGGCGAATTGTATTGTTTGGATGCTTTGCATATATGTTTCTTAGACTATATAGAAGCAATATATACAAAGATTTCAACCGTCTACCTGTTCCATTCATTGTTCTACTTGTCGAAAGTTACAAATAATTTCCGATAAAGGATTAACAATGGGTCTCATTGTTCACTTAAACTTGAAGAACAAAAAATTGGCGAATGGTACTGTTTGGTTGCTTTGCATATATGTTTCTTAGACCTTATAGAAGCAATATATACAAAGATTTCAACCGTCTACCAGTTCCATTCATTGTTCTACTTGTCGAAAATTACAAATAATTACCGATAATGGATTAACCATTGGGGCTCATTGTTCACTTAAACTTGAAGAACAAAAAATTGGCGAATTGTACTGTTTGGATGCTTTGCATATATGTTTCTTAGACTATATAGAAGCAATATATACAATGATTTCAACCGTCCACCTGTTCCATTCATTGTTCTACTTGTCGAATGTTACAAATAATTTCCGTTAAGGGATTAACAAAGGGGATCGTAGTTTACTTAAACTTGAAGAACAAAAAATTGGCGAATTGTACTGTTTGGATGCTTTGCATATATGTTTCTTAGACTATATAGAAGCAATATATATAATGATTTCAACCGTCTACCTGTTCCATTCATTGTTCTACTTGTCGAAAGTTACAAATAATTTCCGTTGAGGGATTAACAATGGGGATCGTAGTTTACTTAAACTTGAAGAACAAAAAATTGGCGAATTGTACTGTTTGGATGCTTTGCATATATGTTTCTTAGACTATATAGAAGGAATATATACAATGATTTCAACCGTCTACCTATTCCATTCATTGTTCTACTTGCCGAAATTTACAAATAATTTCCTTTAAAGGATTAACAATGGGGCTCATTGTTCACTAAACTTGAAGAACAAAAAATTGTCGAATTGTACTGTTTGGATGCTTTGCATATATGTTTCTTAGACTATATAAAAGCAATATATACAATGATTTCAACCGTCTACCTGTTCCAGTCATTGTTCTACTTGTCGAAAGTTACAAATAATTTCCGTTAAGGGATTAACAATGGGGATCGTAGTTTACTTAAACTTGAAGAACAAAAAATTGTCGAATTGTACTGTTTGGATGCTTTGCATATATGTTTCTTAGACTATATAAAAGCAATATATACAATGATTTCAACCGTCTACCTATTCCATTCATTGTTGTACTTGCCGAAATTTACAAATAATTTCCTTTAAAGGATTAACAATGGGGCTCATTGTTCACTTAAACTTGAAGAACGAAAAATTGTCGAATGGTACTGTTTGGATGCTTTGCCTAGATGTTTCTTAGACTATTTAGAAGCAATATATAGAAAGATTTCACCCGTCTACCTGTACTATTCATTGTTCTACTTGTAGAAAGTTACAAATAATTACCATTTCATGATTATCAATGGGGCTCGCTGTTCACTTAATCTTGAAGATCAAAAAATTGGCGACTGGTACTGTTTGGATGCTTTGCATATATGTTTCTTAGATTAGATAGAAGCAATATATACAATGATTTCAACAGTCTACCTGTTTCATTCATTGTTCTACTTGTCGATAGTTACAAATAAATTCCTTTAAAGGATTAACAATGGGGCTCGTAGTTCACTTACACTTGAAGAACAAAAAATTGGCGAATGGTACTGTTTGGATGCTTTGCATATATGTTTCTTATACTATATAGAAGCAATATATACAAAGATTTCAACCGTCTACCTGTTCCATTCAATGTTCTACTTGTCGAAAGTTACAAATAATTTCCGATAAAGGATTAACAATGGGGCTCATTGTTCACTTAAACTTGAAGAACAAAAAATTGGCGAATTGTACTGTTTGGACGCTTTGCATATATGTTTCTTGGACTATATAGAAGCAACATATACAATGATTTCAACAGTGTACCTGTTCCATTCATTGTTCTACATGTCGAAATTTACAAATAATTCCCGATAAAGGATTAACAATGGGGCTCATTGTTCACTTAAACTTGAAGAACAAAAAATTGGCGAATTGTATTGTTTGGATGCTTTGCATATATGTTTCTTAGACTATATAGAAGCAATATATACAAAGATTTCAACCGTCTACCTGTTCCATTCATTGTTCTACTTGTCGAAAGTTACAAATAATTCCCGATAAAGGATTAACAATGGGGCTCATTGTTCACTTAAACTTGAAGAACAAAAAATTGGCGAATTGTATTGTTTGGATGCTTTGCATATATGTTTCTTAGACTATATAGAAGCAATATATACAAAGATTTCAACCGTCTACCTGTTCCATTCATTGTTCTACTTGTAGAAAGTTACAAATAATTTCCATTTCATGATTATCAATGGGGCTCGCGGTTCACTTAAACTTGAAGATCAAAAAATTGGCGATTGTTACTGTCTAGATGCTTTGCATATATGTTTCTTAGATTATATAGAAACAATATATACAAAGATTTCAACCGTCTACCAGTTCCAATCATTGTTCTACTTGTCGAAAATTACAAATAATTACCGATAAAGGATTAACCATTGGGGCTCATTGTTCACTTAAACTTGAAGAACAAAAAAGTGGCGAATTGTACTGTTTGGATGCTTTGCATATATGTTTCTTAGACTATGTAGAAGCAATATATACAAAGATTTCAACCGTCTACCTGTTCCATTCATTGTTCTACTTGTCGAAAGTTACAAATAATTTCCTTTAAAGGATTAACAATGGGGCTCATTGTTCACTTAAACTTGAAGAACAAAAAATTGGCGAATTGTACTGTTTGGATGCTTTGCATATATGTTTCTTAGACTATATAGAAGCAATATATACAATTTTTTCAACCGTCTACATGATCCATTCATTGATCTACTTGCCGAAAGTTACAAATAATTTCCGATAAAGGATTAACAATGGGTCTCATTGTTCACTTAAACTTGAAGAACAAAAAATTGGCGAATGGTACTGTTTGGATGCTTTGCATATATGTTTCTTAGACTATATGGAAGCAATATATACAAAGATTTCAACCGCCTACGTGTTCCAATCATTGTTCTACTTGTCGAAAATTACAAATAATTACCGATAAAGGATTAACCATTGGGGCTCATTGTTCACTTAAACTTGAAGAACAAAAAAGTGGCGAATTGTACTGTTTGGATGCTTTGCATATATGTTTCTTAGACTATGTAGAAGCAATATATACAAAGATTTCAACCGTCTACCTGTTCCATTCATTGTTCTACTTGTCGAAAGTTACAAATAATTTCCTTTAAAGGATTAACAATGGGGCTCATTGTTCACTTAAACTTGAAGAACAAAAAATTGGCGAATTTTACTGTTTGGATGCTTTGCATATATGTTTCTTAGACTATATAGAAGCAATATATACAATTTTTTCAACCGTCTACATGATCCATTCATTGATCTACTTGCCGAAAGTTACAAATAATTTCCGATAAAGGATTAACAATGGGTCTCATTGTTCACTTAAACTTGAAGAACAAAAAATTGGCGAATGGTACTGTTTGGATGCTTTGCATATATGTTTCTTAGACTATATGGAAGCAATATATACAAAGATTTCAACCGTCTACGTGTTCCAATCATTGTTCTACTTGTAGAAAGTCACAATTAATTTCCGTTAAAGGATTAACAATGGGGCTCGTAGTTCACTTAAACTTGAAGAACAAAAAATTGGCGAATTGTACTGTTTGGATGCTTTGCATAGATGTTTCTTAGACTATTTAGAAGCAATATATAGAAAGATTTCACCCGTCTACCTGTACTATTCATTGTTCAACTTGTAGAAAGTTACAAATAATTTCCATTTCATGATTATCAATGGGGCTCGCTGTTCACTTAAACTTGAAGATCAAAAAATTGGCGATTGTTACTGTTTAGATGATTTGCATATATGTTTCGTAGACTATATAGAAGCAATATATACAATGATTTCAACCGTCTACCTATTCCATTCACTGTTCTACTTGTCGAAAGTTACAAATAATTACCGATAAAGGATTAACCATTGGGGCTCATTGTTCACTTAAACTTGAAGAACAAAAAATTGGCGAATTGTACTGTTTGGATGCTTTGCATATATGTTTCTTAGACTATATACAAGCAATATATACAATGATTTCATCCGTCTACCTGTTCCATTCATTGTTCTACTTGTCGAATGTTACAAATAATTTCCGTTAAGGGATTAACAAAGGGGATCGTAGTTTACTTAAACTTGAAGAACAAAAAATTGGCGAATTGTACTGTTTGGATGCTTTGCATATATGTTTCTTAGACCATATACAAGCAATATATACAATGATTTCATCCGTCTACCTGTTCCATTCATTGTTCTACTTGTCGAATGTTACAAATAATTTCCGTTAAGGGATTAACAAAGGGGATCGTAGTTTACTTAAACTTGAAGAACAAAAAATTGGCGAATTGTACTTTTTGGATGCTTTGCAGATATGTTTCTTAGACTATATAGAAGCAATGTATACAAAGATTTCAACCGTCTACCTGTTCCATTCATTGTTCTACTTGTCGAAAGTTACAAATAATTACCGATAAAGGATTAACCATTGGGGCTCATTGTTCACTTAAACTTGAAGAACAAAAAATTGGCGAATTGTACTGTTTGGATGCTTTGCATATATGTTTCTTAGACTATATAGAAGCAATATATACAATGATTTCAACCGTCCACCTGTTCCATTCATTGTTCTACTTGTCGAATGTTACAAATAATTTCCGTTAAGGGATTAACAAAGGGGATCGTAGTTTACTTAAACTTGAAGAACAAAAAATTGGCGAATTGTACTGTTTGAATGCTTTGCATATATGTTTCTTAGACTATATAGAAGCAATATGTATAATGATTTCAACCGTCTACCTGTTCCATTCATTGTTCTACTTGTCGAAAGTTACAAATAATTTCCGTTAAGGGATTAACAATGGGGATCGTAGTTTACTTAAACTTGAAGAACAAAAAATTGGCGAATTGTACTGTTTGGATGCTTTGCATATATGTTTCTTAGACTATATAGAAGCAATATATATAATGATTTCAACCGTCTACCTGTTCCATTCATTGTTCTACTTGTCGAAAGTTACAAATAATTTCCGTTAAGGGATTAACAATGGGGATCGTAGTTTACTTAAACTTGAAGAACAAAAAATTGGCGAATTGTACTGTTTGGATGCTTTGCATAGATGTTTCTTAGACTATTTAGAAGCAATATATAGAAAGATTTCACCCGTCTACCTGTACTATTCATTGTTCTACTTGTAGAAAGTTGCAAATAATTTCCATTTCATGATTATCAATGGGGCTCGCGGTTCACTTAAACTTGAAGATCAAAAAATTGGCGATTGTTACTGTTTAGATGATTTGCATATATGTTTCGTAGACTATATAGAAGCAATATATACAATGATTTCAACCGTCTACCTATTCCATTCATTGTTCTACTTGTCGAAAGTTACAAATAATTACCGATAAAGGATTAACCATTGGGGCTCATTGTTCACTTAAACTTGAAGAACAAAAAATTGGCGAATTGTACTGTTTGGATGCTTTGCATATATGTTTCTTAGACTATATAGAAGCAATATATACAATGATTTCAACCGTCCACCTGTTCCATTCATTGTTCTACTTGTCGAATGTTACAAATAATTTCCGTTAAGGGATTAACAAAGGGGATCGTAGTTTACTTAAACTTGAAGAACAAAAAATTGGCGAATTGTACTGTTTGGATGCTTTGCATATATGTTTCTTAGACTATTTAGAAGCAATATATAGAATGATTTCACCCGTCTACCTGCACTATTCATTGTTCTACTTGTAGAAAGTTACAAATAATTACCGATAAAGGATTAACCATTGGGGCTCATTGTTCACTTAAACTTGAAGAACAAAAAATTGGCGAATTGTACTCTTTGGATGCTTTGCATATATGTTTCTTATACTATATAGAAGCAATATATACAATGATTTCAACCGTCCACCTGTTCCATTCATTGTTCTACTTGTCGAATGTTACAAATAATTTCCGTTAAGGGATTAACAAAGGGGATCGTAGTTTACTTAAACTTGAAGAACAAAAAATTGGCGAATTGTACTGTTTGGATGCTTTGCATATATGTTTCTTAGACTATATAGAAGCAATATATATAATGATTTCAACCGTCTACCTGTTCCATTCATTGTTCTACTTGTCGAAAGTTACAAATAATTTCCGTTAAGGGATTAACAATGGGGATCGTAGTTTACTTAAACTTGAAGAACAAAAAATTGGCGACTTGTACTGTTTGGATGCTTTGCATAGATGTTTCTTAGACTATTTAGAAGCAATATATAGAAAGATTTCAGCCGTCTACCTGTACTATTCATTGTTCTACTTGTAGAAAGTTACAAATAATTTCCATTTCATGATTATCAATGGGGCTCGCGGTTCACTTAAACTTGAAGATCAAAAAATTGGCGATTGTTACTGTTTAGATGCTTTGCATATATGTTTTCTTAGATTATATAGAAACAATATATACAAAGATTTCAACCGTCTACCAGTTCCATTCATTGTTCTACTTGTCGAAAATTACAAATAATTACCGATAAAGGATTAACCATTGGGGCTCATTGTTCACTTAAACTTGAAGAACAAAAAATTGGCGAATTGTACTCTTTGGATGCTTTGCATATATGTTTCTTATACTATATAGAAGCAATATATACAATGATTTCAACCGTCCACCTGTTCCATTCATTGTTCTACTTGTCGAATGTTACAAATAATTTCCGTTAAGGGATTAACAAAGGGGATCGTAGTTTACTTAAACTTGAAGAACAAAAAATTGGCGAATTGTACTGTTTGGATGCTTTGCATATATGTTTCTTAGACTATATAGAAGCAATATATATAATGATTTCAACCGTCTACCTGTTCCATTCATTGTTCTACTTGTCGAAAGTTACAAATAATTTCCGTTAAGGGATTAACAATGGGGATCGTAGTTTACTTAAACTTGAAGAACAAAAAATTGGCGAATTGTACTGTTTGGATGCTTTGCATAGATGTTTCTTAGACTATTTAGAAGCAATATATAGGAAGATTTCACCCGTCTACCTGTACTATTCATTGTTCTACTTGTAGAAAGTTACAAATAATTTCCATTTCATGATTATCAATGGGGCTCGCGGTTCACTTAAACTTGAAGATCAAAAAATTGGCGATTGTTACTGTTTAGATGCTTTGCATATATGTTTCTTGGACTATATAGAAGCAATATATGCAATGATTTCAACAGTCTACCTGTTCCATTCATTGTTCTACTTGTCGAAATTTACAAATAATTTCCGATAAAGGATTAACAATGGGGCTCATTGTTCACTTAATCTTGAAGAACAAAAAATTGGCGAATTGTACTGTTTGGATGCTTTGCATATATGTTTCTTAGACTATATAGAAGGAATATATACAATGATTTCAACCGTCTACCTATTCCATTCATTGTTCTACTTGTCGAAAGTTACAAATAATTTCCGTTAAGGGATTAACAATGGGGATCGCTGTTCACTTAATCTTGAAGATCAAAAAATTGGCGACTGGTACTGTTTGGATGCTTTGCATATATGTTTCTTAGACTATATAGAAGCAATATATAAAAAGATTTCAACCGTCTACCAGTTCCATTCATTGTTCTACTTGTCGAAAGTTACAAATAATTTCCGTTAAGGGATTAACAATGGGGATCGTAGTTTACTTAAACTTGAAGAACAAATAATTGGCGAATTGTACTGTTTGGATGATTTGCATATATGTTTCTTAGACTTTATAGAAGCAATATATACAAAGATTTCAACCGTCTACCTTTTCCATTCATTGTTCTACTTGTCGAAAGTTACAAATAATTTCCGTTAAGGGATTAACAATGGGGATCGTAGTTTACTTAAACTTGAAGAACAAGAAATTGGCGAATTGTACTGTTTGGATGCTTTGCATATATGTTTCTTAGACTATATAGAAGCAATATATACAATGATTTCAACCGTCAACCTATTCCATTCATTGTTCTACTTGCCGAAATTTACAAATAATTTCCTTTAAAGGATTAACAATGGGGCTCGTAGTTCACTTAAACTTGAAGAACAAAAAATTGGCGAATGGTACTATTTGGATGCTTTGAATATATGTTTCTTATATTATATAGAAGCAATATATACAAATATTTCAACCGTCTACCTGTTCCATTCATTGTTCGACTTGTCGAAAATTACAAATAATTTCCGATAAAGGATTAACCATTGGGGCTCATTGTTCACTTAAACTTGAAGACCAAAAAATTGGCGAATGGTACTGTTTTGATGCTTTGCGTACATGTTTCTTAGACTATATGGAAGCAATATATACAAAGATTTCAACCGTCTACGTGTTCCAATCATTGTTCTACTTGTCGAAATTTACACATAATTTCCTTTAAAGGATTAACCATTGGGGCTCATTGTTCACTTAAACTTGAAGAACAAAAAATTGGCGAATTGTACTGTTTGGATGCTTCTGCATATATGTTTCTTAGACTATATAGAAGCAATATATACAAAGATTTCAACCGGCTACCTGTTCCATTCATTGTTCTACTTGTCGCAAGTTACAAATAATTTCCGTTAAAGTACTAACAATGGGGCTCATTGTTCACTTAAACTTGAAGAACCAAAAATTGGCGAATTGTACTGTTTGGATGCTTTGCATATATGTTTCTTAGACTATATAGAAGCAATATATACAAAGATTTCAACCGTCTACCTGTTCCATTCATTGTTCTACTTGTCGAAAATTACAAATAATTTCCTTTAAAGGATTAACAATGGGGCTCGTTGTTCACTTAAACTTGAAGAACAAAAAATTGGCGAATTGTACTGTTTGGATGCTTTGCATGTAGGTTTCTTAGACTATATAGAAGCAATATATACAAAGAATTCAACCGTCTACGTGTTCCATTCATTGTTCTACTTGTAGAAAGTTACAAATAATTTCCATTTCATGATTATCAATGGGGCTCGCTGTTCACTTAAACTTGAAGAACAAAAAATTGGCGAATGGTACTGTTTGGATGTTTGCATATATGTTTCTTAGATTATATAGAAGCAATATATACAAAGATTTCAACCGTCTACCTGTTCCATTCATTGTTCTACTTGTCGAAATTTACAAATAATTTCCTTTAAAGGATTAACAATGGGGCTCGTTGTTCACTTAAACTTGTAGTTCAAAAAATTGGCGATTGTTACTGTTTAGATGCTTTGCATATATGTTTCTTAGATTATATAGAAGCAATATATACAAAGATTTCAACCGTCTACCTGATCCATTCATTGTTCTACTTGTCGAAATTTACAAATAATTTCCTTTAAAGGATTAACAATGGGGCTCGTAGTTCACTTAAACTTGAAGAACAAAAAATTGGCGAATTGTACTGTTTGGATGCTTTGCATATATGTCTCTTAGACTATTTAGAAGCAATATACAGAAAGATTTCACCTGTCTACCTGTACTATTCATTGTTCTACTTGTAGAAAGTTACAAATAATTTCCATTTCATGATTATCAATGGGGCTCGCTGTTCACTTAAACTTGAAGGTCAAAAAATAGGCGATTGTTACTGTTTAGATGATTTGCATATATGTTTCTTAGACGATATAGAAGTAATATATACAAAGATTTCAACCGTCTACCTGTTCCATTCATTGTTCTACTTGACGAAAGTTACAAATAATTTCCGATAAAGGATTAACCATTGTGTCTCAAAGTTCACTTAAACTTGAAGAACAAAAAATTGGCGATTGGTACTGTTTGGATGCTTTGCGTACATGTTTCTTAGACTATATGGAAGCAATATATACAAAGTTTTCAACCGTCTACGTGTTCCAATCATTGTTCTACTTGTCGAAATTTACAAATAATTTCCTTTTAAGGATTAACAATGGGGCTCGTTGTTCACTTAAACTTGAAGAACAAAAAATTGGCGAATGGTACTGTTTGGATGCTTTGAATATATGTTTCTTATATTATATAAAAGCAATATATACAAATATTTCAACCGTCTACCTGTTCCATTCATTGTTCTACTTGTCGAAAATTACAAATAATTTCCGATAAAGGATTAACCATTGGGGCTCATTGTTCACTTAAAGTTGAAGACCAAAAAATTGGCGAATGGTACTGTTTGGTTGCTTTGAATATATGTTTCTTATATTATATAGAAGCAATATATACAAATATTTCAACCGTCTACCTGTTCCATTCATTGTTCTACTTGTAGAAAGTTACAAATAATTTCCATTTCATGATTATCAATGGGGCTCGCTGTTCACTTAAACTTGAAGATCAAAAAATTGGCGATTGTTACTGTTTAGATGCTTTGCATATATGTTTCTTAGACTATATAGAAGTAATATGTACAAAGATTTCAACCGTCTACCTGTTCCATTCATTGTTCTACTTGACGAAAGTTACAAATAATTTCCGATAAAGGATTAACCATTGGGGCTCAAAGTTCACTTAAACTTGAAGAACAAAAAATTGGCGAATGGTACTGTTTGGATGCTTTGCGTACATGTTTCTTAGACTATATGGAAGCAATATATACAAAGATTTCAACCGTCTACGTGTTCCAATCATTGTTCTACTTGTCGAAATTTACAAATAATTTCCTTTTAAGGATTAACAATGGGGCTCGTTGTTCACTTAAACTTGAAGAACAAAAAATTGGCGAATGGTACTGTTTGGATGCTTTGAATATATGTTTCTTATATTATATAAAAGCAATATATACAAATATTTCAACCGTCTACCTGTTCCATTCATTGTTCTACTTGTCGAAAATTACAAATAATTTCCGATAAAGGATTAACCATTGGGGCTCATTGTTCACTTAAAGTTGAAGACCAAAAAATTGGCGAATGGTACTGTTTGGTTGCTTTGAATATATGTTTCTTATATTATATAGAAGCAATATATACAAATATTTCAACCGTCTACCTGTTCCATTCATTGTTCTACTTGTCGAAAGTTACAAATAATTTCCGTTAAGGGATTAACAATGGGGATCGTAGTTTACTTAAACTTGAAGAACAAAAAATTGGCGAATTGTACTGTCTGGATGCTCTGCATATATGTTTCTTAGACTATATAGAAGCAATATATACAATGATTTCAACAGTCTACCTGTTCCATTCATTGTTCTACTTTTCGAAAAATACAAATAATTTCCTTTAAATGATTTACAATGGGGCTCGTTGTTCACTTAAACTTGAAGAACAAAGAATTGGCGAATGGTACTGTCTGGATGCTCTGCATATATGTTTCTTATACTATATAGAAGCAATAGATACAAAGATTTCAACCGTCTACCTGTTCCATTCAATGTTCTACTTGTCGAAAGTTACAAATAATTTCCGTTAAGGGATTAACAATGGGGATCGTAGTTTACTTAAACTTGAAGAACAAAAAATTGGCGAATTGTACTGTTTGGATGCTTTGCATATATGTTTCTTAGACTATATAGAAGCAATATATACAATGATTTCAACCGTCTACCTGTTCCATTCATTGTTCTACTTGTCGAAAGTTACAAATAATTTTCGTTAAGGGATTAACAATGGGGATCGTAGTTTACTTAAACTTGAAGAACAAAAAATTGGCGAATGTTACTGTTTAGATGCTTCGCATATAGGTTTCTTAGACTATATAGAAGCAACATATACAAAGATTTCAACCGTCTACCTGTTCTATTCATTGTTCATCTTGTCGAAAGTTAGAAATAATTTCCGTTTCATGATTATCAATGGGCCTCGTTGTTCACTTAAACTTTCAGGACAAAAAATTGGCGACTGGTACTGTTTGGATGCTTTGCATATATGTTTCTTAGACTATATAGAAGCAATATATACAATGATTTCAACCGTCTACCTATTCCATTCATTGTTCTACTTGCCGAAATTTACAAATAATTTCCTTTGAAGGATTAACAATGGGGCTCGTAGTACACTTAAACTTGAAGAGCAAAAAATTGGCGAATGGTACTGTTTGGATGCTTTGAATATATGTTTCTTATATTATATAAAAGCAATATATACAAATATTTCAACCGTCTACCTGTTCCATTCATTGTTCTACTTGTCGAAAATTACAAATAATTTCCGATAAAGGATTAACCATTGGGGCTCATTGTTCACTTAAAGTTGAAGACCAAAAAATTGGCGAATGGTACTGTTTGGTTGCTTTGAATATATGTTTCTTATATTATATAGAAGCAATATATACAAATATTTCAACCGTCTACCTGTTCCATTCATTGTTCTACTTGTCGAAAGTTACAAATAATTTCCGTTAAGGGAATAACAATGGGGATCGTAGTTTACTTAAACTTGAAGAACAAAAAATTGGCGAATTGTACTGTCTGGATGCTCTGCATATATGTTTCTTAGACTATATAGAAGCAATATATACAATGATTTCAACAGTCTACCTGTTCCATTCATTGTTCTACTTTTCGAAAAATACAAATAATTTCCTTTAAATGATTTACAATGGGGCTCGTTGTTCACTTAAACTTGAAGAACAAAAAATTGGCGAATGGTACTGTCTGGATACTCTGCATATATGTTTCTTATACTATATAGAAGCAATAGATACAAAGATTTCAACCGTCTACCTGTTCCATTCAATGTTCTACTTGTCGAAAGTTACAAATAATTTCCGTTAAGGGATTAACAATGGGGATCGTAGTTTACTTAAACTTGAAGAACAAAAAATTGGCGAATTGTACTGTTTGGATGCTTTGCATATATGTTTCTTAGACTATATAGAAGCAATATATACAATGATTTCAACCGTCTACCTGTTCCATTCATTGTTCTACTTGTCGAAAGTTACAAATAATTTTCGTTAAGGGATTAACAATGGGGATCGTAGTTTACTTAAACTTGAAGAACAAAAAATTGGCGAATGTTACTGTTTAGATGCTTCGCATATAGGTTTCTTAGACTATATAGAAGCAACATATACAAAGATTTCAACCGTCTACCTGTTCTATTCATTGTTCATCTTGTCGAAAGTTACAAATAATTTCCGTTTCATGATTATCAATGGGCCTCGTTGTTCACTTAAAGTTTCAGGACAAAAAATTGGCGACTGGTACTGTTTGGATGCTTTGCATATATGTTTCTTAGACTATATAGAAGCAATATATACAATGATTTCAACCGTCTACCTATTCCATTCATTGTTCTACTTGCCGAAATTTACAAATAATTTCCTTTAAAGGATTAACAATGGGGCTCGTAGTACACTTAAACTTGAAGAGCAAAAAATTGGCGAATTGTACTGTTTGGACTCTATGCATATATGTTTCTTAGACTATATAGAAGCAATATATACAATGATTTCAACCGTCTACCTATTCCATTCATTGTTCTACTTGCCGAAAGTTACAAATAATTTCCGATAAAGGATTAACAATGGGGCTCATTGTTCACTTAAACTTGAAGGACAAAAAATTGGCGAATGGTACTGTTTGGATGCTTTGCATATATGTTTCTTAGACTATATGGAAGCAATATATACAAAGATTTCAACCGTCTACCTGTTCCATTCATTGTTCTACTTGTCGAAATTTACAAATAATTTCCTTTAAAGGATTAACAATGGGGCTCGTAGTTCACTTAAACTTGAAGATCAAATAATTGGCGAATTGTACTGTTTGGATGATATGCAGATATGTTTCTTAGACTATATAGAAGCAATATTTACAAAGATTTCAACCGTCTACCTGTTCCATTCATTGTTCTACTTGTCGAAAGTTACAAATAATTTCCGATAAAGGATTAACAATGGGGCTCGTAGTTCACTTAAACTTGAAGATCAAATAATTGGCGAATTGTACTGTTTGGATGATATGCAGATATGTTTCTTAGACTATATAGAAGCAATATATAGAAGGATTTCACCCGTCTACCTGTTCCATTCATTGTTCTACTTGTCGAAAGTTACAAATAATTTCCGATAAAGGATTAACAATGGCTCTCATTGTTCACTTAAACTTGAGGAACAAAAAATTGGCGAATGGTACTGTTTGGATGCTTTGCATATATGTTTCTTAGACTATATAGAAGCAATATTTACAAAGTTTTCAACCGTCTACCTGTTCCATTCATTGTTCTACTTGTCGAAAGTTACAAATAATTTCCGATAAAGGATTAACAATGGGGCTCATTTTTCACTTAACCTTGGAGAACAAAAAATTGGCGAATGGTACTGTTTGGATGCTTTGCATATATGTTTCTTAGACTATATAGAAGCAATATATACAAAGATTTCAACCGTCTACCTGTTCCATTCATTGTTCTATTTGTCGAAAATTACAAATAATTTCCGATAAAGGATTAACAATGGGGCTCGTAGTTCACTTAAACTTGAAGAACAAAAAAATTGGCGAATTGTACTGTTTGGATGCTTTGCATATATGTTTCTTAGACTATATAGAAGCAATATATAGAAGGATTTCACCCGTCTACCTGTTCCAGTCATTGTTCTACTTGTCGAAATTTAGAAATAATTTCCCTTTCATGATTATCAATGGGGCTCGTTGTTCACTTAAACTTGAAGAACAAAAAATTGGCGAATGGTACTGTTTGGATGCTTTGCATATATGTTTCTTAGACTATATAGAAGCAATATTTACAAAGATTTCAACCGTCTACCTGTTCCATTCATTGTTCTACTTGTCGAAAGTTACAAATAATTTCCGATAAAGGATTAACAATGGCTCTCATTGTTCACTTAAACTTGAGGAACAAAAAATTGGCGAATGATACTGTTTGGAAGCTTTGCGTACATGTTTCTTAGACTATATAGAAGCAATATATACAAAGTTTTCAACCGTCTACCTGTGCCATTCATTGTTCTACTTGTCGAAAGTTACAAATAATTTCCGATAAAGGATTAACAATGGGGCTCATTTTTCACTTAACCTTGAAGAACAAAAAATTGGCGAATGGTACTGTTTGGATGCTTTGCATATATGTTTCTTAGACTATATAGAAGCAATATATACAAAGATTTCAACCGTCTACCTGTTCCATTCATTGTTCTATTTGTCGAAAATTACAAATAATTTCCGATAAAGGATTAACAATGGGGCTCGTGGTTCACTTAAACTTGAAGAACAAAAAAATTGGCGAATTGTACTGTTTGGATGCTTTGCATATATGTTTCTTAGACTATATAGAAGCAATATATAGAAGGATTTCACCCGTCTACCTGTTCCAATCATTGTTCTACTTGTCTAAATTTAGAAATAATTTCCCTTTCATGATTATCAATGGGGCTCGTTGTTCACTTAAACTTGAAGAACAATAAATTCGCGAATGGTACTGTTTGGATGCTTTGCATATATGTTTCTTAGACTATATAGAAGCAATATATACAAAGATTTCAACCGTCTACCTGTTCCATTCATTGTTCTATTTGTCGATATTTACAAATAATTTCCTTTAAAGGATTAACAATTGGGCTCGTAGTTCACTTAAACTTAAAGAACAAAAAATTGGCGAATGGTACTGTTTGGAAGCTTTGCGTACATGTTTCTTAGACTATATAGAAGCAATATATACAAAGTTTTCAACCGTCTACCTGTGCCATTCATTGTTCTACTTGTCGAAAGTTACAAATAATTTCCGATAAAGGATTAACAATGGGGCTCATTTTTCACTTAACCTTGAAGAACAAAAAATTGGCGAATGGTACTGTTTGGATGCTTTGCATATATGTTTCTTAGACTATATAGAAGCAATATATACAAAGATTTCAACCGTCTACCTGTTCCATTCATTGTTCTATTTGTCGAAAATTACAAATAATTTCCGATAAAGGATTAACAATGGGGCTCGTGGTTCACTTAAACTTGAAGAACAAAAAAATTGGCGAATTGTACTGTTTGGATGCTTTGCATATATGTTTCTTAGACTATATAGAAGCAATATATAGAAGGATTTCACCCGTCTACCTGTTCCAATCATTGTTCTACTTGTCGAAATTTAGAAATAATTTCCCTTTCATGATTATCAATGGGGCTCGTTGTTCACTTAAACTTGAAGAACAAAAAATTGGCGAATGGTACTGTTTGGATGCTTTGCATATATGTTTCTTAGACTATATAGAAGCAATATTTACAAAGATTTCAACCGTCTACCTGTTCCATTCATTGTTCTACTTGTCGAAAGTTACAAATAATTTCCGATAAAGGATTAACAATGGCTCTCATTGTTCACTTAAACTTGAGGAACAAAAAATTGGCGAATGATACTGTTTGGAAGCTTTGCGTACATGTTTCTTAGACTATATAGAAGCAATATATACAAAGTTTTCAACCGTCTACCTGTGCCATTCATTGTTCTACTTGTCGAAAGTTACAAATAATTTCCGATAAAGGATTAACAATGGGGCTCATTTTTCACTTAACCTTGAAGAACAAAAAATTGGCGAATGGTACTGTTTGGATGCTTTGCATATATGTTTCTTAGACTATATAGAAGCAATATATACAAAGATTTCAACCGTCTACCTGTTCCATTCATTGTTCTATTTGTCGAAAATTACAAATAATTTCCGATAAAGGATTAACAATGGGGCTCGTGGTTCACTTAAACTTGAAGAACAAAAAAATTGGCGAATTGTACTGTTTGGATGCTTTGCATATATGTTTCTTAGACTATATAGAAGCAATATATAGAAGGATTTCACCCGTCTACCTGTTCCAATCATTGTTCTACTTGTCTAAATTTAGAAATAATTTCCCTTTCATGATTATCAATGGGGCTCGTTGTTCACTTAAACTTGAAGAACAATAAATTCGCGAATGGTACTGTTTGGATGCTTTGCATATATGTTTCTTAGACTATATAGAAGCAATATATACAAAGATTTCAACCGTCTACCTGTTCCATTCATTGTTCTATTTGTCGATATTTACAAATAATTTCCTTTAAAGGATTAACAATTGGGCTCGTAGTTCACTTAAACTTAAAGAACAAAAAATTGGCGAATGGTACTGTTTGGAAGCTTTGCGTACATGTTTCTTAGACTATATAGAAGCAATATATACAAAGTTTTCAACCGTCTACCTGTGCCATTCATTGTTCTACTTGTCGAAAGTTACAAATAATTTCCGATAAAGGATTAACAATGGGGCTCATTTTTCACTTAACCTTGAAGAACAAAAAATTGGCGAATGGTACTGTTTGGATGCTTTGCATATATGTTTCTTAGACTATATAGAAGCAATATATACAAAGATTTCAACCGTCTACCTGTTCCATTCATTGTTCTATTTGTCGAAAATTACAAATAATTTCCGATAAAGGATTAACAATGGGGCTCGTGGTTCACTTAAACTTGAAGAACAAAAAAATTGGCGAATTGTACTGTTTGGATGCTTTGCATATATGTTTCTTAGACTATATAGAAGCAATATATAGAAGGATTTCACCCGTCTACCTGTTCCAATCATTGTTCTACTTGTCGAAATTTAGAAATAATTTCCCTTTCATGATTATCAATGGGGCTCGTTGTTCACTTAAACTTGAAGAACAATAAATTCGCGAATGGTACTGTTTGGATGCTTTGCATATATGTTTCTTAGACTATATATAAGCAATATATACAAAGATTTCAACCGTCTACCTGTTCCATTCATTGTTCTATTTGTCGATATTTACAAATAATTTCCTTTAAAGGATTAACAATTGGGCTCGTAGTTCACTTAAACTTAAAGAACAAAAAATTGGCGAATTGTACTGTTTGGATACTTTGCATATATGTTTCTTAGACTATTTAGAAGCAATATATACATTGATTTCAACCGGCTACCTGTTCCATTCATTGTTCTACTTGTCGCAAGTTACAAATAATTTCCGTTAAAGTATTAACAATGGAGCTCGTAGTTCACTTAAACTTGAAGATCAAATAATTGGCGAATTGTACTGTTTGGACGCTTTGCATATATGTTTCTTAGACTATATAGAAGCAATATATACAATGATTTCAACAGTCTACCTGTTCCATTCATTGTTCTACTTGTCGAAATTTACAAATAATTTCTTTTAAAGGATTAACAATGGGGCTCGTAGTTCACTTAAACTTGAAGAACAAAAAATTGGCGAATGGTACTGTTTGGATGCTTTGCATATATGATTCTTAGATTATATAGAAGCAATATATACAAAGATTTTGACCGTCTACCTGTTCCATTCATTGTTCTACTTGTCGAAATTTACAAATAATTTCCTTTAAACGATTAACAATGGGGCTCGTTGTTCACTTAAACTTGAAGAACAATAAATTGGCGAATTGTACTGTTTGGATGCTTTGCATATATGTTTCTTAGACTATATAGAAGCAATATTTACAAAGATTTCAACCGTCTACCTGTTCCATTCATTGTTCTACTTGTCGAAAGTTACAAATAATTTCCGATAAAGGATTAACAATGGGGCTCATTGTTCACTTAAACTTGAGGAACAAAAAATTGGCGAATGGTACTGTTTGGATGCTTTGCGTACATGTTTCTTAGACTATATAGAAGCAATATATACAAAGTTTTCAACCGTCTACCTGTTCCATTCATTGTTCTACTTGTCGAAAGTTACAAATAATTTCCGATAAAGGATTAACAATGGGGCTCATTTTTCACTTAACCTTGGAGAACAAAAAATTGGCGAATGGTACTGTTTGGATGCTTTGCATATATGTTTCTTAGACTATATAGAAGCAATATATACAAAGATTTCAACCGTCTACCTGTTCCATTCATTGTTCTATTTGTCGAAAATTACAAATAATTTCCGATAAAGGATTAACAATGGGGCTCGTAGTTCACTTAAACTTGAAGAACAAAAAAATTGGCGAATGGTACTGTTTGGATGCTTTGCGTACATGTTTCTTAGACTATATGGAAGCAATATATACAAAGATTTCAACCGTCTACGTGTTCCAATCATTGTTCTACTTGTCGAAATTTACAAATAATTTCCTTTTAAGGATTAACAATGGGGCTCGTTGTTCACTTAAACTTGAAGAACAAAAAATTGGCGAATGGTACTGTTTGGATGCTTTGAATATATGTTTCTTATATTATATAAAAGCAATATATACAAATATTTCAACCGTCTACCTGTTCCATTCATTGTTCTACTTGTCGAAAATTACAAATAATTTCCGATAAAGGATTAACCATTGGGGCTCATTGTTCACTTAAAGTTGAAGACCAAAAAATTGGCGAATGGTACTGTTTGGTTGCTTTGAATATATGTTTCTTATATTATATAGAAGCAATATATACAAATATTTCAACCGTCTACCTGTTCCATTTATTGTTCTACTTGTCGAAAGTTACAAATAATTTCCGTTAAGGGATTAACAATGGGGATCGTAGTTTACTTAAACTTGAAGAACAAAAAATTGGCGAATTGTACTGTCTGGATGCTCTGCATATATGTTTCTTAGACTATATAGAAGCAATATATACAATGATTTCAACAGTCTACCTGTTCCATTCATTGTTCTACTTTTCGAAAAATACAAATAATTTCCTTTAAATGATTTACAATGGGGCTCGTTGTTCACTTAAACTTGAAGAACAAAAAATTGGCGAATGGTACTGTCTGGATGCTCTGCATATATGTTTCTTATACTATATAGAAGCAATAGATACAAAGATTTCAACCGTCTACCTGTTCCATTCAATGTTCTACTTGTCGAAAGTTACAAATAATTTCCGTTAAGGGATTAACAATGGGGATCGTAGTTTACTTAAACTTGAAGAACAAAAAATTGGCGAATTGTACTGTTTGGATGCTTTGCATATATGTTTCTTAGACTATATAGAAGCAATATATACAATGATTTCAACCGTCTACCTGTTCCATTCATTGTTCTACTTGTCGAAAGTTACAAATAATTTTCGTTAAGGGATTAACAATGGGGATCGTAGTTTACTTAAACTTGAAGAACAAAAAATTGGCGAATGTTACTGTTTAGATGCTTCGCATATAGGTTTCTTAGACTATATAGAAGCAACATATACAAAGATTTCAACCGTCTACCTGTTCTATTCATTGTTCATCTTGTCGAAAGTTACAAATAATTTCCGTTTCATGATTATCAATGGGCCTCGTTGTTCACTTAAACTTTCAGGACAAAAAATTGGCGACTGGTACTGTTTGGATGCTTTGCATATATGTTTCTTAGACTATATAGAAGCAATATATACAATGATTTCAACCGTCTACCTATTCCATTCATTGTTCTACTTGCCGAAATTTACAAATAATTTCCTTTAAAGGATTAACAATGGGGCTCGTAGTACACTTAAACTTGAAGAGCAAAAAATTGGCGAATGGTACTGTTTGGATGCTTTGAATATATGTTTCTTATATTATATAAAAGCAATATATACAAATATTTCAACCGTCTACCTGTTCCATTCATTGTTCTACTTGTCGAAAATTACAAATAATTTCCGATAAAGGATTAACCATTGGGGCTCATTGTTCACTTAAAGTTGAAGACCAAAAAATTGGCGACTGGTACTGTTTGGATGCTTTGCATATATGTTTCTTAGACTATATAGAAGCAATATATACAATGATTTCAACAGTCTACCTGTTCCATTCATTGTTCTACTTTTCGAAAAATACAAATAATTTCCTTTAAATGATTTACAATGGGGCTCGTTGTTCACTTAAACTTGAAGAGCAAAAAATTGGCGAATGGTACTGTTTGGATGCTTTGAATATATGTTTCTTATATTATATAAAAGCAATATATACAAATATTTCAACCGTCTACCTGTTCCATTCAATGTTCTACTTGTCGAAAGTTACAAATAATTTCCGTATCATGATTATCAATGGGCCTCGTTGTTCACTTAAACTTTCAGGACAAAAAATTGGCGACTGGTACTGTTTGGATGCTTTGCATATATGTTTCTTAGACTATATAGAAGCAATATATACAATGATTTCAACCGTCTACCTATTCCATTCATTGTTCTACTTGCCGAAATTTACAAATAATTTCCTTTAAAGGATTAACAATGGGGCTCGTAGTACACTTAAACTTGAAGAGCAAAAAATTGGCGAATTGTACTGTTTGGACGCTATGCATATATGTTTCTTAGACTATATAGAAGCAATATATACAATGATTTCAACCGTCTACCTATTCCATTCATTGTTCTACTTGCCGAAAGTTACAAATAATTTCCGATAAAGGATTAACAATGGGGCTCATTGTTCACTTAAACTTGAAGGACAAAAAATTGGCGAATGGTACTGTTTGGATGCTTTGCATATATGTTTCTTAGACTATATGGAAGCAATATATACAAAGATTTCAACCGTCTACCTGTTCCATTCATTGTTTTACTTGTCGAAATTTACAAATAATTTCCTTTAAAGGATTAACAATGGGGCTCGTAGTTCACTTAAACTTGAAGATCAAATAATTGGCGAATTGTACTGTTTGGATGATATGCAGATATGTTTCTTAGACTATATAGAAGCAATATTTACAAAGATTTCAACCGTCTACCTGTTCCATTCATTGTTCTACTTGTCGAAAGTTACAAATAATTTCCGATAAAGGATTAACAATGGGGCTCGTAGTTCACTTAAACTTGAAAATCAAATAATTGGCGAATTGTACTGTTTGGATGATATGCAGATATGTTTCTTAGACTATATAGAAGCAATATATACAATGATTTCAACCGTCTACCTGTTCCATTCATTGTTCTACTTGTCGAAAGTTACAAATAATTTCCGATAAAGGATTAACCATTGGGGCTCATTGTTCACTTAAACTTGAAGAACAAAAAATTGGCGAATTGTACTGTTTGGATGCTTTGCATATATGTTTCTTAGACTATATAGAAGCAATATTTACAAAGATTTCAACCGTCTACCTGTTCCATTCATTGTTCTACTTGTCGAAAGTTACAAATAATTTCCGATAAAGGATTAACAATGGGGCTCATTGTTCACTTAAACTTGAGGAACAAAAAATTGGCGAATGGTACTGTTTGGATGCTTTGCGTACATGTTTCTTAGACTATATAGAAGCAATATATACAAAGTTTTCAACCGTCTACCTGTTCCATTCATTGTTCTACTTGTCGAAAGTTACAAATAATTTCCGATAAATGATTAACAATGGGGCTCATTTTTCACTTAACCTTGAAGAACAAAAAATTGGCGAATGGTACTGTTTGGATGCTTTGCATGTATGTTTCTTAGACTATATAGAAGCAATATATACAAAGATTTCAACCGTCTACCTGTTCCATTCATTGTTCTATTTGTCGAAAATTACAAATAATTTCCGATAAAGGATTAACAATGGGGCTCGTAGTTCACTTAAACTTGAAGAACAAAAAAATTGGCGAATTGTACTGTTTGGATGCTTTGCATATATGTTTCTTAGACTATATAGAAGCAATATATAGAAGGATTTCACCCGTCTACCTGTTCCAATCATTGTTCTACTTGTCGAAATTTAGAAATAATTTCCCTTTCATGATTATCAATGGGGCTCGTAGTTCACTTAAACTTGAAGATCAAATAATTGGCGAATTGTACTGTTTGGATGATATGCAGATATGTTTCTTAGACTATATAGAAGCAATATATAGAAGGATTTCACCCGTCTACCTGTTCCATTCATTGTTCTACTTGTCGAAAGTTACAAATAATTTCCGATAAAGGATTAACAATGGCTCTCATTGTTCACTTAAACTTGAGGAACAAAAAATTGGCGAATGGTACTGTTTGGATGCTTTGCGTACATGTTTCTTAGACTATATGGAAGCAATATATACAAAGATTTCAACCGTCTACGTGTTCCAATCATTGATCTACTTGTCGAAATTTACAAATAATTTCCTTTAAAGGATTAACAATGGGGCTCGTTGTTCACTTAAACTTTGGAGAACAAGAAATTGGCGAACTGTACTGCTTGGATGATTTGCATATATGTTTCTCAGACTATATAGAAGCAATATATACAATGATTTCAACCGTCTACCTATTCCATTCATTGTTCTACTTGCCGAAATTTACAAATAATTTCCTTTAAAGGATTAACAATGGGGTTCGTTGTTCACTTAAACTTGAAGAACAATAAATTGGCGAATTGTACTGTTTGGATGCTTTGCATATATGTTTCTTAGACTATATAGACGCAATATATACAAGGATTTCAAACGTCTACCTGTTCCATTCATTGTTCTACTTGTCGAAAGTTACAAATAATTTCCGATAAAGGATTAACGATTGGGGCTCATTGTTCTCTTAAACTTGAAGAACAAAAAATTGGCGAATGGTACTGTTTAGATGCTTTGCATATATGTTTCTTAGATTATATGGAAGCAATATATACAAAGATTTCAACCGTGTACGTGTTCCAATCATTGTTCTACTTGTAGAAAGTTACAATTAATTTCCGTTAAAGGATTAACAATGGGGCTCGTAGTTCACTTAAACTTGAAGAACAAAAAATTGGCGAATTGTACTGTTTGGATGCTCTGCATATATGTTTCTTAGACTATATAGAAGCAATATATACAATGATTTCAACAGTCTACCTGTTCCATTCATTGTTCTACTTTTCGAAAAATACAAATAATTTCCTTTAAATGATTTACAATGGGGCTCGTTGTTCACTTAAACTTGAAGAACAAAAAATTGGCGAATGGTACTGTCTGGATGCTCTGCATATATGTTTCTTATACTATATAGAAGCAATAGATACAAAGATTTCAACCGTCTACCTGTTCCATTCAATGTTCTACTTGTCGAAAGTTACAAATAATTTCCGTTAAGGGATTAACAATGGGGATCGTAGTTTACTTAAACTTGAAGAACAAAAAATTGGCGAATTGTACTGTTTGGATGCTTTGCATATATGTTTCTTAGACTATATAGAAGCAATATATACAATGATTTCAACCGTCTACCTGTTCCATTCATTGTTCTACTTGTCGAAAGTTACAAATAATTTTCGTTAAGGGATTAACAATGGGGATCGTAGTTTACTTAAACTTGAAGAACAAAAAATTGGCGAATGTTACTGTTTAGATGCTTCGCATATAGGTTTCTTAGACTATATAGAAGCAACATATACAAAGATTTCAGCCGTCTACCTGTTCTATTCATTGTTCATCTTGTCGAAAGTTACAAATAATTTCCGTTTCATGATTATCAATGGGCCTCGTTGTTCACTTAAACTTTCAGGACAAAAAATTGGCGACTGGTACTGTTTGGATGCTTTGCATATATGTTTCTTAGACTATATAGAAGCAATATATACAATGATTTCAACCGTCTACCTATTCCATTCATTGTTCTACTTGCCGAAATTTACAAATAATTTCCTTTAAAGGATTAACAATGGGGCTCGTAGTACACTTAAACTTGAAGAGCAAAAAATTGGCGAATGGTACTGTTTGGATGCTTTGAATATATGTTTCTTATATTATATAAAAGCAATATATACAAATATTTCAACCGTCTACCTGTTCCATTCATTGTTCTACTTGTCGAAAATTACAAATAATTTCCGATAAAGGATTAACCATTGGGGCTCATTGTTCACTTAAAGTTGAAGACCAAAAAATTGGCGAATGGTACTGTTTGGTTGCTTTGAATATATGTTTCTTATATTATATAGAAGCAATATATACAAATATTTCAACCGTCTACCTGTTCCATTCATTGTTCTACTTGTCGAAAGTTACAAATAATTTCCGTTAAGGGATTAACAATGGGGATCGTAGTTTACTTAAACTTGAAGAACAAAAAATTGGCGAATTGTACTGTCTGGATGCTCTGCATATATGTTTCTTAGACTATATAGAAGCAATATATACAATGATTTCAACAGTCTACCTGTTCCATTCATTGTTCTACTTTTCGAAAAATACAAATAATTTCCTTTAAATGATTTACAATGGGGCTCGTTGTTCACTTAAACTTGAAGAACAAAAAATTGGCGAATGGTACTGTCTGGATACTCTGCATATATGTTTCTTATACTATATAGAAGCAATAGATACAAAGATTTCAACCGTCTACCTGTTCCATTCAATGTTCTACTTGTCGAAAGTTACAAATAATTTCCGTTAAGGGATTAACAATGGGGATCGTAGTTTACTTAAACTTGAAGAACAAAAAATTGGCGAATTGTACTGTTTGGATGCTTTGCATATATGTTTCTTAGACTATATAGAAGCAATATATACAATGATTTCAACCGTCTACCTGTTCCATTCATTGTTCTACTTGTCGAAAGTTACAAATAATTTTCGTTAAGGGATTAACAATGGGGATCGTAGTTTACTTAAACTTGAAGAACAAAAAATTGGCGAATGTTACTGTTTAGATGCTTCGCATATAGGTTTCTTAGACTATATAGAAGCAACATATACAAAGATTTCAACCGTCTACCTGTTCTATTCATTGTTCATCTTGTCGAAAGTTACAAATAATTTCCGTTTCATGATTATCAATGGGCCTCGTTGTTCACTTAAACTTTCAGGACAAAAAATTGGCGACTGGTACTGTTTGGATGCTTTGCATATATGTTTCTTAGACTATATAGAAGCAATATATACAATGATTTCAACCGTCTACCTATTCCATTCATTGTTCTACTTGCCGAAATTTACAAATAATTTCCTTTAAAGGATTAACAATGGGGCTCGTAGTACACTTAAACTTGAAGAGCAAAAAATTGGCGAATTGTACTGTTTGGACGCTATGCATATATGTTTCTTAGACTATATAGAAGCAATATATACAATGATTTCAACCGTCTACCTATTCCATTCATTGTTCTACTTGCCGAAAGTTACAAATAATTTCCGATAAAGGATTAACAATGGGGCTCATTGTTCACTTAAACTTGAAGGACAAAAAATTGGCGAATGGTACTGTTTGGATGCTTTGCATATATGTTTCTTAGACTATATGGAAGCAATATATACAAAGATTTCAACCGTCTACCTGTTCCATTCATTGTTCTACTTGTCGAAATTTACAAATAATTTCCTTTAAAGGATTAACAATGGGGCTCGTAGTTCACTTAAACTTGAAGATCAAATAATTGGCGAATTGTACTGTTTGGATGATATGCAGATATGTTTCTTAGACTATATAGAAGCAATATTTACAAAGATTTCAACCGTCTACCTGTTCCATTCATTGTTCTACTTGTCGAAAGTTAGAAATAATTTCCGATAAAGGATTAACAATGGGGCTCGTAGTTCACTTAAACTTGAAGATCAAATAATTGGCGAATTGTACTGTTTGGATGATATGCAGATATGTTTCTTAGACTATATAGAAGCAATATATACAATGATTTCAACCGTCTACCTGTTCCATTCATTGTTCTACTTGTCGAAAGTTACAAATAATTTCCGATAAAGGATTAACCATTGGGGCTCATTGTTCACTTAAACTTGAAGAACAAAAAATTGGCGAATTGTACTGTTTGGATGCTTTGCATATATGTTTCTTAGACTATATAGAAGCAATATTTACAAAGATTTCAACCGTCTACCTGTTCCATTCATTGTTCTACTTGTCGAAAGTTACAAATAATTTCCGATAAAGGATTAACAATGGGGCTCATTGTTCACTTAAACTTGAGGAACAAAAAATTGGCGAATGGTACTGTTTGGATGCTTTGCGTACATGTTTCTTAGACTATATAGAAGCAATATATACAAAGTTTTCAACCGTCTACCTGTTCCATTCATTGTTCTACTTGTCGAAAGTTACAAATAATTTCCGATAAAGGATTAACAATGGGGCTCATTTTTCACTTAACCTTGAAGAACAAAAAATTGGCGAATGGTACTGTTTGGATGCTTTGCATATATGTTTCTTAGACTATATAGAAGCAATATATACAAAGATTTCAACCGTCTACCTGTTCCATTCATTGTTCTATTTGTCGAAAATTACAAATAATTTCCGATAAAGGATTAACAATGGGGCTCGTAGTTCACTTAAACTTGAAGAACAAAAAAATTGGCGAATTGTACTGTTTGGATGCTTTGCATATATGTTTCTTAGACTATATAGAAACAATATATAGAAGGATTTCACCCGTCTACCTGTTCCAATCATTGTTCTACTTGTCGAAATTTAGAAATAATTTCCCTTTCATGATTATCAATGGGGCTCGTTGTTCACTTAAACTTGAAGAACAAAAAATTGGCGAATGGTACTGTTTGGATGCTTTGCATATATGTTTCTTAGACTATATAGAAGCAATATTTACAAAGATTTCAACCGTCTACCTGTTCCATTCATTGTTCTACTTGTCGAAAGTTACAAATAATTTCCGATAAAGGATTAACAATGGCTCTCATTGTTCACTTAAACTTGAGGAACAAAAAATTGGCGAATGGTACTGTTTGGAAGCTTTGCGTACATGTTTCTTAGACTATATAGAAGCAATATATACAAAGTTTTCAACCGTCTACCTGTGCCATTCATTGTTCTACTTGTCGAAAGTTACAAATAATTTCCGATAAAGGATTAACAATGGGGCTCATTTTTCACTTAACCTTGAAGAACAAAAAATTGGCGAATGGTACTGTTTGGATGCTTTGCATATATGTTTCTTAGACTATATAGAAGCAATATATACAAAGATTTCAACCGTCTACCTGTTCCATTCATTGTTGTATTTGTCGAAAATTACAAATAATTTCCGATAAAGGATTAACAATGGGGCTCGTAGTTCACTTAAACTTGAAGAACAAAAAATTGGCGAACCGTACTGTTTGGATGCTTTGCATATATGTTTCTTAGACTATATAGAAGCAATATATACAAAGATTTCAACAGTCTAACTGTTCTATTCATTGTTCTATTTGAAGAAAGTTACAAATAATTTCCCTTTCATGATTATCAATGGGGCTCGTTGTTCACTTAAACTTGAAGAACAAAAAATTGGCGAATGGTACTGTTTGGATACTTTGCATATATGTTTCTTAGACTATATAGAAGCAATATATACATTGATTTCAACCGTCTACCTGTTCCATTCATTGTTCTACTTGTAGAAAGTTACAAATAATTTCCGTTTCATAATTATCAATGGGGCTCGTTGTTCACTTAAACTTGAAGAACAAAAAATTGGCGAATGGTACTGTTTGGATGCTTTGCATATATGTTTCGTAGACTATATAGAAGCAATATATACAATGACTTCAACCGTCTACATGATCCATTCATTGTTCTACTTGTCGATATTTACAAATAATTTCCTTTAAAGGATTAACAATTGGGCTCGTAGTTCACTTAAACTTAAAGAACAAAAAATTGGCGAATTGTACTGTTTGGATACTTTGCATATATGTTTCTTAGACTATTTAGAAGCAATATATAAAAAGATTTCAACCGTCTACCAGTTCCATTCATTGTTCTACTTGTCGAAAGTTACAAATAATTTCCGATAAAGGATTAACAATGGGGCACATTGTTCACTTAAACTTGTAGAACAAAAAATTGGCGAATTGTACTGTTTGGATGCTTTGCATATATGTTTCATAGACTATTTAGAAGCAATATATAGAAAGATTTCACCCGTCTACCTGTACTATTCATTGTTCTACTTGTAGAAAGTTACAAATAATTTCCATTTCATGATTATCAATGGGGCTCGCTGTTCACTTAAACTTGAAGATCAAAAAATTGGCGATTGTTACTGTTTAGATGCTTTGCATATATGTTTCTTAGATTATATAGATGCAATATATACAAAGATTTCAACCGTCTACCTGATCCATTCATTGTTCTACTTGTCGAAATTTACAAATAATTTCCTTTAAAGGATTAACAATGGGGCTCGTAGTTCACTTAAACTTGAAGAACAAAAAATTGGCGAATTGTACTGTTTGGATGCTTTGCATATATGTCTCTTAGACTATTTAGAAGCAATATACAGAAAGATTTCACCTGTCTACCTGTACTATTCATTGTTCTACTTGTAGAAAGTTACAAATAATTTCCATTTCATGATTATCAATGGGGCTCGCTGTTCACTTAAACTTGAAGGTCAAAAAATTGGCGATTGTTACTGTTTAGATGCTTTGCATATATGTTTCTTAGACTATATAGAAGCAATATATACAATGATTTCAACAGTCTACCTGTTCCATTCATTGTTCTACTTGTCGAAATTTACAAATAATTTCCTTTAAAGGATTAACAATGGGGCTCGTAGTTCACTTAAACTTGAAGAACAAAAAATTGGCGAATTGTACTGTTTGGATGATATGCAGATATGTTTCTTAGACTATATAGAAGCAATATATACAATGATTTCAACCGTCTACCTGTTCCATTCATTGTTCTACTTGTCGAAAGTTACAAATAATTTCCGATAAAGGATTAACCATTGGGGCTCATTGTTCACTTAAACTTGAAGAACAAAAAATTGGCGAATTGTACTGTTTGGATGCTTTGCATATATGTTTCTTAGACTATATAGAAGCAATATTTACAAAGATTTCAACCGTCTACCTGTTCCATTCATTGTTCTACTTGTCGAAAGTTACAAATAATTTCCGATAAAGGATTAACAATGGGGCTCATTGTTCACTTAAACTTGAGGAACAAAAAATTGGCGAATGGTACTGTTTGGATGCTTTGCGTACATGTTTCTTAGACTATATAGAAGCAATATATACAAAGTTTTCAACCGTCTACCTGTGCCATTCATTGTTCTACTTGTCGAAAGTTACAAATAATTTCCGATAAAGGATTAACAATGGGGCTCATTTTTCACTTAACCTTGAAGAACAAAAAATTGGCGAACCGTACTGTTTGGATGCTTTGCATATATGTTTCTTAGACTATATAGAAGCAATATATACAAAGATTTCAACAGTCTAACTGTTCTATTCATTGTTCTATTTGAAGAAAGTTACAAATAATTTCCCTTTCATGATTATCAATGGGGCTCGTTGTTCACTTAAACTTGAAGAACAAAAAATTGGCGAATGGTACTGTTTGGATACTTTGCATATATGTTTCTTAGACTATATAGAAGCAATATATACATTGATTTCAACCGTCTACCTGTTCCATTCATTGTTCTACTTGTAGAAAGTTACAAATAATTTCCGTTTCATAATTATCAATGGGGCTCGTTGTTCACTTAAACTTGAAGAACAAAAAATTGGCGAATGGTACTGTTTGGATGCTTTGCATATATGTTTCGTAGACTATATAGAAGCAATATATACAATGACTTCAACCGTCTACATGATCCATTCATTGTTCTACTTGTCGATATTTACAAATAATTTCCTTTAAAGGATTAACAATTGGGCTCGTAGTTCACTTAAACTTAAAGAACAAAAAATTGGCGAATTGTACTGTTTGGATACTTTGCATATATGTTTCTTAGACTATTTAGAAGCAATATATAAAAAGATTTCAACCGTCTACCAGTTCCATTCATTGTTCTACTTGTCGAAAGTTACAAATAATTTCCGATAAAGGATTAACAATGGGGCACATTGTTCACTTAAACTTGTAGAACAAAAAATTGGCGAATTGTACTGTTTGGATGCTTTGCATATATGTTTCATAGACTATTTAGAAGCAATATATAGAAAGATTTCACCCGTCTACCTGTACTATTCATTGTTCTACTTGTAGAAAGTTACAAATAATTTCCATTTCATGATTATCAATGGGGCTCGCTGTTCACTTAAACTTGAAGATCAAAAAATTGGCGATTGTTACTGTTTAGATGCTTTGCATATATGTTTCTTAGATTATATAGATGCAATATATACAAAGATTTCAACCGTCTACCTGATCCATTCATTGTTCTACTTGTCGAAATTTACAAATAATTTCCTTTAAAGGATTAACAATGGGGCTCGTAGTTCACTTAAACTTGAAGAACAAAAAATTGGCGAATTGTACTGTTTGGATGCTTTGCATATATGTCTCTTAGACTATTTAGAAGCAATATACAGAAAGATTTCACCTGTCTACCTGTACTATTCATTGTTCTACTTGTAGAAAGTTACAAATAATTTCCATTTCATGATTATCAATGGGGCTCGCTGTTCACTTAAACTTGAAGGTCAAAAAATTGGCGATTGTTACTGTTTAGATGCTTTGCATATATGTTTCTTAGACTATATAGAAGCAATATATACAATGATTTCAACAGTCTACCTGTTCCATTCATTGTTCTACTTGTCGAAATTTACAAATAATTTCCTTTAAAGGATTAACAATGGGGCTCGTAGTTCACTTAAACTTGAAGAACAAAAAATTGGCGAATTGTACTGTTTGGATGATATGCAGATATGTTTCTTAGACTATATAGAAGCAATATATACAATGATTTCAACCGTCTACCTGTTCCATTCATTGTTCTACTTGTCGAAAGTTACAAATAATTTCCGATAAAGGATTAACCATTGGGGCTCATTGTTCACTTAAACTTGAAGAACAAAAAATTGGCGAATTGTACTGTTTGGATGCTTTGCATATATGTTTCTTAGACTATATAGAAGCAATATTTACAAAGATTTCAACCGTCTACCTGTTCCATTCATTGTTCTACTTGTCGAAATTTACAAATAATTTCCTTTAAAGGATTAACAATGGGGCTCGTTGTTCACTTAAACTTGAAGAACAATAAATTGGCGAATTGTACTGTTTGGATGCTTTGCATATATGTTTCTTAGACTATATAGAAGCAATATATACAATGATTTCAACAGTCTACCTGTTCCATTCATTGTTCTACTTGTCGAAAGTTACAAATAATTTCCGATAAAGGATTAACCATTGGGGCTCATTGTTCACTTAAACTTGAAGAACAAAAAATTGGCGAATGGTACTGTTTGGATGCTTTGCGTACATGTTTCTTAGACCATATGGAAGCAATATATACAAAGATTTCAACCGTCTACCTGTTCCATTCATTGTTCTACTTGTCGAAATTTACAAATAATTTCCTTTAAAGGATTAACACTGGGGCTCGTAGTTCACTTAAACTTGAAGAACAAAAAATTGGCGAATGGTACTGTTTGGATGCTTTGCATATATGTTTCTTACGTTATATAGAAGCAATATATACAAAGATTTCAACCGTCTACCTGTTCCATTCATTGTTCTACTTGTCGAAAGTTACAAATAATTTCCGATAAAGGATTAACCATTGGGGCTCCTTGTTCACTTAAACTTGAAGAACAAAAAATTGGCGAATGGTACTGTTTGGATGCTTTGCGTACATGTTTCTTAGACTATATGGAAGCAATATATACAAAGATTTCAACCGTCTACCTGTTCCATTCATTGTTCTACTTGTCGAAATTTACAAATAATTTCCTATAAAGGATTAACCATTGGGGCTCATTGTTCACTTAAACTTGAAGAACAAAAAATTGGCGAATGGTACTGTTTGGATGCTTTGCATATATGTTTCTTAGACTATATAGAAGCAATATATACAAAGATTTCAACCGTCTACCTGTTCCATTCATTGTTCTACTTGTCGAAAGTTACAAATGATTTCCGATAAAGGATTAACAATGGGGCTCATTGTTCACTTAAACTTGAAGGACAAAAAATTGGCGAATGGTACTGTTTGGATGCTTTGCATATATGTTTCTTAGACTATATGGAAGCAATATATACAAAGATTTCAACCGTCTACGTGTTCCAATCATTGTTCTACTTGTAGAAAGTTACAATTAATTTCCGTTAAAGGATTAACAATGGGGCTGGTAGTTCACTTAAACTTGAAGAACAAAAAAATGGCGAATTGTACTATTTGGATGCTTTACATATATGTTTCTTAGACTATTTGGAAGCAATATATAGAAAGATTTAACCCGTCTACCTGTACTATTCATTTTTCTACTTGTAGAAAGTTACAAATAATTTCCATTTCATGATTATCAATGGGGCTCGCTGTTCACTTAAACTTGAAGATCAAAAAATTGGCCATTGTTACTGTTTAGATGCTTTTCATATAGGTTTCTTAGTCTATATAGAAGCAATATATACAAAGATTTCAACCGTCTACCTGTTCCATTCATTGTTCTACTTGTCGAAAATTACAAATAATTTCCGATAAAGGATTAACCATTGGGGCTCATTGTTCACTTAAACTTGAAGAACAAAAAATTGGCGAATGGTACTGTTTGGATGCTTTGCATATGTGTTTCTTAGACTATATACAAGCAATATATACATTGATTTCAACCGTCTACCCGTTCCATTCATTGTTCTACTTGTCGAAATTTACAAATAATATCCTTTAAAGGATTAACAATGGGGCTCGTAGTTCACTTAAACTTGAAGAACAAAAAATTGGCGAATGGTACTGTTTGGATGCTTTGCATATATGTTTCTTAGACTATATAGACGCAATATATACAAAGATTACAACCGTCTACCTGTTCCATTCATTGTTCTACTTGTCGGAAGTTACAAATAATTTCCGATAAAGGATTAACCATTGGGGCTCGTTGTTCACTTAAACTTGAAGAACAAAAAATTGGCGAATGGTACTGTTTGGATGCTTTGCATATATGTTTCGTAGATTATATAGTAGCAATATATACAATGATTTCAACAGTCTACCTGTTCCATTCATTGTTCTACTTGTCGAAATTTACAAATAATTTCCTTTAAAGGATTAACAATGGGGCTCGTAGTTCACTTAAACTTGAAGAACAAAAAATTGGCGAATGGTACTGTTTGGATGCTTTGCATATATGTTTCGTAGATTATATAGTAGCAATATATACAATGATTTCAACAGTCTACCTGTTCCATTCATTGTTCTACTTGTCGAAATTTACAAATAATTTCCTTTAAAGGATTAACAATGGGGCTCGTAGTTCACTTAAACTTGAAGAACAAAAAATTGGCGAATGGTACTGTTTGGATGCTTTGCATATATGTTTCTGAGACTATATGGAAGCAATATATACAAAGATTTCAACCGTCTACGTGTTCCAATCATTGTTCTACTTGTAGAAAGTTACAAATAATTTCCATTTCATGATTATCAATGGGGCTCGCTGTTCACTTAAACTTGAAGATCAAAAAATTGGCGATTGTTACTGTTTAGATGCTTTTCATATAGGTTTCTTAGTCTATATAGAAGCAATATATACAAAGATTTCAACTGTCTACCTGTTCCATTCATTGTTCTACTTGTCGAAAATTACAAATAATTTCCGATAAAGGATTAACCATTGGGGCTCATTGTTCACTTAAACTTGAAGAACAAAAAATTGGCGAATGGGACTGTTTGGATGCTTTGCATATATGTTTCTTAGACTATATAGAAGCAATATATACATTGATTTCAACCATCTACCTGTTCCATTCATTGTTCTACTTGTCGAAATTTACAAATAATTTCCTTTAAAGGATTAACAATGGGGCTCGTAGTTCACTTAAACTTGAAGAACAAAAAATTGGCGAATGGTACTGTTTGGATGCTTTGCATATATGTTTCTTAGACTATATAGACGCAATATATACAAAGATTTCAACCGTCTACCTGTTCCATTCATTGTTCTACTTGTCGGAAGTTACAAATAATTTCCGATAAAGGATTAACCATTGGGGCTCGTTGTTCACTTAAACTTGAAGAACAAAAAATTGGCGAATGGTACTGTTTGGATGCTTTGCATATATGTTTCTTACATTATATAGAAGCAATATATACAAAGATTTCAACCGTCCACCTGTTCCATTCATTGTTCTACTTGTCGAAAATTACAAGTAATTTCCGATAAAGGATTAACCATTGGGGCTCCTTGTTCACTTAAACTTGAAGAACAAAAAATTGGCGAATGGTACTGTTTGGATGCTTTGCGTACATGTTTCTTAGACTATATGGAAGCAATATCTACAAAGATTTCATCCGTCTACGTGTTCCAAGCATTGTTCTACTTGTAGAAAGTTAGAATTAATTTCCGTTAAAGGATTAACAATGGGGCTCGTAGTTCACTTAAACTTGAAGAACAAAAAATTGGCGAATTGTACTGTTTGGATGCTTTGCATATATGTTTCTTAGACTATATAGAAGCAATATATACGAAGAATTCAACCGTCTACCTGTTCCAATCATTGTTCTACTTGTCGAAATTTACAAATAATTTCCTTTAAAGGATTAACAATGGGGCTCGTAGTTCACTTAAACTTGAAGAACAAAAAATGGCCGAATGGTACTGTTTGGATGCTTTGCATATATGTTTCTTAGACTATATAGAAGCAATATATACATTGATTTCAACCGGCTACCTGTTCCATTCATTGTTCTACTTGTCGAAAATTACAAGTAATTTCCGATAAAGGATTAACCATTGGGGCTCCTTGTTCACTTAAACTTGAAGAACAAAAAATTGGCGAATGGTACTGTTTGGATGCTTTGCGTACATGTTTCTTAGACTATATGGAAGCAATATATACAAAGATTTCATCCGTCTACGTGTTCCAAGCATTGTTCTACTTGTAGAAAGTTAGAACTAATTTCCGTTAAAGGATTAACAATGGGGCTCGTAGTTCACTTAAACTTGAAGAACAAAAAATTGGCGATTGTTACTGTTTAGATGCTTTGCATATATGTTTCTTAGATTATATAGAAGCAATATATACAAAGATGTCAACCGTCTACCTGTTCCATTCATTGTTCTACTTGTCGAAAATTACAAATAATTTCCGATAAAGGATTAACCATTGGGGCTCATTGTTCACTTAAACTTGAAGAACAAAAAATTGGCGAATGGTACTGTTTGGATGCTTTGCGTACATGTTTCTTAGACCATATGGAAGCAATATATACAAAGATTTCAACCGTCTACCTGTTCCATTCATTGTTCTACTTGTCGAAATTTACAAATAATTTCCTTTAAAGGATTAACACTGGGGCTCGTAGTTCACTTAAACTTGAAGAACAAAAAATTGGCGAATGGTACTGTTTGGATGCTTTGCATATATGTTTCTTACGTTACATAGAAGCAATATATACAAAGATTTCAACCGTCTACCTGTTCCATTCATTGTTCTACTTGTCGAAAGTTACAAATAATTTCCGATAAAGGATTAACCATTGGGGCTCCTTGTTCACTTAAACTTGAAGAACAAAAAATTGGCGAATGGTACTGTTTGGATGCTTTGCGTACATGTTTCTTAGACTATATGGAAGCAATATATACAAAGATTTCAACCGTCTACCTGTTCCATTCATTGTTCTACTTGTCGAAATTTACAAATAATTTCCTATAAAGGATTAACCATTGGGGCTCATTGTTCACTTAAACTTGAAGAACAAAAAATTGGCGAATGGTACTGTTTGGATGCTTTGCATATATGTTTCTTAGACTATATAGAAGCAATATATACAAAGATTTCAAGCGTCTACCTGTTCCATTCATTGTTCTACTTGTCGAAATTTACAAATAATTTCCTTTAAAGGATTAACAATGGGGCTCGTAGTTCACTTAAACTTGAAGAACAAAAAATTGGCGAATGGTACTGTTTGGATGCTTTGCGTACATGTTTCTTAGACTATATGGAAGCAATATATACAAAGATTTCAACCGTCTACGTGTTCCAATCATTGTTCTACTTGTCGAAATTTACAAATAATTTCCATTAAAGGATTAACAATGGGGCTCGATGTTCACTTAAACTTGAAGAACAATAAATTGGCGAATGGTACAGTTTGGATGCTTTGCGTACATGTTTCTTAGACTATATGGAAGCAATATATACAAAGATTTCAACCGTCTACGTGTTCCAATCATTGTTCTACTTGTAGAAAGTTACAAATAATTTCCATTTCATGATTATCAATGGGGCTCGCTGTTCACTTAAACTTGAAGATCAAAAAATTGGCGATTGTTACTGTTTGGATGCTTTGCGTACATGTTTCTTAGACTATATGGAAGCAATATATACAAAGATTTCAACCGTCTACGTGTTCCAATCATTGTTCTACTTGTCGAAATTTACAAATAATTTCCTTTAAAGGATTAACAATGGGGCTCGTTGTTCACTTAAACTTGAAGAACAATAAATTGGCGAATTGTACTGTTTGGATGCTTTGCATATATGTTTCTTAGACTATATAGAAGCAATATATACGAAGAATTCAACCGTCTACCTGTTCCAATCATTGTTCTACTTGTCGAAATTTACAAATAATTTCCTTTAAAGGATTAACAATGGGGCTCGTAGTTCACTTAAACTTGAAGAACAAAAAATGGCCGAATGGTACTGTTTGGATGCTTTGCATATATGTTTCTTAGACTATATAGAAGCAATATATACATTGATTTCAACCGGCTACCTGTTCCATTCATTGTTCTACTTGTCGAAAATTACAAGTAATTTCCGATAAAGGATTAACCATTGGGGCTCCTTGTTCACTTAAACTTGAAGAACAAAAAATTGGCGAATGGTACTGTTTGGATGCTTTGCGTACATGTTTCTTAGACTATATGGAAGCAATATATACAAAGATTTCATCCGTCTACGTGTTCCAAGCATTGTTCTACTTGTAGAAAGTTAGAACTAATTTCCTTTAAAGGATTAACACTGGGGCTCGTAGTTCACTTAAACTTGAAGAACAAAAAATTGGCGAATGGTACTGTTTGGATGCTTTGCATATATATTTCTTACGTTATATAGAAGCAATATATACAAAGATTTCAACCGTCTACCTGTTCCATTCATTGTTCTACTTGTCGAAAGTTACAAATAATTTCCGATAAAGGATTAACCATTGGGGCTCCTTGTTCACTTAAACTTGAAGAACAAAAAATTGGCGAATGGTACTGTTTGGATGCTTTGCGTACATGTTTCTTAGACTATATGGAAGCAATATATACAAAGATTTCAACTGTCTACCTGTTCCATTCATTGTTCTACTTGTCGAAATTTACAAATAATTTCCTATAAAGGATTAACCATTGGGGCTCATTGTTCACTTAAACTTGAAGAACAAAAAATTGGCGAATGGTACTGTTTGGATGCTTTGCATATATGTTTCTTAGACTATATAGAAGCAATATATACAAAGATTTCAAGCGTCTACCTGTTCAATTCATTGTTCTACTTGTCGAAATTTACAAATAATTTCCTTTAAAGGATTAACAATGGGGCTCGTAGTTCACTTAAACTTGAAGAACAAAAAATTGGCGAATGGTACTGTTTGGATGCTTTGCGTACATGTTTCTTAGACTATATGGAAGCAATAAATACAAAGATTTCAACCGTCTACGTGTTCCAATCATTGTTCTACTTGTCGAAATTTACAAATAATTTCCATTAAAGGATTAACAATGGGGCTCGATGTTCACTTAAACTTGAAGAACAATAAATTGGCGAATGGTACAGTTTGGATGCTTTGCGTACATGTTTCTTAGACTATATGGAAGCAATATATACAAAGATTTCAACCGTCTACGTGTTCCAATCATTGTTCTACTTGTAGAAAGTTACAAATAATTTCCATTTCATGATTATCAATGGGGCTCGCTGTTCACTTAAACTTGAAGATCAAAAAATTGGCGATTGTTACTGTTTGGATGCTTTGCGTACATGTTTCTTAGACTATATGGAAGCAATATCTACAAAGATTTCATCCGTCTACGTGTTCCAAGCATTGTTCTACTTGTAGAAAGTTAGAATTAATTTCCGTTAAAGGATTAACAATGGGGCTCGTAGTTCACTTAAACTTGAAGAACAAAAAATTGGCGATTGTTACTGTTTAGATGCTTTGCATATATGTTTCTTAGATTATATAGAAGCAATATATACAAAGATGTCAACCGTCTACCTGTTCCATTCATTGTTCTACTTGTCGAAAAGTACAAATAATTTCCGATAAAGGATTAACCATTGGGGCTCATTGTTCACTTAAACTTTAAGTACAAAAAATTGGCGAATGGTACTGTTTGGATGCTTGCGTAGATGTTTCTTAGACTATATGGAAGCAATATATACAAAGATTTCAACCGTCTACGTGTTCCAATCATTGTTCTACTTGTCAAAATTTACAAATAATTTCCTTTAAAGGATTAACAATGGGGCTCGTTGTTCACTTAAACTTGAAGAACAATAAATTGGCGAATTGTACTGTTTGGATGCTTTGCATATATGTTTCTTAGACTATATAGAAGCAATATATACGAAGAATTCAACCGTCTACCTGTTCCAATCATTGTTCTACTTGTCGAAATTTACAAATAATTTCCTTTAAAGGATTAACAATGGGGCTCGTAGTTCACTTAAACTTGAAGAACAAAAAATGGCCGAATGGTACTGTTTGGGTGCTTTGCATATATGTTTCTTAGACTATATAGAAGCAATATATACATTGATTTCAACCGGCTACCTGTTCCATTCATTGTTCTACTTGTCGAAAATTACAAGTAATTTCCGATAAAGGATTAACCATTGGGGCTCCTTGTTCACTTAAACTTGAAGAACAAAAAATTGGAGAATGGTACTGTTTGGATGCTTTGCGTACATGTTTCTTAGACTATATGGAAGCAATATATACAAAGATTTCATCCGTCTACGTGTTCCAAGCATTGTTCTACTTGTAGAAAGTTAGAATTAATTTCCGTTAAAGGATTAACAATGGGGCTCGTAGTTCACTTAAACTTGAAGAACAAAAAATTGGCGATTGTTACTGTTTAGATGCTTTGCATATATGTTTCTTAGATTATATAGAAGCAATATATACAAAGATGTCAACCGTCTACCTGTTCCATTCATTGTTCTACTTGTCGAAAATTACAAATAATTTCCGATAAAGGATTAACCATTGGGGCTCATTGTTCACTTAAACTTGAAGAACAAAAAATTGGCGAATGGTACTGTTTGGATGCTTTGCGTACATGTTTCTTAGACCATATGGAAGCAATATATACAAAGATTTCAACCGTCTACCTGTTCCATTCATTGTTCTACTTGTCGAAATTTACAAATAATTTCCTTTAAAGGATTAACACTGGGGCTCGTAGTTCACTTAAACTTGAAGAACAAAAAATTGGCGAATGGTACTGTTTGGATGCTTTGCATATATGTTTCTTACGTTATATAGAAGCAATATATACAAAGATTTCAACCGTCTACCTGTTCCATTCATTGTTCTACTTGTCGAAAGTTACAAATAATTTCCGATAAAGGATTAACCATTGGGGCTCCTTGTTCACTTAAACTTGAAGAACAAAAAATTGGCGAATGGTACTGTTTGGATGCTTTGCGTACATGTTTCTTAGACTATATGGAAGCAATATATACAAAGATTTCAACCGTCTACCTGTTCCATTCATTGTTCTACTTGTCGAAATTTACAAATAATTTCCTATAAAGGATTAACCATTGGGGCTCATTGTTCACTTAAACTTGAAGAACAAAAAATTGGCGAATGGTACTGTTTGGATGCTTTGCATATATGTTTCTTAGACTATATAGAAGCAATATATACAAAGATTTCAAGCGTCTACCTGTTCCATTCATTGTTCTACTTGTCGAAATTTACAAATAATTTCCTTTAAAGGATTAACAATGGGGCTCGTAGTTCACTTAAACTTGAAGAACAAAAAATTGGCGAATGGTACTGTTTGGATGCTTTGCGTACATGTTTCTTAGACTATATGGAAGCAATATATACAAAGATTTCAACCGTCTACGTGTTCCAATCATTGTTCTACTTGTCGAAATTTACAAATAATTTCCATTAAAGGATTAACAATGGGGCTCGATGTTCACTTAAACTTGAAGAACAATAAATTGGCGAATGGTACAGTTTGGATGCTTTGCGTACATGTTTCTTAGACCATATGGAAGCAATATATACAAAGATTTCAACCGTCTACCTGTTCCATTCATTGTTCTACTTGTCGAAATTTACAAATAATTTCCTTTAAAGGATTAACACTGGGGCTCGTAGTTCACTTAAACTTGAAGAACAAAAAATTGGCGAATGGTACTGTTTGGATGCTTTGCATATATGTTTCTTACGTTATATAGAAGCAATATATACAAAGATTTCAACCGTCTACCTGTTCCATTCATTGTTCTACTTGTCGAAAGTTACAAATAATTTCCGATAAAGGATTAACCATTGGGGCTCCTTGTTCACTTAAACTTGAAGAACAAAAAATTGGCGAATGGTACTGTTTGGATGCTTTGCGTACATGTTTCTTAGACTATATGGAAGCAATATATACAAAGATTTCAACCGTCTACCTGTTCCATTCATTGTTCTACTTGTCGAAATTTACAAATAATTTCCTATAAAGGATTAACCATTGGGGCTCATTGTTCACTTAAACTTGAAGAACAAAAAATTGGCGAATGGTACTGTTTGGATGCTTTGCATATATGTTTCTTAGACTATATAGAAGCAATATATACAAAGATTTCAAGCGTCTACCTGTTCCATTCATTGTTCTACTTGTCGAAATTTACAAATAATTTCCTTTAAAGGATTAACAATGGGGCTCGTAGTTCACTTAAACTTGAAGAACAAAAAATTGGCGAATGGTACTGTTTGGATGCTTTGCGTACATGTTTCTTAGACTATATGGAAGCAATATATACAAAGATTTCAACCGTCTACGTGTTCCAATCATTGTTCTACTTGTCGAAATTTACAAATAATTTCCATTAAAGGATTAACAATGGGGCTCGATGTTCACTTAAACTTGAAGAACAATAAATTGGCGAATGGTACAGTTTGGATGCTTTGCGTACATGTTTCTTAGACTATATGGAAGCAATATATACAAAGATTTCAACCGTCTACGTGTTCCAATCATTGTTCTACTTGTAGAAAGTTACAAATAATTTCCATTTCATGATTATCAATGGGGCTCGCTGTTCACTTAAACTTGAAGATCAAAAAATTGGCGATTGTTACTGTTTGGATGCTTTGCGTACATGTTTCTTAGACTATATGGAAGCAATATCTACAAAGATTTCATCCGTCTACGTGTTCCAAGCATTGTTCTACTTGTAGAAAGTTAGAATTAATTTCCGTTAAAGGATTAACAATGGGGCTCGTAGTTCACTTAAACTTGAAGAACAAAAAATTGGCGATTGTTACTGTTTAGATGCTTTGCATATATGTTTCTTAGATTATATAGAAGCAATATATACAAAGATGTCAACCGTCTACCTGTTCCATTCATTGTTCTACTTGTCGAAAATTACAAATAATTTCCTTTAAAGGATTAACAATGGGGCTCGTAGTTCACTTAAACTTGAAGAACAAAAAATTGCCGAATGGTACTGTTTGGATGCTTTGCATATATGTTTCTTAGACTATATAGAAGCAATATATACAAAGATTTCAACCGTCTACCTGTTCCATTCATTGTTCTACTTGTCGAAAGTTACAAATAATTTCCGATAAAGGATTAACCATTGGGGCTCCTTGTTCACTTAAACTTGAAGAACAAAAAATTGGCGAATGGTACTGTTTGGATGCTTTGCATATATGTTTCTTAGACTATATAGAAGCAATATATACAAAGATTTCAAGCGTCTACCTGTTCCATTCATTGTTCTACTTGTCGAAATTTACAAATAATTTCCTTTAAAGGATTAACAATGGGGCTCGTTGTTCACTTAAACTTGAAGAACAATAAATTGGCGAATTGTACTGTTTGGATGCTTTGCATATATGTTTCTTAGACTATATAGAAGCAATATATACGAAGAATTCAACCGTCTACCTGTTCCAATCATTGTTCTACTTGTCGAAATTTACAAATAATTTCCTTTAAAGGATTAACAATGGGGCTCGTAGTTCACTTAAACTTGAAGAACAAAAAATTGCCGAATGGTACTGTTTGGATGCTTTGCATATATGTTTCTTAGACTATATAGAAGCAATATATACATTGATTTCAACCGGCTACCTGTTCCATTCATTGTTCTACTTGTCGAAAATTACAAGTAATTTCCGATAAAGGATTAACCATTGGGGCTCCTTGTTCACTTAAACTTGAAGAACAAAAAATTGGCGAATGGTACTGTTTGGATGCTTTGCGTACATGTTTCTTAGACTATATGGAAGCAATATATACAAAGATTTCATCCGTCTACGTGTTCCAAGCATTGTTCTACTTGTAGAAAGTTAGAATTAATTTCCGTTAAAGGATTAACAATGGGGCTCGTAGTTCACTTAAACTTGAAGAACAAAAAATTGGCGATTGTTACTGTTTAGATGCTTTGCATATATGTTTCTTAGATTATATAGAAGCAATATATACAAAGATGTCAACCGTCTACCTGTTCCATTCATTGTTCTACTTGTCGAAAATTACAAATAATTTCCGATAAAGGATTAACCATTGGGGCTCATTGTTCACTTAAACTTGAAGAACAAAAAATTGGCGAATGGTACTGTTTGGATGCTTTGCGTACATGTTTCTTAGACCATATGGAAGCAATATATACAAAGATTTCAACCGTCTACCTGTTCCATTCATTGTTCTACTTGTCGAAATTTACAAATAATTTCCTTTAAAGGATTAACACTGGGGCTCGTAGTTCACTTAAACTTGAAGAACAAAAAATTGGCGAATGGTACTGTTTGGATGCTTTGCATATATGTTTCTTAGACTATATAGAAGCAATATATACGAAGAATTCAACCGTCTACCTGTTCCATTCATTGTTCTACTTGTCGAAAGTTACAAATAATTTCCGATAAAGGATTAACCATTGGGGCTCCTTGTTCACTTAAACTTGAAGAACAAAAAATTGGCGAATGGTACTGTTTGGATGCTTTGCGTACATGTTTCTTAGACTATATGGAAGCAATATATACAAAGATTTCAACCGTCTACCTGTTCCATTCATTGTTCTACTTGTCGAAATTTACAAATAATTTCCTATAAAGGATTAACCATTGGGGCTCATTGTTCACTTAAACTTGAAGAACAAAAAATTGGCGAATGGTACTGTTTGGATGCTTTGCATATATGTTTCTTAGACTATATAGAAGCAATATATACAAAGATTTCAAGCGTCTACCTGTTCCATTCATTGTTCTACTTGTCGAAATTTACAAATAATTTCCTTTAAAGGATTAACAATGGGGCTCGTAGTTCACTTAAACTTGAAGAACAAAAAATTGGCGAATGGTACTGTTTGGATGCTTTGCGTACATGTTTCTTAGACTATATGGAAGCAATATATACAAAGATTTCAACCGTCTACGTGTTCCAATCATTGTTCTACTTGTCGAAATTTACAAATAATTTCCATTAAAGGATTAACAATGGGGCTCGATGTTCACTTAAACTTGAAGAACAATAAATTGGCGAATGGTACAGTTTGGATGCTTTGCGTACATGTTTCTTAGACTATATGGAAGCAATATATACAAAGATTTCAACCGTCTACGTGTTCCAATCATTGTTCTACTTGTAGAAAGTTACAAATAATTTCCATTTCATGATTATCAATGGGGCTCGCTGTTCACTTAAACTTGAAGATCAAAAAATTGGCGATTGTTACTGTTTGGATGCTTTGCGTACATGTTTCTTAGACTATATGGAAGCAATATCTACAAAGATTTCATCCGTCTACGTGTTCCAAGCATTGTTCTACTTGTAGAAAGTTAGAATTAATTTCCGTTAAAGGATTAACAATGGGGCTCGTAGTTCACTTAAACTTGAAGAACAAAAAATTGGCGATTGTTACTGTTTAGATGCTTTGCATATATGTTTCTTAGATTATATAGAAGCAATATATACAAAGATGTCAACCGTCTACCTGTTCCATTCATTGTTCTACTTGTCGAAAATTACAAATAATTTCCTTTAAAGGATTAACAATGGGGCTCGTAGTTCACTTAAACTTGAAGAACAAAAAATTGCCGAATGGTACTGTTTGGATGCTTTGCATATATGTTTCTTAGACTATATAGAAGCAATATATACAAAGATTTCAACCGTCTACCTGTTCCATTCATTGTTCTACTTGTCGAAAGTTACAAATAATTTCCGATAAAGGATTAACCATTGGGGCTCCTTGTTCACTTAAACTTGAAGAACAAAAAATTGGCGAATGGTACTGTTTGGATGCTTTGCATATATGTTTCTTAGACTATATAGAAGCAATATATACAAAGATTTCAAGCGTCTACCTGTTCCATTCATTGTTCTACTTGTCGAAATTTACAAATAATTTCCTTTAAAGGATTAACAATGGGGCTCGTTGTTCACTTAAACTTGAAGAACAATAAATTGGCGAATTGTACTGTTTGGATGCTTTGCATATATGTTTCTTAGACTATATAGAAGCAATATATACGAAGAATTCAACCTTCTACCTGTTCCAATCATTGTTCTACTTGTCGAAATTTACAAATAATTTCCTTTAAAGGATTAACAATGGGGCTCGTAGTTCACTTAAACTTGAAGAACAAAAAATTGCCGAATGGTACTGTTTGGATGCTTTGCATATATGTTTCTTAGACTATATAGAAGCAATATATACATTGATTTCAACCGGCTACCTGTTCCATTCATTGTTCTACTTGTCGAAAATTACAAGTATTTTCCGATAAAGGATTAACCATTGGGGCTCCTTGTTCACTTAAACTTGAAGAACAAAAAATTGGCGAATGGTACTGTTTGGATGCTTTGCGTACATGTTTCTGAGACTATATGGAAGCAATATATACAAAGATTTCATCCGTCTACGTGTTCCAAGCATTGTTCTACTTGTAGAAAGTTAGAATTAATTTCCGTTAAAGGATTAACAATGGGGCTCGTAGTTCACTTAAACTTGAAGAACAAAAAATTGGCGATTGTTACTGTTTAGATGCTTTGCATATATGTTTCTTAGATTATATAGAAGCAATATATACAAAGATGTCAACCGTCTACCTGTTCCATTCATTGTTCTACTTGTCGAAAATTACAAATAATTTCCGATAAAGGATTAACCATTGGGGCTCATTGTTCACTTAAACTTGAAGAACAAAAAATTGGCGAATGGTACTGTTTGGATGCTTTGCGTACATGTTTCTTAGACCATATGGAAGCAATATATACAAAGATTTCAACCGTCTACCTATTCCATTCATTGTTCTACTTGTCGAAATTTACAAATAATTTCCTATAAAGGATTAACCATTGGGGCTCATTGTTCACTTAAACTTGAAGAACAAAAAATTGGCGAATGGTACTGTTTGGATGCTTTGCATATATGTTTCTTAGACTATATAGAAGCAATATATACAAAGATTTCAAGCGTCTACCTGTTCCATTCATTGTTCTACTTGTCGAAATTTACAAATAATTTCCTTTAAAGGATTAACAATGGGGCTCGTAGTTCACTTAAACTTGAAGAACAAAAAATTGGCGAATGGTACTGTTTGGATGCTTTGCGTACATGTTTCTTAGACTATATGGAAGCAATATATACAAAGATTTCAACCGTCTACGTGTTCCAATCATTGTTCTACTTGTCGAAATTTACAAATAATTTCCATTAAAGGATTAACAATGGGGCTCGATGTTCACTTAAACTTGAAGAACAATAAATTGGCGAATGGTACAGTTTGGATGCTTTGCGTACATGTTTCTTAGACTATATGGAAGCAATATATACAAAGATTTCAACCGTCTACGTGTTCCAATCATTGTTCTACTTGTAGAAAGTTACAAATAATTTCCATTTCATGATTATCAATGGGGCTCGCTGTTCACTTAAACTTGAAGATCAAAAAATTGGCGATTGTTACTGTTTAGATGCTTTTCATATAGGTTTCTTAGTCTATATAGAAGCAAAATATACATTGATTTCAACCATCTACCTGTTCCATTCATTTTTCTACTTGTCGAAATTTACAAATAATTTCCTTTAAAGGATTAACAATGGGGCTCGTAGTTCACTTAAACTTGAAGAACAAAAAATTGCCGAATGGTACTGTTTGGATGCTTTGCATATATGTTTCTTAGACTATATAGAAGCAATATATACATTGATTTCAACCGGCTACCTGTTCCATTCATTGTTCTACTTGTCGAAAATTACAAGTAATTTCCGATAAAGGATTAACCATTGGGGCTCCTTGTTCACTTAAACTTGAAGAACAAAAAATTGGCGAATGGTACTGTTTGGATGCTTTGCGTACATGTTTCTTAGACTATATGGAAGCAATATATACAAAGATTTCATCCGTCTACGTGTTCCAAGCATTGTTCTACTTGTAGAAAGTTAGAATTAATTTCCGTTAAAGGATTAACAATGGGGCTCGTAGTTCACTTAAACTTGAAGAACAAAAAATTGGCGATTGTTACTGTTTAGATGCTTTGCATATATGTTTCTTAGATTATATAGAAGCAATATATACAAAGATGTCAACCGTCTACCTGTTCCATTCATTGTTCTACTTGTCGAAAATTACAAATAATTTCCGATAAAGGATTAACCATTGGGGCTCATTGTTCACTTAAACTTGAAGAACAAAAAATTGGCGAATGGTACTGTTTGGATGCTTTGCGTACATGTTTCTTAGACTATATGGAAGCAATATATACAAAGATTTCAACCGTCTACCTGTTCCATTCATTGTTCTACTTGTCGAAATTTACAAATAATTTCCTTTAAAGGATTAACAATGGGGCTCGTAGTTCACTTAAACTTGAAGAACAAAAAATTGGCGAATGGTACTGTTTGGATGCTTTGCATATATGTTTCTTACGTTATATAGAAGCAATATATACAAAGATTTCAACCGTCTACCTGTTCCATTCATTGTTCTACTTGTCGAAAGTTACAAATAATTTCCGATAAAGGATTAACAATTGGGGCTCCTTGTTCACTTAAACTTGAAGAACAAAAAATTGGCGAATGGTACTGTTTGGATGCTTTGCGTACATGTTTCTTAGACTATATGGAAGCAATATATACAAAGATTTCAACCGTCTACCTGTTCCATTCATTGTTCTACTTGTCGAAATTTACAAATAATTTCCTATAAAGGATTAACCATTGGGGCTCATAGTTCACTTAAACTTGAAAAACAAAAAATTGGCGAATGGTACTGTTTGGATGCTTGCGTAGATGTTTCTTAGACTATATGGAAGCAATATATACAAAGATTTCAACTGTCTACGTGTTCCAATCATTGTTCTACTTGTCGAAATTTACAAATAATTTCCTTTAAAGGATTAACAATGGGGCTCGGAGTTCACTTAAACTTGAAGAACAAAAAAATTGGCGAATTGTACTGTTTGGATGCTTTGCATATATGTTTCTTAGACTATATAGAAGCAATATATAGAAGGATTTCACCCGTCTACCTGTTCCAATCATTGTTCTACTTGTCGAAATTTAGAAATAATTTCCCTTTCATGATTATCAATGGGGCTCGTTGTTCACTTAAACTTGAAGAACAAAAAATTGGCGAATGGTACTGTTTGGATGCTTTGCATATATGTTTCTTAGACTATATAGAAGCAATATTTACAAAGATTTCAACCGTCTACCTGTTCCATTCATTCTTCTACTTGTCGAAAGTTACAAATAATTTCCGATAAAGGATTAACAATGGCTCTCATTGTTCACTTAAACTTGAGGAACAAAAAATTGGCGAATGGTACTGTTTGGATGCTTTGCATATATGTTTCTTAGACTTTATAGAAGCAATATATACATTGATTTCAACCGGCTACCTGTTCCATTCATTGTTCTACTTGTCGCAAGTTACAAATAATTTCCGTTAAAGTATTAACAATGGGGCTCGTAGTTCACTTAAACTTGAAGATCAAATAATTGGCGAATTGTACTGTTTGGACGCTTTGCATATATGTTTCTTAGACTATATAGAAGCAATATATACAATGATTTCAACAGTCTACCTGTTCCATTCATTGTTCTACTTGTCGAAAGTTACAAATAATTTCCGATAAAGGATTAACCATTGGGGCTCGTTGTTCACTTAAACTTGAAGAACAAAAAAGTGGCGAATGGTACTGTTTGGATGCTTTGCATATGTGTTTCTTAGACTATATAGACGCAATATATACAAGGATTTCAACCGTCTACCTGTCCCATTCATTGTTCTACTTGTCGAAAGTTACAAATAACTACGGATAAAGGATTAACCATTGGGGCTCATTGTTCACTTAAACTGGGAGAACAAAAAATTGGCGAATTGTACTGTTTGGATGCTTTGCATATATGTTTCTTAGACTATATAGAAGCAATATATACAAAGATTTCAACCGTCTACCTGTTCCATTCATTGTTCTACTTGTCGAAAATTACAAGTAATTTCCGATAAAGGATTAACCATTGGGGCTCCTTGTTCACTTAAACTTGAAGAACAAAAAATTGGCGAATGGTACTGTTTGGATGCTTTGCGTACATGTTTCTTAGACTATATGGAAGCAATATATACAAAAATTTCATCCGTCTACGTGTTCCAAGCATTGTTCTACTTGTAGAAAGTTAGAATTAATTTCCGTTAAAGGATTAACAATGGGGCTCGTAGTTCACTTAAACTTGAAGAACAAAAAATTGGCGATTGTTACTGTTTAGATGCTTTGCATATATGTTTCTTAGATTATATAGAAGCAATATATACAAAGATGTCAACCGTCTACCTGTTCCATTCATTGTTCTACTTGTCGAAAATTACAAATAATTTCCGATAAAGGATTAACCATTGGGGCTCATTGTTCACTTAAACTTGAAGAACAAAAAATTGGCGAATGGTACTTTTTGGATGCTTTGCATATATGTTTCTTAGACTATATAGCAACAATATATACATTGATTTCACCCGTCTACCTGTACTATTCATTGTTCTACTTGTAGAAAGTTACAAATAATTTCCATTTCATGATTATCAATGGGGCTCGCTGTTCACTTAAACTTGAAGATCAAAAAATTGGCGATTGTTACTGTTTAGATGCTTTGCATATAGGTTTCTTAGACTATATAGAAGCAATATATACATTGATTTCAACCGTCTACCTGTTCCATTCATTGTTCTACTTGTCGAAATTTACAAATAATTTCCTTCAAAGGATTAACAATGGGGCTCGTAGTTCACTTAAACTTGAAGAAAAAAAAATTGGCGAATGGTACTGTTTAGATGCTTTGCATATATGTTTCTTAGACTATATAGACGCAATATATACAAAGATTTCAACCGTCTACCTGTTCCATTCATTGTTCTACTTGTCGAAAGTTACAAATAATTTCCGATAAAGGATTAACCATTGGGGCTCGTTGTTCACTTAAACTTGAAGAACAAAAAATTGGCGAATGGTACTGTTTGGATGCTTTGCATATATGTTTCTTAGACTATATAGAAGCAATATATACAAGGATTTCAACAGTCTACCTGTTCCATTCATTGTTCTAGTTGCCGAAATTTACAAATAATTTCCATTAAAGAATTAACAATGGGGCTCGTAGTTCACTTAAACTTGAAGAGCAAAAAATTGGCGAATTGTACTGTTTGGACGCTATGCATATATGTTTCTTAGACTATATGGCAGCAATATATACAATGATTACAACAGTCTACCTGTTCCATTCATTGTTCTACTTGTCGAAATTTACAAATAATTTCCTTTAAAGGATTAACAATGGGGCTCGTAGTTCACTTAAACTTGAAGAACAAAAAATTGGCGAATGGTACTGTTTGGATGCTTTGCATATATGTTTCTTACGTTATATAGAAGCAATATATACAAAGATTTCAACCGTCTACCTGTTCCATTCATTGTTCTACTTGTCGAAATTTACAAGTAATTTCCGATAAAGGATTAACCATTGGGGCTCCTTGTTCACTTAAACTTGAAGACAAAAAATTGGCGAATGGTACTGTTTGGATGCTTTGCGTACATGTTTCTTAGACTATATGGAAGCAATATATACAAAGATTTCATCCGTCTACGTGTTCCAAGCATTGTTCTACTTGTAGAAAGTTAGAATTAATTTCCGTTAAAGGATTAACAATGGGGCTCGTAGTTCACTTAAACTTGAAGAACAAAAAATTGGCGATTGTTACTGTTTAGATGCTTTGCATATATGTTTCTTAGATTATATAGAAGCAATATATACAAAGATGTCAACCGTCTACCTGTTCCATTCATTGTTCTACTTGTCGAAAATTACAAATAATTTCCGATAAAGGATTAACCATTGGGGCTCATTGTTCACTTAAACTTGAAGAACAAAAAATTGGCGAATGGTACTGTTTGGATGCTTTGCGTACATGTTTCTTAGACTATATGGAAGCAATATATACAAAGATTTCAACCGTCTACCTGTTCCATTCATTGTTCTACTTGTCGAAATTTACAAATAATTTCCTTTAAAGGATTAACAATGGGGCTCGTAGTTCACTTAAACTTGAAGAACAAAAAATTGGCGAATGGTACTGTTTGGATGCTTTGCATATATGTTTCTTACGTTATATAGAAGCATTATATACAAAGATTTCAACCGTCTACCTGTTCCATTCATTGTTCTACTTGTCGAAAGTTACAAATAATTTCCGATAAAGGATTAACCATTGGGGCTCCTTGTTCACTTAAACTTGAAGAACAAAAAATTGGCGAATGGTACTGTTTGGATGCTTTGCGTACATGTTTCTTAGACTATATGGAAGCAATACATACAAAGATTTCAACCGTCTACCTGTTCCATTCATTGTTCTACTTGTCGAAATTTACAAATAATTTCCTATAAAGGATTAACCATTGGGGCTCATAGTTCACTTAAACTTGAAAAACAAGAAATTGGCGAATGGTACTGTTTCGATGCTTGCGTAGATGTTTCTTAGACTATATGGAAGCAATATATACAAAGATTTCAACCGTCTACCTGTTCCATTCATTGTTCTACTTGTCGAAATTTACAAATAATTTCCTTTAAAGGATTAACAATGGGGCTCGTAGTTCACTTAAACTTGAAGAACAAAAAATTGGCGAATGGTGCTGTTTGGATGCTTTGCATATATGTTTCTTACGTTATATAGAAGCAATATATACAAAGATTTCAACCGTCTACCTGTTCCATTCATTGTTCTACTTGTCGAAAGTTACAAATAATTTCCTTTAAAGGATTAACAATGGGGCTCGTTGTTCACTTAAACTTGAAGAACAATAAATTGGCGAATTGTACTGTTTGGATGCTTTGCATATATGTTTCTTAGACTATATAGAAGCAATATATACGAAGAATTCAACCGTCTACCTGTTCCATTCATTGTTCTACTTGTCGAAAGTTACAAATAATTTCCGATAAAGGATTAACCATTGGGGCTCATTGTTCACTTAAACTTGAAAAACAAAAAATTGGCGAATGGTACTGTTTGGATGCTTTGCATATATGTTTCTTAGACTTTATAGAAGCAATATATATATTGATTTCAAACGTCTACCTGTTCCATTCATTGTTCTACTTGTCGAAATTTACAAATAATTTCCTATAAAGGATTAACAATGGGGCTCGTAGTTCACTTAAACTTGAAGAACAAAAAATTGCCGAATGGTACTGTTTGGATGCTTTGCATATATGTTTCTTAGACTATATAGAAGCAATATATACATTGATTTCAACCGGCTACCTGTTCCATTCATTGTTCTACTTGTCGCAAGTTACAAATAATTTCCGTTAAAGTATTAACAATGGAGCTCGTAGTTCACTTAAACTTGAAGATCAAAAAATTGGCGAATGGTACTGTTTGGATGCTTTGCGTACATGTTTCTCCGACTATATGGAAGCAATATATACAAAGATTTCAACCGTCTACGTGTTCCAATCAATGTTCTACTTGTCGAAATTTACAAATAATTTCCTTTAAAGGATTAACAATGGGGCTCGTTGTTCACTTAAACTTGAAGAACAAAAAATTGGCGAATGGTACTGTTTGGATGCTTTGCATATATGTTTCTTAGACTATATAGAAGCAATATATACATTGATTTCAACCGTCTACCTGTTCCATTCATTGTTCTACTTGTCGAAAGTTACAAATGATTTCCGATAAAGGATTAACAATGGGGCTCGTAGTTCTCTTAAACTTGAAGAACAAAAAATTGGCGAATTGTACTGTTTGGATTCTTTGCATATATGTTTCTTAGACTCTTTAGAAGCAATATATACATTGATTTCAACCGCTACCTGTTCCATTCATTGTTCTACTTGTCGCAAGTTACAAATAATTTCCGTTAAAGTATTAACAATGGAGCTCGTAGTTCACTTAAACTTGAAGATCAAATAATTGGCGAATTGTACTGTTTGGACGCTTTGCATATATGTTTCTTAGACTATATAGAAGCAATATATACAATGATTTCAACAGTCTACCTGTTCCATTCATTGTTCTACTTGTCGAAATTTACAAATAATTTCCTTTAAAGGATTAACAATGGGGCTCGTTGTTCACTTAAACTTGAAGAACAATAAATTGGCGAATTGCACTGTTTGGATGCTTTGCATATATGTTTCTTAGACTATATAGACGCAATATATACAAGGATTTCAACCGTCTACCTGTTCCATTCATTGTTCTACTTGTCGAAAGTTACAAATAATTACGGATAAAGGATTAACCAATGGGGCTCATTGTTCACTTAAACTTGAAGAACAAAAAATTAGTGAATTGTACTGTTTGGATGCTTTGCATATATGTTTCTTAGACTATATAGAAGCAATATATACAAAGATTTCAACCGTCTACCTCTTCCATTCATTGTTCTACTTGTCGAAAGTTACAAATGATTTCCGATAAAGGATTAACAATGGGGCTCATTGTTCACTTAAACTTGAAGGACAAAAAATTGGCGATTGGTACTGTTTGGATGCTTTGCATATATGTTTCTTAGACTATATAGAAGCAATATATACAATGATTTCAACAGTCTACCTGTTCCATTCATTGTTCTACTTGTCGAAATTTACAAATAATTTCCTTTAAAGGATTAACAACGGGGCTCGTTGTTCACTTAAACTTGAAGAACAATAAATTGGCGAATTGTACTGTTTGGATGCTTTGCATATATGTTTCGTAGACTATATAGACGCAATATATACAAGGATTTCAACCGTCTACCTGTTCCATTCATTGTTCTACTTGTCGAAAGTTACAAATAATTACGGATAAAGGATTAACCATTGGGGCTCATTGTTCACTTAAACTTGAAGAACAAAAAATTGGTGAATTGTACTGTTTGGATGCTTTGCATATATGTTTCTTAGACTATATAGAAGCAATATATACAAAGATTTCAACCGTCTACCTGTTCCATTCATTGTTCTACTTGTCGAAAGTTACAAATAATTTCCGTTTCATGATTATCAATGGGGCTCGTTGTTCACTTAAACTTGAAGAACAAAAAATTGGCGAATGGTACTGTTTGGATGCTTTGCATATATGTTTCTTATACTATATAGAAGCAATATATACAAAGATTTCAACCGTCTACCAGTTCCATTCAATGTTCTACTTGTCGAAAGTTACAAATAATTTCCGATAAAGGATTAACAATGGGGATCGTAGTTTACTTAAACTTGAAGAACAAAAAATTGGCGAATTGTACTGTTTAGATGCTTTGCATATATGTTTCTTAGACTATATGGAAGCAATATATACAAAGATTTCAACCGTCTGTGTGTTCCAATCATTGTTCTACTTGTAGAAAGTTACAATTAATTTCCGTTAAAGATTAACAATGGGGCTCGTAGTTCACTTAAACTTGAAGAACAAAAAATTGGCGAATTCTACTGTTTGGATGCTTTGCATATATGTTTCGTAGGCTATATAGAAGTAATATATACAATGATTTCAACCGTCTACATGATCCATTCATTGTTCTACTTGTCGAAATTTACAAATAATTTCCTTTAAAGGATTAACAATGAGGCTCGTAGTTCACTTAAACTTGAAGAACAAAAAATTGGCGAATTGTACTGTTTGGATGCTTTGCATATATGTTTCTTAGACTATTTAGAAGCAATATATAGAAAGATTTCACCCGTCTACCTGTACTATTCATTGTTCTACTTGTAGAAAGTTACAAATAATTTCCATTTCATGATTATCAACGGGGCTCGCTGTTCACTTAAACTTGAAGATCAAAAAATTGGCGATTGTTACTGTTTGGATGCTTTGCATATATGTTTCTTAGCCTACATAGAAGCATCATATACAAAGATTTCAACCGTCTACCTGTTCCATTCATTGTTCTACTTGTAGAAAATTACAATTAATTTCCGTTAAAGGATTAACAATGGGGCTCGTAGTTCACTTAAACTTGAAGAACAAAAAATTGGCGAATGGTACTGTTTGGATCCTTTGCATATATGTTTCTTAGATTATATAGAAGCAATATATACAATGCTTTCAACCGTCTACCTGTTCCATTCATTGTTCTACTTGTCGAAAGTTACAAATAATTTCCTTTAAAGGATTAACAATGGGGCTCGTAGTTCACTTAAACTTGAAGAACAATAAATTGGCGAATTCTACTGTTTGGATGCTTTGCATATATGTTTCTTAGGCTATATAGAAGCAATATATACAAAGATTTCAACCGTCTACCTGTTCCATTCATTGTTCTACTTGCCGAAAGTTACAAATAATTTCCGATAAAGGATTAACCATTGGGGCTCATTGTTCACTTAAACTTGAAGAACAAAAAATTGGCGAATGGTACTGTTTGGATGCTTTGCATATATGTTTCTTAGATTATATAGACGCAATATAAACAAGGATTTCAACCGTCTACCTGCTCCATTCATTGTTCTACTTGTCGAAAGTTACAAATAATTACCGATAATGGATTAACCATTGGGGCTCATTGTTCACTCAAACTTGAAGTACAAGAAATTGGCGAATTGTACTGTTTGGATGCTTTGCATATATGTTTCATAGACTATATAGAAGCAATATATACAAAGATTTCAACCGGCTACCTGTTCCATTCATTGTTCTACTTGTCGCAAGTTACAAATAATTTCCGTTAAAGTATTAACAATGGGGCTCGTAGTTCACTTAAACTTGAAGAACAAAAAATTGGCGAATGGTACTGTTTGGATGCTTTGCATATATGTTTCTTATACTATATAGAAGCAATATATACATTGATTACAACCGTCTACCTGTTCCATTCATTGTTCTACTTGTCGAAATTTACAAATAATTTCATTTAAAGGATTAACAATGGGAATCGTAGTTCACTTAAACTTGAAGTACAAAAAATTGGCGAATTGTATTGTTTGGATGATCTGCAGATATGTTTCTTAGATTATATAGAAGCAATATATACAAAGATTTCAACCGTCTACCTGTTCCATTCATTGTTCTACTTGTCGAAATTTACAAATAATTTCCTTTAAAGGATTAACAATGGGGCTCGTAGTTCACTTAAACTTGAAGAACAATAAATTGGCGAATTCTACTGTTTGGATGCTTTGCATATATGTTTCTTAGGCTATATAGAAGCAATATATACAAAGATTTCAACCGTCTACCTGTTCCATTCATTGTTCTACTTGCCGAAAGTTACAAATAATTTCCGATAAAGGATTAACCATTGGGGCTCATTGTTCACTTAAACTTGAAGAACAAAAAATTGGCGAATGGTACTGTTTGGATGCTTTGCGTACATGTTTCTTAGACTATATGGAAGCAATATATACAAAGATTTCAACCGTCTACGTGTTCCAATCATTGTTCTACTTGTCGAAATTTACAAATAATTTCCGTTAAAGTATTAACAATGGGGCTCGTAGATCACTTAAACTTGAAGATCAAATAATTGGCGAATTGTACTGTTTGGACGCTTTGCATATATGTTTCTTAGACTATATAGAAGTAATATATACAATGATTTCAACAGTCTACCTGTTCCATTCATTGTTCTACTTGTCGAAATTTACAAATAATTTCCTTTAAAGGATTAACAATGGGGATCGTATTTTACTTAAACTTGAAGATCAAATAATTGGCGAATTGTACTGTTTGGACGCTTTGCATATATGTTTCTTAGACTATATAGAAGCAATATATATAATGATTTCAACAGTCTACCTGTTCCATTCATTGTTCTACTTGTAGAAAGTTACAAATAATTTCCGTTTCATGATTATCAATGGTGCTCGTTGTTCACTTAAACTTGAAGAACAAAAAATTGGCGAATGGTACTGTTTGGATGCTTTGCATATATGTTTCTTAGATTATATAGAAGCAATATATACAAAGATTTCGACCGTCTACCTGTTTCATTCATTGTTCTACTTGTCGAAAATAACAAATAATTTCCTTTAAAGGATTAACAATGGGGCTCGTACTTCACTTAAACTTGAAGAACAAAAAATTGGCGAATGGTACTGTTTGGATGCTTTGCATATATGTTTCATAGACTATATAGAAGCAATATATACAAAGATTTCAACCGGCTACCTGTTCCATTCATTGATCTACTTGTCGCAAGTTACAAATAATTTCCGTTAAAGTATTAACAATGGGGCTCGTAGTTCACTTAAACTTGAAGATCAAATAATTGGCGAATTGGTACTGTTTGGACGCTTTGCATATATGTTTCTTAGACTATATAGAAGCAATATATACAATGATTTCAACTGTCTACCTGTTCCATTCATTGTTCTACTTGTCGAAATTTACAAATAATTTCCTTTAAAGGATTAACAATGGGGCTCGTACTTCACTTAACCTTGAAGAACAAAAAATTGGCGAATGGTACTGTTTGGATGCTTTGCATATATGTTTCTTAGATTATATAGACGCAATATATACAAGGATTTCAACCGTCTACCTGCTCCATTCATTGTTCTACTTGTCGAAATTTACAAATAATTTCCTTTAAAGGATTAACAATGGGGCTCGTAGTTCACTTAAACTTGAAGAACTAAAAATTGGCGAATTGTACTGTTTCGATGCTTTGCATATATGTTTCTTAGACTATTTAGAAGTAATATATAGAAAGATTTCACCCGTCTACCTGTACTATTCATTGTTCTACTTGTAGAAAGTTACAAATAATTTCCATTTCATGATTATCAATGGGGCTCGATGTTCACATAAACTTGAAGATCAAAAAATTGGCGATTGTTACTGTTTAGATGCTTTGCATATAGGTTTCTTAGAATATATAGACGCAATATATACATTGATTTCAACCGTCTACCTGTTCCATTCATTGTTCTACTTGTCGCAAGTACAAATAATTTCCGTTAAAGTATTAACAATGGGGCTCGTAGTTCACTTAAACTTGAAGATCAAATAATTGGCGGATTGTACTGTTTGGATGATCTGCAGATATGTTTCTTAGACTATATAGAAGCAATATATACAATGATTTCAACCGTCTACCTGTTCCATTCATTGTTCTACTTGTCGAAAGTTACAAATAATTTCCGTTAAGGGATTAACAATGGGGATCGTAGTTTACTTAAACTTGAAGAACAAAAAATTGGCGAATTGTACTGTTTGGATGCTTTGCATATATGTTTCTTAGACTATATAGAATCAATATATACAATGATTTCAACCGTCTACCTATTCCATTCATTGTTCTACTTGCCGAAATTTACAAATAATTTCCTTTAAAGGATTAACAATGGGGCTCGTAGTTCATTTAAACTTGAAGAGCAAAAAATTGTCGAATTGTACTGTTTGGATCCTTTGCATATATGTTTCTTAGATTATATAGAAGCAATATATACAATGATTTCAACCGTCTACCTGTTCCATTCATTGTTCTACTTGTCGAAAGTTACAAATAATTTCCGTTAATGGATTAACAATGGGGATCGTAGTTTACTTAAACTTGAAGATCAAATAAATGGCGAATTGTACTGTTTGGACGCTTTGCATATATGTTTCTTAGACTATATAGAAGCAATATATACAATGATTTCAACTGTCTACCTGTTCCATTCATTGTTCTACTTGTCGAAATTTACAAATAATTTCCTTTAAAGGATTAACAATGGGGCTCGTACTTCACTTAATCTTGAAGAACAAAAAATTGGCGAATGGTACTGTTTGGATGCTTTGCATATATGTTTCTTAGATTATATAGACGCAATATATACAAGGATTTCAACCGTCTACCTGCTCCATTCATTGTTCTACTTGTCGAAAGTTACAAATAATTACCGATAATGGATTAACCATTGGGGCTCATTGTTCACTTAAACTTGAAGTACAAGAAATTGGCGAATTGTACTGTTTGGATGCTTTGCATATATGTTTCATAGACTATATAGAAGCAATATATACAAAGATTTCAACCGGCTACCTGTTCCATTCATTGTTCTACTTGTCGCAAGTTACAAATAATTTCCGTTAAAGTATTAACAATGGGGCTCATAGTTCACTTAAACTTGAAGATCAAATAATTGGCGGATTGTACTGTTTGGATGATCTGCAGATATGTTTCTTAGATTATATAGAAGCAATATATACAAAGATTTCAACCGTCTACCTGTTCCATTCATTGTTCTACTTGTCGAAATTTACAAATAATTTCCTTTAAAGGATTAACAATGGGGCTCGTATTTCACTTAAACTTGAAGAACAATAAATTGGCGAATTCTACTGTTTGGATGCTTTGCATATATGTTTCTTAGGCTATATAGAAGCAATATATACAAAGATTTCAACCGTCTACCTGTTCCATTCATTGTTCTACTTGCCGAAAGTTACAAATAATTTCCGATAAAGGATTAACCATTGGGGCTCATTGTTCACTTAAACTTGAAGAACAAAAAATTGGCGAATGGTACTGTTTGGATGCTTTGCGTACATGTTTCTTAGACTATATGGAAGCAATATATACAAAGATTTCAACCGTCTACGTGTTCCAATCATTGTTCTACTTGTCGAAATTTACAAATAATTTCCGTTAAAGTATTAACAATGGGGCTCGTAGATCACTTAAACTTGAAGATCAAATAATTGGCGAATTGTACTGTTTGGACGCTTTGCATATATGTTTCTTAGACTATATAGAAGTAATATATACAATGATTTCAACAGTCTACCTGTTCCATTCATTGTTCTACTTGTCGAAATTTACAAATAATTTCCTTTAAAGGATTAACAATGGGGATCGTATTTTACTTAAACTTGAAGATCAAATAATTGGCGAATTGTACTGTTTGGACGCTTTGCATATATGTTTCTTAGACTATATAGAAGCAATATATATAATGATTTCAACAGTCTACCTGTTCCATTCATTGTTCTACTTGTAGAAAGTTACAAATAATTTCCGTTTCATGATTATCAATGGTGCTCGTTGTTCACTTAAACTTGAAGAACAAAAAATTGGCGAATGGTACTGTTTGGATGCTTTGCATATATGTTTCTTAGATTATATAGAAGCAATATATACAAAGATTTCGACCGTCTACCTGTTTCATTCATTGTTCTACTTGTCGAAAATAACAAATAATTTCCTTTAAAGGATTAACAATGGGGCTCGTACTTCACTTAAACTTGAAGAACAAAAAATTGGCGAATGGTACTGTTTGGATGCTTTGCATATATGTTTCATAGACTATATAGAAGCAATATATACAAAGATTTCAACCGGCTACCTGTTCCATTCATTGATCTACTTGTCGCAAGTTACAAATAATTTCCGTTAAAGTATTAACAATGGGGCTCGTAGTTCACTTAAACTTGAAGATCAAATAATTGGCGAATTGGTACTGTTTGGACGCTTTGCATATATGTTTCTTAGACTATATAGAAGCAATATATACAATGATTTCAACTGTCTACCTGTTCCATTCATTGTTCTACTTGTCGAAATTTACAAATAATTTCCTTTAAAGGATTAACAATGGGGCTCGTACTTCACTTAACCTTGAAGAACAAAAAATTGGCGAATGGTACTGTTTGGATGCTTTGCATATATGTTTCTTAGATTATATAGACGCAATATATACAAGGATTTCAACCGTCTACCTGCTCCATTCATTGTTCTACTTGTCGAAATTTACAAATAATTTCCTTTAAAGGATTAACAATGGGGCTCGTAGTTCACTTAAACTTGAAGAACTAAAAATTGGCGAATTGTACTGTTTCGATGCTTTGCATATATGTTTCTTTGACTATTTAGAAGTAATATATAGAAAGATTTCACCCGTCTACCTGTACTATTCATTGTTCTACTTGTAGAAAGTTACAAATAATTTCCATTTCATGATTATCAATGGGGCTCGATGTTCACATAAACTTGAAGATCAAAAAATTGGCGATTGTTACTGTTTAGATGCTTTGCATATAGGTTTCTTAGAATATATAGACGCAATATATACATTGATTTCAACCGTCTACCTGTTCCATTCATTGTTCTACTTGTCGCAAGTACAAATAATTTCCGGTAAAGTATTAACAATGGGGCTCGTAGTTCACTTAAACTTGAAGATCAAATAATTGGCGGATTGTACTGTTTGGATGATCTGCAGATATGTTTCTTAGACTATATAGAAGCAATATATACAATGATTTCAACCGTCTACCTGTTCCATTCATTGTTCTACTTGTCGAAAGTTACAAATAATTTCCGTTAAGGGATTAACAATGGGGATCGTAGTTTACTTAAACTTGAAGAACAAAAAATTGGCGAATTGTACTGTTTGGATGCTTTGCATATATGTTTCTTAGACTATATAGAATCAATATATACAATGATTTCAACCGTCTACCTATTCCATTCATTGTTCTACTTGCCGAAATTTACAAATAATTTCCTTTAAAGGATTAACAATGGGGCTCGTAGTTCATTTAAACTTGAAGAGCAAAAAATTGTCGAATTGTACTGTTTGGATCCTTTGCATATATGTTTCTTAGATTATATAGAAGCAATATATGCAATGATTTCAACCGTCTACCTGTTCCATTCATTGTTCTACTTGTCGAAAGTTACAAATAATTTCCGTTAATGGATTAACAATGGGGATCGTAGTTTACTTAAACTTGAAGATCAAATAAATGGCGAATTGTACTGTTTGGACGCTTTGCATATATGTTTCTTAGACTATATAGAAGCAATATATACAATGATTTCAACTGTCTACCTGTTCCATTCATTGTTCTACTTGTCGAAATTTACAAATAATTTCCTTTAAAGGATTAACAATGGGGCTCGTACTTCACTTAATCTTGAAGAACAAAAAATTGGCGAATGGTACTGTTTGGATGCTTTGCATATATGTTTCTTAGATTATATAGACGCAATATATACAAGGATTTCAACCGTCTACCTGCTCCATTCATTGTTCTACTTGTCGAAAGTTACAAATAATTACCGATAATGGATTAACCATTGGGGCTCATTGTTCACTTAAACTTGAAGTACAAGAAATTGGCGAATTGTACTGTTTGGATGCTTTGCATATATGTTTCATAGACTATATAGAAGCAATATATACAAAGATTTCAACCGGCTACCTGTTCCATTCATTGTTCTACTTGTCGCAAGTTACAAATAATTTCCGTTAAAGTATTAACAATGGGGCTCATAGTTCACTTAAACTTGAAGATCAAATAATTGGCGGATTGTACTGTTTGGATGATCTGCAGATATGTTTCTTAGATTATATAGAAGCAATATATACAAAGATTTCAACCGTCTACCTGTTCCATTCATTGTTCTACTTGTCGAAATTTACAAATAATTTCCTTTAAAGGATTAACAATGGGGCTCGTAGTTCACTTAAACTTGAAGAACAATAAATTGGCGAATTCTACTGTTTGGATGCTTTGCATATATGTTTCTTAGGCTATATAGAAGCAATATATACAAAGATTTCAACCGTCTACCTGTTCCATTCATTGTTCTACTTGCCGAAAGTTACAAATAATTTCCGATAAAGGATTAACAATGGGGCTCATTGTTCACTAAACTTGAAGAACAAAAAATTGTCGAATTGTACTGTTTGGATGCTTTGCATATATGTTTCTTAGACTATATAAAAGCAATATATACAATGATTTCAACCGTCTACCTGTTCCATTCATTGTTCTACTTGTCGAAATTTACAAATAATTTCCTTTGAAGGATTAACAATGGGGCTCGTAGTTCACTTAAACTTGAAGAACAAAAAATTGGCGAATGGTACTGTTCGGATGCTTTGCATATATGTTTCTTAGATTATATAGACGCAATATATACAAGGATTTCAACCGTCTACCTGTTCCATTCATTGTTCTACTTGTCGAAAGTTACAAATAATTACCGATAATGGATTAACCATTGGGACTCATTGTTCACTTAAACTTGAAGTACAAGAAATTGGCGAATTGTACTGTTTGGATGCTTTGCATATATGTTTCTTAGACTATATAGAAGCAATATATACAAAGATTTCAACCGGCTACCTGTTCCATTCATTGTTCTACTTGTCGCAAGTTACAAATAATTTCCGTTCAAGTATTAACAATGGGGCTCGTAGTTCACTTAAACTTGAAGAACAAAAAATTGGCGAATGTTACTGTTTGGATGCTTTGCATATATATTTCTTAGACTATATAGAAGCAATATATACAATGATTTCAACAGTCTACCTGTTCCATTCATTGTTCTACTTGTCGAAATTTACAAATAATTTCCTTTGAAGGATTAACAATGGGGCTCGTAGTTCACTTAAACTTGAAGAACAAAAAATTGCGAATGGTACTGTTTGGATGCTTTGCATATATGTTTCTTAGACTATATAGAAGCAATAAATACATTGATTTCAACCGGCTACCTGTTCCATTCATTGTTCTACTTGTCGCAAGTTACAAATAATTTCCGTTAAAGTATTAACAATGGGGCTCGTAGTTCACTTAAACTTGAAGATCAAATAATTGGCGAATTGTACTGTTTGGACGCTTTGCATATATGTTTCTTAGACTATATAGAAGCAATATATACAATGATTTCAACAGTCTACCCGTTCCATTCATTGTTCTACTTGTCGAAATTTACAAATAATTTCCTTTAAAGGATTAACAATGGGGCTCGTACTTCACTTAAACTTGAAGAACAAAAAATTGGCGAATGGTACTGTTTGGATGCTTTGCATATATGTTTCTTAGATTATATAGACGCAATATATACAAGGATTTCAACCGTCTACCTGTTCCATTCATTGTTCTACTTGTCGAAAGTTACAAATAATTACCGATAATGGATTAACCATTGGGGCTCATTGTTCACTTAAACTTGAAGTACAAGAAATTGGCGAATGGTACTGTTTGGATGCTTTGCGAACATGTTTCTTAGACTATATAGAAGCAATATATACAAAGATTTCAACCGGCTACCTGTTCCATTCATTGTTCTACTTGTCGAAATTTACAAATAATTTCCTTTAAAGATTAACAATGGGGCTCGTAGTTCACTTAAACTTGAAGAACAATAAATTGGCGAATTATACTGTTTGGATGCTTTGCATATATGTTTCTTAGACTATATAGAAGCAATATATACAAAGATTTCAACCGTCTACCTGTTCCATTCATTGTTCTACTTGCCGAAAGTTACAAATAATTTCCGATAAAGGATTAACCATTGGGGCTCATTGTTCACTTAAACTTGAAGAACAAAAAATTGGCGAATGGTACTGTTTGGATGCTTTGCGTACACGTTTCTTAGACTATATGGAAGCAATGTATACAAAGATTTCAACCGTCTACGTGTTCCAATCATTGTTCTACTTGTCGAAATTTACAAATAATTTCCGTTAAAGTATTAACAATGGGGCTCGTAGTTCACTTAAACTTGAAGATCAAATAATTGGTGAATTGTACTGTTTGGACGCTTTGCATATATGTTTCTTAGACTATATAGAAGCAATATATACAATGATTTCAACAGTCTACCTGTTCCATTCATTGTTCTACTTGTCGAAATTTACAAATAATTTCCTTTAAAGGATTAACAATGGGGATCGTATTTTACTTAAACTTGAAGATCAAATAATTGGCGAATTGTACTGTTTGGACGCTTTGCATATATGTTTCTTAGACTATATAGAAGCAATATATACAATGATTTCAACAGTCTACCTGTTCCATTCATTGTTCTACTTGTAGAAAGTTACAAATAATTTCCGTTTCATGATTAACAATGGGGCTCGTAGTTCACTTAAACTTGAAGATCAAATAATTGGCGAATTGTACTGTTTGGATGATATGCAGATATGTTTCTTAGTCAATATAGAAGCAATATATACAAATGATTTCAACAGTCTACCTGTTCCATTCATTGTTCTACTTGTCGAAAGTTACAAATAATTTCCGATAAAGGATTAACCATTGGGGCTCATTGTTCACTTAAACTTGAAGAACAAAAAATTGGCGAATTGTACTATTTGGATGCTTTGCATATATGTTTCTTAGACTATATAGAAGCAATATATACAATGATTACAACCGTCTACCTATTCCATTCATTGTTCTACTTGCCGAAATTTACAATTAATTTCCTTTAAAGTATTAACAATGGGGCTCGTAGTTCGCTTAAACTTGAAGAGCAAAAAATTGGCGAATTGTACTGTTTGGACGCTTTGCATATAAGTTTCTTGGACTATATAGAAGCAATATATACAATGATTTCAACAGTCTACCTGTTCCATACATTGTTCTACTTGTCGAAATTTACAAATAATTTCCGATAAACGATTAACAATGGGGCTCATTGTTCACTTAAACTTGAAGAACAAAAAATTGGCGAATGGTACTGTTTCGATGCTTTGCATATATGTTTCGTAGACTATATAGAAGCAAAATATACAATGATTTCAACCGTCTACATGATCCATTCATTGTTCTACTTGTCGAAATTTACAAATAATTTCCTTTAAAGGATTAACAATGGGGCTCGTAGTTCACTTAAACTTGAAGAACAAAAAATTGGCGGATGGTACTATTTGGATGCTTTGCATATATGTTTCTTAGACTATATAGAAGCAATATATACATTGATTTCAACCATCTACCTGTTCCATTCATTGTTCTACTTGTCGCAAGTTACAAATAATTACCGATAATGGATTAACCATTGGGACTCATTGTTCACTTAAACTTGAAGTACAAGAAATTGGCGAATTGTACTGTTTGGATGCTTTGCATATATGTTTCTTAGACTATATAGAAGCAATATATACAAAGATTTCAACCGGCTACCTGTTCCATTCATTGTTCTACTTGTCGCAAGTTACAAATAATTTCCGTTCAAGTATTAACAATGGGGCTCGTAGTTCACTTAAACTTGAAGAACAAAAAATTGGCGAATGTTACTGTTTGGATGCTTTGCATATATATTTCTTAGACTATATAGAAGCAATATATACAATGATTTCAACAGTCTACCTGTTCCATTCATTGTTCTACTTGTCGAAATTTACAAATAATTTCCTTTGAAGGATTAACAATGGGGCTCGTAGTTCACTTAAACTTGAAGAACAAAAAATTGCGAATGGTACTGTTTGGATGCTTTGCATATATGTTTCTTAGACTATATAGAAGCAATAAATACATTGATTTCAACCGGCTACCTGTTCCATTCATTGTTCTACTTGTCGCAAGTTACAAATAATTTCCGTTAAAGTATTAACAATGGGGCTCGTAGTTCACTTAAACTTGAAGATCAAATAATTGGCGAATTGTACTGTTTGGACGCTTTGCATATATGTTTCTTAGACTATATAGAAGCAATACATACAATGATTTCAACCGTCTTCCTGCTCCATTCATTGTTCTACTTGTAGAAAGTTACAAATAATTTCCATTTAAAGGATTAACAATGGGGCTCGTTGTTCACTTAAACTTGAAGAACAATAAATTGGCGAATTGTACTGTTTGGATGCTTTGCATATATGTTTCTTAGACTATATAGAAGCAATGTATACAAAGATTTCAACCGTCTACCTGTTCCATTCATTGTTCTACTTGTCGAAAGTTACAAATAATTTCCGATAATGGATTAACCATTGGGTCTCATTGTTCACTTATACTTGAAGAACAAAAAATTGGCGAATTGTACTGTTTGGATGCTTTGCATATATGTTTCTTAGACTATATAGAAGCAATATATACCATGATTTCAACCGTCTACCTGTTCCATTCATTGTTCTACTTGTCGAAAGTTACAATTAATTTCCGTTAAAGGATTAACAATGGGGCTCGTAGTTCACTTAAACTTGAAGAACAAAAAATTGGCGAATTGTACTGTTTGGATGCTTTGCATATATGTTTCTTAGACTATATAGAAGCAATATATACAAAGATTTCAACCGTCTACCTGTTCCATTCATTGTTCTACTTGTCGAAAGTTACAATTAATTTCCGTTAAAGGATTAACAATGGGGCTCGTAGTTCACTTAAACTTGAAGAACAAAAAATTGGCGAATGGTACTGTTTGGATGCTTTGCATATATGTTTCTTAGACTATATAGAAGCAATACATACAATGATTTCAACCGTCTTCCTGCTCCATTCATTGTTCTACTTGTAGAAAGTTACAAATAATTTCCATTTAAAGGATTAACAATGGGGCTCGTTGTTCACTTAAACTTGAAGAACAATAAATTGGCGAATTGTACTGTTTGGATGCTTTGCATATATGTTTCTTAGACTATATAGAAGCAATATATACAAAGATTTCAACCGTCTACCTGTTCCATTCATTGTTCTACTTGTCGAAAGTTACAAATAATTTCCGATAATGGATTAACCATTGAGTCTCATTGTTCACTTATACTTGAAGAACAAAAAATTGGCGAATTGTACTGTTTGGATGCTTTGCATAAATGTTTCTTAGACTATATAGAAGCAATATATACCATGATTTCAACCGTCTACCTGTTCCATTCATTGTTCTACTTGTCGAAAGTTACAAATAATTTCCGTTAAAGTATTAACAATGGGGCTCGTAGTTCTCTTAAACTTGAAGAACAAAAAATTGGCGAATTGTACTGTTTCGATGCTTTGCATATATGTTTCTTTGACTACATAGAAGCAATATATACATTGATTTCCACCGTCTACCTGGTCCATTCATTGTTCTACTTGTAGAAAATTACAATTAATTTCCGTTAAAGGATTAACAATGGGGCTCGTAGTTCACTTAAACTTGAAGATCAATAAATTGGCGAATTGTACTGTTTGGATGCTTTGCATATATGTTTCTTAGCCTACATAGAAGCATCATATACAAAGATTTCAACCGTCTACCTGTTCCATTCATTGTTCTACTTGTAGAAAATTACAATTAATTTCCGTTAAAGGATTAACAATGGGGCTCGTAGTTCACTTAAACTTGAAGAACAAAAAATTGGCGAATGGTACTGTTTGGATGCTTTGCATATATGTTTCTTAGACTATATAGAAGCAATATATACAAAGATTTCAACCGTCTACCTGTTCCATTCATTGTTCTACTTGTCGAAAGTTACAAATAATTTCCGTTAAAGGATTAACAATGGGGCTCATAGTTCACTTAAACTTAAGAACAAAAAATAAGCGAATGGTACTGTTTGGATGCTTTGCATATATATTTCTTGGACTATATGGAAGCAATATATACAATGATTTCAACAGTCTACCTGTTCCATTCATTGTTCTACTTGTCGAAATTTACAAATAATTTCATTTAAAGGATTAACAATGGGGCTCGTTGTTCACTTAAACTTGAAGAACAATAAATTGGCGAATTGTACTGTTTGGATGCTTTGCATATATGTTTCTTAGACTATATAGAAGCAATGTATACAAAGATTTCAACCGTCTACCTGTTCCATTCATTGTTCTACTTGTCGAAAGTTACAAATAATTTCCGATAATGGATTAACCATTGGGTCTCATTGTTCACTTATACTTGAAGAACAAAAAATTGGCGAATTGTACTGTTTGGATACTTTGCATATATGTTTCTTAGACTATATAGAAGCAATATATACAATGATTTCAACCGTCTACCTGTTCCATTCATTGTTCTACTTGTCGAAAGTTACAAATAATTTCTGTTAAAGGATTAACAATGGGAATCGTAGTTCACTTAAACTTGAAGAACAAAAAATTGGCGAATGGTACTGTTTGGATGCTTTGCATATATGTTTCTTAGACTATATAGAAGCAATACATACAATGATTTCAACCGTCTTCCTGCTCCATTCATTGTTCTACTTGTAGAAAGTTACAAATAATTTCCATTTAAAGGATTAACAATGGGGCTCGTTGTTCACTTAAACTTGAAGAACAATAAATTGGCGAATTGTACTGTTTGGATGCTTTGCATATATGTTTCTTAGACTATATAGAAGCAATGTATACAAAGATTTCAACCGTCTACCTGTTCCATTCATTGTTCTACTTGTCGAAAGTTACAAATAATTTCCGATAATGGATTAACCATTGGGTCTCATTGTTCACTTATACTTGAAGAACAAAAAATTGGCGAATTGTACTGTTTGGATGCTTTGCATATATGTTTCTTAGACTATATAGAAGCAATATATACCATGATTTCAACCGTCTACCTGTTCCATTCATTGTTCTACTTGTCGAAAGTTACAATTAATTTCCGTTAAAGGATTAACAATGGGGCTCGTAGTTCACTTAAACTTGAAGAACAAAAAATTGGCGAATTGTACTGTTTGGATGCTTTGCATATATGTTTCTTAGACTATATAGAAGCAATATATACAAAGATTTCAACCGTCTACCTGTTCCATTCATTGTTCTACTTGTCGAAAGTTACAATTAATTTCCGTTAAAGGATTAACAATGGGGCTCGTAGTTCACTTAAACTTGAAGAACAAAAAATTGGCGAATGGTACTGTTTGGATGCTTTGCATATATGTTTCTTAGACTATATAGAAGCAATACATACAATGATTTCAACCGTCTTCCTGCTCCATTCATTGTTCTACTTGTAGAAAGTTACAAATAATTTCCATTTAAAGGATTAACAATGGGGCTCGTTGTTCACTTAAACTTGAAGAACAATAAATTGGCGAATTGTACTGTTTGGATGCTTTGCATATATGTTTCTTAGACTATATAGAAGCAATGTATACAAAGATTTCAACCGTCTACCTGTTCCATTCATTGTTCTACTTGTCGAAAGTTACAAATAATTTCCGATAATGGATTAACCATTGGGTCTCATTGTTCACTTATACTTGAAGAACAAAAAATTGGCGAATTGTACTGTTTGGATGCTTTGCATATATGTTTCTTAGACTATATAGAAGCAATATATACCATGATTTCAACCGTCTACCTGTTCCATTCATTGTTCTACTTGTCGAAAGTTACAAATAATTTCCGTTAAAGTATTAACAATGAGGCTCGTAGTTCTCTTAAACTTGAAGAACAAAAAATTGGCGAATTGTACTGTTTCGATGCTTTGCATATATGTTTCTTTGACTATATAGAAGCAATATATACATTGATTTCCACCGTCTACCTGGTCCATTCATTGTTCTACTTGTAGAAAATTACAATTAATTTCCGTTAAAGGATTAACAATGGGGCTCGTAGTTCACTTAAACTTGAAGATCAATAAATTGGCGAATTGTACTGTTTGGATGCTTTGCATATATGTTTCTTAGCCTACATAGAAGCATCATATACAAAGATTTCAACCGTCTACCTGTTCCATTCATTGTTCTACTTGTAGAAAATTACAATTAATTTCCGTTAAAGGATTAACAATGGGGCTCGTAGTTCACTTAAACTTGAAGAACAAAAAATTGGCGAATGGTACTGTTTGGATGCTTTGCATATATGTTTCTTAGACTATATAGAAGCAATATATACAAAGATTTCAACCGTCTACCTGTTCCATTCATTGTTCTACTTGTCGAAAGTTACAAATAATTTCCGTTAAAGGATTAACAATGGGGCTCGTAGTTCACTTAAACTTGAAGAACAAAAAATTGGCGAATGGTACTGTTTGGATGCTTTGCATATATATTTCTTGGACTATATGGAAGCAATATATACAATGATTTCAACAGTCTACCTGTTCCATTCATTGTTCTACTTGTCGAAATTTACAAATAATTTCATTTAAAGGATTAACAATGGGGCTCGTTGTTCACTTAAACTTGAAGAACAATAAATTGGCGAATTGTACTGTTTGGATGCTTTGCATATATGTTTCTTAGACTATATAGAAGCAATGTATACAAAGATTTCAACCGTCTACCTGTTCCATTCATTGTTCTACTTGTCGAAAGTTACAAATAATTTCCGATAATGGATTAACCATTGGGTCTCATTGTTCACTTATACTTGAAGAACAAAAAATTGGCGAATTGTACTGTTTGGATACTTTGCATATATGTTTCTTAGACTATATAGAAGCAATATATACAATGATTTCAACCGTCTACCTGTTCCATTCATTGTTCTACTTGTCGAAAGTTACAAATAATTTCTGTTAAAGGATTAACAATGGGAATCGTAGTTCACTTAAACTTGAAGAACAAAAAATTGGCGAATGGTACTGTTTGGATGCTTTGCATATATGTTTCTTAGACTATATAGAAGCAATACATACAATGATTTCAACCGTCTTCCTGCTCCATTCATTGTTCTACTTGTAGAAAGTTACAAATAATTTCCATTTAAAGGATTAACAATGGGGCTCGTTGTTCACTTAAACTTGAAGAACAATAAATTGGCGAATTGTATTGTTTGGATGCTTTGCATATATGTTTCTTAGACTATATAGAAGCAATGTATACAAAGATTTCAACCGTCTACCTGTTCCATTCATTGTTCTACTTGTCGAAAGTTACAAATAATTTCCGATAATGGATTAACCATTGGGTCTCATTGTTCACTTATACTTGAAGAACAAAAAATTGGCGAATTGTACTGTTTGGATGCTTTGCATATATGTTTCTTAGACTATATAGAAGCAATATATACCATGATTTCAACCGTCTACCTGTTCCATTCATTGTTCTACTTGTCGAAAGTTACAAATAATTTCCGATAATGGATTAACCATTGGGTCTCATTGTTCACTTATACTTGAAGAACAAAAAATTGGCGAATTGTACTGTTTGGATGCTTTGCATATATGTTTCTTAGACTATATAGAAGCAATATATACCATGATTTCAACCGTCTACCTGTTCCATTCATTGTTCTACTTGTCGAAAGTTACAATTAATTTCCGTTAAAGGATTAACAATGGGGCTCGTAGTTCACTTAAACTTGAAGAACAAAAAATTGGCGAATGGTACTGTTTGGATGCTTTGCATATATGTTTCTTAGACTATATAGAAGCAATATATACAAAGATTTCAACCGTCTACCTGTTCCATTCATTGTTCTACTTGTCGAAAGTTACAAATAATTTCCGTTAAAGGATTAACAATGGGGCTCGTAGTTCACTTAAACTTGAAGAACAAAAAATTGGCGAATGGTACTGTTTGGATGCTTTGCATATATATTTCATGGACTATATGGAAGCAATATATACAATGATTTCAACAGTCTACCTGTCCCATTCATTGTTCTACTTGTCGAAATTTACAAATAATTTCATTTAAAGGATTAACAATGGGGCTCGTTGTTCACTTAAACTTGAAGAACAATAAATTGGCGAATTGTACTGTTTGGATGCTTTGCATATATGTTTCTTAGACTATATAGAAGCAATGTATACAAAGATTTCAACCGTCTACCTGTTCCATTCATAGTTCTATTTGTCGAAAGTTACAAATAATTTCCGATAATGGATTAACCATTAGGTCTCATTGTTCACTTATACTTGAAGAACAAAAAATTGGCGAATTGTACTGTTTGGATGCTTTGCATATATGTTTCTTAGACTATATAGAAGCAATATATACAAAGATTTCAACCGTCTACCTGTTCCATTCATTGTTCTACTTGTCGAAAGTTACAATTAATTTCCGTTAAAGGATTAACAATGGGGCTCGTAGTTCACTTAAACTTGAAGAACAAAAAATTGGCGAATGGTACTGTTTGGATGCTTTGCATATATGTTTCTTAGACTATACAGAAGCAATATATAGAAGGATTTCACTCGTCTACCTGTACTATTCATTGTTCTACTTGTAGAAAGTTACAAATAATTACCACTTCATGATTATCAATGGGGCTCGTTGTTCACTTAAACTTGAAGAACAAAAAATTGGCGAATGGTACTGTTTGGATACTTTGCATATATGTTTCTTAGACTATATAGAAGCAATATATACAAAGAGTTCAACCGTCTACCTGTTCCATTCATTGTTCTACTTGTCGAAAGTTACAATTAATTTCCGTTAAAGGATTAACAATGGGGCTCGTAGTTCACTTAAACTTGAAGAACAAAAAATTGGCGAATTGTACTGTTTGGATGCTTTGCATATATGTTTCTTAGACTATATAGAAGCAATACATACAATGATTTCAACCGTCTTCCTGCTCCATTCATTGTTCTACTTGTAGAAAGTTACAAATAATTTCCGATAATGGATTAACCATTAGGTCTCATTGTTCACTTATACTTGAAGAACAAAAAATTGGCGAATTGTACTGTTTGGATGCTTTGCATATATGTTTCTTAGACTATATAGAAGCAATATATACAAAGATTTCAACCGTCTACCTGTTCCATTCATTGTTCTACTTGTCGAAAGTTACAATTAATTTCCGTTAAAGGATTAACAATGGGGCTCGTAGTTCACTTAAACTTGAAGAACAAAAAATTGGCGAATGGTACTGTTTGGATACTTTGCATATATGTTTCTTAGACTATATAGAAGCAATATATACAAAGATTTCAACCGTCTACGTGTTCCATTCATTGTTCTACTTGTCGAAAGTTACAATTAATTTCCGTTAAAGGATTAACAATGGGGCTCGTAGTTCACTTAAACTTGAAGAACAAAAAATTGGCGAATGGTACTGTTTGGATGCTTTGCATATATGTTTCTTAGACTATATAGAAGCAATACATACAATGATTTCAACCGTCTTCCTGCTCCATTCATTGTTCTACTTGTAGAAAGTTACAAATAATTTCCATTTAAAGGATTAACAATGGGGCTCGTTGTTCACTTAAACTTGAAGAACAATAAATTGGCGAATTGTACTGTTTGGATGCTTTGCATATATGTTTCTTAGACTATATAGAAGCAATGTATACAAAGATTTCAACCGTCTACCTGTTCCATTCATTGTTCTACTTGTCGAAAGTTACAAATAATTTCCGATAATGGATTAACCATTGGGTCTCATTGTTCACTTATACTTGAAGAACAAAAAATTGGCGAATTGTACTGTTTGGATGCTTTGCATATATGTTTCTTAGACTATATAGAAGCAATATATACCATGATTTCAACCGTCTACCTGTTCCATTCATTGTTCTACTTGTAGAAAATTACAATTAATTTCCGTTAAAGGATTAACAATGGGGCTCGTAGTTCACTTAAACTTGAAGATCAATAAATTGGCGAATTGTACTGTTTGGATGCTTTGCATATATGTTTCTTAGCCTACATAGAAGCATCATATACAAAGATTTCAACCGTCTACCTGTTCCATTCATTGTTCTACTTGTAGAAAATTACAATTAATTTCCGTTAAAGGATTAACAATGGGGCTCGTAGTTCACTTAAACTTGAAGAACAAAAAATTGGCGAATGGTACTGTTTGGATGCTTTGCATATATGTTTCTTAGACTATATAGAAGCAATATATACAAAGATTTCAACCGTCTACCTGTTCCATTCATTGTTCTACTTGTCGAAAGTTACAAATAATTTCCGTTAAAGGATTAACAATGGGGCTCATAGTTCACTTAAACTTAAGAACAAAAAATTAGCGAATGGTACTGTTTGGATGCTTTGCATATATATTTCTTGGACTATATGGAAGCAATATATACAATGATTTCAACAGTCTACCTGTTCCATTCATTGTTCTACTTGTCGAAATTTACAAATAATTTCATTTAAAGGATTAACAATGGGGCTCGTTGTTCACTTAAACTTGAAGAACAATAAATTGGCGAATTGTACTGTTTGGATGCTTTGCATATATGTTTCTTAGACTATATAGAAGCAATGTATACAAAGATTTCAACCGTCTACCTGTTCCATTCATTGTTCTACTTGTCGAAAGTTACAAATAATTTCCGATAATGGATTAACCATTGGGTCTCATTGTTCACTTATACTTGAAGAACAAAAAATTGGCGAATTGTACTGTTTGGATGCTTTGCATATATGTTTCTTAGACTATATAGAAGCAATATATACAATGATTTCAACCGTCTACCTGTTCCATTCATTGTTCTACTTGTCGAAAGTTACAAATAATTTCTGTTAAAGGATTAACAATGGGAATCGTAGTTCACTTAAACTTGATGTACAAAAAATTGGCGAATTGTACTGTTTGGATGCTTTGCATATATGTTTCTTAGACTATACAGAAGCAATATATAGAAGGATTTCACTCGTCTACCTGTACTATTCATTGTTCTACTTGTCGAAAGTTATAAATAATTTCCGATAATGGATTAACCATTGAGTCTCATTGTTCACTTATACTTGAAGAACAAAAAATTGGCGAATTGTACTGTTTGGATGCTTTGCATAAATGTTTCTTAGACTATATAGAAGCAATATATACCATGATTTCAACCGTCTACCTGTTCCATTCATTGTTCTACTTGTCGAAAGTTACAAATAATTTCCGTTAAAGTATTAACAATGGGGCTCGTAGTTCTCTTAAACTTGAAGAACAAAAAATTGGCGAATTGTACTGTTTCGATGCTTTGCATATATGTTTCTTTGACTATATAGAAGCAATATATACATTGATTTCCACCGTCTACCTGGTCCATTCATTGTTCTACTTGTAGAAAATTACAATTAATTTCCGTTAAAGGATTAACAATGGGGCTCGTAGTTCACTTAAACTTGAAGATCAATAAATTGGCGAATTGTACTGTTTGGATGCTTTGCATATATGTTTCTTAGCCTACATAGAAGCATCATATACAAAGATTTCAACCGTCTACCTGTTCCATTCATTGTTCTACTTGTAGAAAATTACAATTAATTTCCGTTAAAGGATTAACAATGGGGCTCGTAGTTCACTTAAACTTGAAGAACAAAAAATTGGCGAATGGTACTGTTTGGATGCTTTGCATATATGTTTCTTAGACTATATGGAAGCAATATATACAATGATTTCAACAGTCTACCTGTTCCATTCATTGTTCTACTTGTCGAAAGTTACAAATAATTTCTGTTAAAGGATTAACAATGGGAATCGTAGTTCACTTAAACTTGAAGTACAAAAAATTGGCGAATTGTACTGTTTGGATGCTTTGCATATATGTTTCTTAGACTATACAGAAGCAATATATAGAAGGATTTCACTCGTCTACCTGTACTATTCATTGTTCTACTTGTAGAAAGTTACAAATAATTACCACTTCATGATTATCAATGGGGCTCGTTGTTCACTTAAACTTGAAGAACAAAAAATTGGCGAATGGTACTGTTTGGATACTTTGCATATATGTTTCTTAGACTATATAGAAGCAATATATACAAAGATTTCAACCGTCTACCTGTTCCATTCATTGTTCTGCTTGTCGAAAGTTACAATTAATTTCCGTTAAAGGATTAACAATGGGGCTCGTAGTTCACTTAAACTTGAAGAACAAAAAATTGGCGAATGGTACTGTTTGGATGCTTTGCATATATGTTTCTTAGACTATATAGAAGCAATACATACAATGATTTCAACCGTCTTCCTGCTCCATTCATTGTTCTACTTGTAGAAAGTTACAAATAATTTCCATTTAAAGGATTAACAATGGGGCTCGTTGTTCACTTAAACTTGAAGAACAATAAATTGGCGAATTGTACTGTTTGGATGCTTTGCATATATGTTTCTTAGACTATATAGAAGCAATGTATACAAAGATTTCAACCGTCTACCTGTTCCATTCATTGTTCTACTTGTCGAAAGTTACAAATAATTTCCGATAATGGATTAACCATTGGGTCTCATTGTTCACTTATACTTGAAGAACAAATAATTGGCGAATTGTACTGTTTGGATGCTTTGCATATATGTTTCTTAGACTATATAGAAGCAATATATACAATGATTTCAACCGTCTACCTGTTCCATTCATTGTTCTACTTGTCGAAAGTTACAAATAATTTCTGTTAAAGGATTAACAATGGGAATCGTAGTTCACTTAAACATGAAGTACAAAAAATTGGCGAATTGTACTGTTTGGATGCTTTGCATATATGTTTCTTAGACTATACAGAAGCAATATATAGAAGGATTTCACTCGTCTACCTGTACTATTCATTGTTCTACTTGTAGAAAGTTACAAATAATTACCACTTCATGATTATTAATGGGGCTCGTTGTTCACTTAAACTTGAAGAACAAAAAATTGGCGAATGGTACTGTTTGGATGCTTTGCATATATGTTTCTTAGACTATATAGAAGCAATATATACAAAGATTTCAACCGTCTACCTGTTCCATTCATTGTTCTACTTGTCGAAAGTTACAATTAATTTCCGTTAAAGGATTAACAATGGGGCTCGTAGTTCACTTAAACTTGAAGAACAAAAAATTGGCGAATTGTATTGTCTGGATGCTTTGCATATATGTTTCTTAGACTATATAGAAGCAATACATACAATGATTTCAACCGTCTTCCTGCTCCATTCATTGTTCTACTTGTAGAAAGTTACAAATAATTTCCATTTAAAGGATTAACAATGGGGCTCGTTGTTCACTTAAACTTGAAGAACAATAAATTGGCGAATTGTACTGTTTGGATGCTTTGCATATATGTTTCTTAGACTATATAGAAGCAATATATACAAAGATTTCAACCGTCTACCTGTTCCATTCATTGTTCTACTTGTCGAAAGTTACAAATAATTTCCGATAATGGATTAACCATTGAGTCTCATTGTTCACTTATACTTGAAGAACAAAAAATTGGCGAATTGTACTGTTTGGATGCTTTGCATATATGTTTCTTAGACTATATAGAAGCAATATATACAATGATTTCAACCGTCTACCTGTTCCATTCATTGTTCTACTTGTCGAAAGTTACAAATAATTTCCGTTAAAGTATTAACAATGGGGCTCGTAGTTCTCTTAAACTTGAAGAACAAAAAATTGGCGAATTGTACTGTTTCGGTGCTTTGCATATATGTTTCTTAGACTATATAGAAGCAATACATACAATGATTTCAACCGTCTTCCTGCTCCATTCATTGTTCTACTTGTAGAAAGTTACAAATAATTTCCATTTAAAGGATTAACAATGGGGCTCGTTGTTCACTTAAACTTGAAGAACAATAAATTGGCGAATTGTACTGTTTGGATGCTTTGCATATATGTTTCTTAGACTATATAGAAGCAATGTATACAAAGATTTCAACCGTCTACCTGTTCCATTCATTGTTCTACTTGTCGAAAGTTACAAATAATTTCCGATAATGGATTAACCATTGGGTCTCATTGTTCACTTATACTTGAAGAACAAAAAATTGGCGAATTGTACTGTTTGGATGCTTTGCATATATGTTTCTTAGACTATATAGAAGCAATATATACCATGATTTCAACCGTCTACCTGTTCCATTCATTGTTCTACTTGTAGAAAATTACAATTAATTTCCGTTAAAGGATTAACAATGGGGCTCGTAGTTCACTTAAACTTGAAGATCAATAAATTGGCGAATTGTACTGTTTGGATGCTTTGCATATATGTTTCTTAGCCTACATAGAAGCATCATATACAAAGATTTCAACCGTCTACCTGTTCCATTCATTGTTCTACTTGTAGAAAATTACAATTAATTTCCGTTAAAGGATTAACAATGGGGCTCGTAGTTCACTTAAACTTGAAGAACAAAAAATTGGCGAATGGTACTGTTTGGATGCTTTGCATATATGTTTCTTAGACTATATAGAAGCAATATATACAAAGATTTCAACCGTCTACCTGTTCCATTCATTGTTCTACTTGTCGAAAGTTACAAATAATTTCCGTTAAAGGATTAACAATGGGGCTCATAGTTCACTTAAACTTAAGAACAAAAAATTAGCGAATGGTACTGTTTGGATGCTTTGCATATATATTTCTTGGACTATATGGAAGCAATATATACAATGATTTCAACAGTCTACCTGTTCCATTCATTGTTCTACTTGTCGAAATTTACAAATAATTTCATTTAAAGGATTAACAATGGGGCTCGTTGTTCACTTAAACTTGAAGAACAATAAATTGGCGAATTGTACTGTTTGGATGCTTTGCATATATGTTTCTTAGACTATATAGAAGCAATGTATACAAAGATTTCAACCGTCTACCTGTTCCATTCATTGTTCTACTTGTCGAAAGTTACAAATAATTTCCGATAATGGATTAACCATTGGGTCTCATTGTTCACTTATACTTGAAGAACAAAAAATTGGCGAATTGTACTGTTTGGATGCTTTGCATATATGTTTCTTAGACTATATAGAAGCAATATATACAATGATTTCAACCGTCTACCTGTTCCATTCATTGTTCTACTTGTCGAAAGTTACAAATAATTTCTGTTAAAGGATTAACAATGGGAATCGTAGTTCACTTAAACTTGATGTACAAAAAATTGGCGAATTGTACTGTTTGGATGCTTTGCATATATGTTTCTTAGACTATACAGAAGCAATATATAGAAGGATTTCACTCGTCTACCTGTACTATTCATTGTTCTACTTGTCGAAAGTTATAAATAATTTCCGATAATGGATTAACCATTGAGTCTCATTGTTCACTTATACTTGAAGAACAAAAAATTGGCGAATTGTACTGTTTGGATGCTTTGCATAAATGTTTCTTAGACTATATAGAAGCAATATATACCATGATTTCAACCGTCTACCTGTTCCATTCATTGTTCTACTTGTCGAAAGTTACAAATAATTTCCGTTAAAGTATTAACAATGGGGCTCGTAGTTCTCTTAAACTTGAAGAACAAAAAATTGGCGAATTGTACTGTTTCGATGCTTTGCATATATGTTTCTTTGACTATATAGAAGCAATATATACATTGATTTCCACCGTCTACCTGGTCCATTCATTGTTCTACTTGTAGAAAATTACAATTAATTTCCGTTAAAGGATTAACAATGGGGCTCGTAGTTCACTTAAACTTGAAGATCAATAAATTGGCGAATTGTACTGTTTGGATGCTTTGCATATATGTTTCTTAGCCTACATAGAAGCATCATATACAAAGATTTCAACCGTCTACCTGTTCCATTCATTGTTCTACTTGTAGAAAATTACAATTAATTTCCGTTAAAGGATTAACAATGGGGCTCGTAGTTCACTTAAACTTGAAGAACAAAAAATTGGCGAATGGTACTGTTTGGATGCTTTGCATATATGTTTCTTAGACTATATGGAAGCAATATATACAATGATTTCAACAGTCTACCTGTTCCATTCATTGTTCTACTTGTCGAAAGTTACAAATAATTTCTGTTAAAGGATTAACAATGGGAATCGTAGTTCACTTAAACTTGAAGTACAAAAAATTGGCGAATTGTACTGTTTGGATGCTTTGCATATATGTTTCTTAGACTATACAGAAGCAATATATAGAAGGATTTCACTCGTCTACCTGTACTATTCATTGTTCTACTTGTAGAAAGTTACAAATAATTACCACTTCATGATTATCAATGGGGCTCGTTGTTCACTTAAACTTGAAGAACAAAAAATTGGCGAATGGTACTGTTTGGATACTTTGCATATATGTTTCTTAGACTATATAGAAGCAATATATACAAAGATTTCAACCGTCTACCTGTTCCATTCATTGTTCTGCTTGTCGAAAGTTACAATTAATTTCCGTTAAAGGATTAACAATGGGGCTCGTAGTTCACTTAAACTTGAAGAACAAAAAATTGGCGAATGGTACTGTTTGGATGCTTTGCATATATGTTTCTTAGACTATATAGAAGCAATACATACAATGATTTCAACCGTCTTCCTGCTCCATTCATTGTTCTACTTGTAGAAAGTTACAAATAATTTCCATTTAAAGGATTAACAATGGGGCTCGTTGTTCACTTAAACTTGAAGAACAATAAATTGGCGAATTGTACTGTTTGGATGCTTTGCATATATGTTTCTTAGACTATATAGAAGCAATGTATACAAAGATTTCAACCGTCTACCTGTTCCATTCATTGTTCTACTTGTCGAAAGTTACAAATAATTTCCGATAATGGATTAACCATTGGGTCTCATTGTTCACTTATACTTGAAGAACAAATAATTGGCGAATTGTACTGTTTGGATGCTTTGCATATATGTTTCTTAGACTATATAGAAGCAATATATACAATGATTTCAACCGTCTACCTGTTCCATTCATTGTTCTACTTGTCGAAAGTTACAAATAATTTCTGTTAAAGGATTAACAATGGGAATCGTAGTTCACTTAAACATGAAGTACAAAAAATTGGCGAATTGTACTGTTTGGATGCTTTGCATATATGTTTCTTAGACTATACAGAAGCAATATATAGAAGGATTTCACTCGTCTACCTGTACTATTCATTGTTCTACTTGTAGAAAGTTACAAATAATTACCACTTCATGATTATTAATGGGGCTCGTTGTTCACTTAAACTTGAAGAACAAAAAATTGGCGAATGGTACTGTTTGGATGCTTTGCATATATGTTTCTTAGACTATATAGAAGCAATATATACAAAGATTTCAACCGTCTACCTGTTCCATTCATTGTTCTACTTGTCGAAAGTTACAATTAATTTCCGTTAAAGGATTAACAATGGGGCTCGTAGTTCACTTAAACTTGAAGAACAAAAAATTGGCGAATTGTATTGTCTGGATGCTTTGCATATATGTTTCTTAGACTATATAGAAGCAATACATACAATGATTTCAACCGTCTTCCTGCTCCATTCATTGTTCTACTTGTAGAAAGTTACAAATAATTTCCATTTAAAGGATTAACAATGGGGCTCGTTGTTCACTTAAACTTGAAGAACAATAAATTGGCGAATTGTACTGTTTGGATGCTTTGCATATATGTTTCTTAGACTATATAGAAGCAATATATACAAAGATTTCAACCGTCTACCTGTTCCATTCATTGTTCTACTTGTCGAAAGTTACAAATAATTTCCGATAATGGATTAACCATTGAGTCTCATTGTTCACTTATACTTGAAGAACAAAAAATTGGCGAATTGTACTGTTTGGATGCTTTGCATATATGTTTCTTAGACTATATAGAAGCAATATATACAATGATTTCAACCGTCTACCTGTTCCATTCATTGTTCTACTTGTCGAAAGTTACAAATAATTTCCGTTAAAGTATTAACAATGGGGCTCGTAGTTCTCTTAAACTTGAAGAACAAAAAATTGGCGAATTGTACTGTTTCGGTGCTTTGCATATATGTTTCTTTGACTATATAGAAGCAATATATACATTGATTTCCACCGCCTACCTGGTCCATTCATTGTTCTACTTGTAGAAAATTACAATTAATTTCCGTTAAAGGATTAACAATGGGGCTCGTAGTTCACTTAAACTTGAAGATCAATAAATTGGCGAATTGTACTGTTTGGATGCTTTGCATATATGTTTCTTAGCCTACATAGAAGCATCATATACAAAGATTTCAACCGTCTACCTGTTCCATTCATTGTTCTACTTGTCGAAAATTACAATTAATTTCCGTTAAAGGATTAACAATGGGGCTCGTAGTTCACTTAAACTTGAAGATCAATAAATTGGCGAATTGTACTGTTTGGATGCTTTGCATATATGTTTCTTAGCCTACATAGAAGCATCATATACAAAGATTTCAACCGTCTACCTGTTCCATTCATTGTTCTACTTGTAGAAAATTACAATTAATTTCCGTTAAAGGATTAACAATGGGGCTCGTAGTTCACTTAAACTTGAAGAACAAAAAATTGGCGAATGGTACTGTTTGGATGCTTTGCATATATGTTTCTTAGACTATATAGAAGCAATATATACAAAGATTTCAACCGTCTACCTGTTCCATTCATTGTTCTACTTGTCGAAAGTTACAAATAATTTCCGTTAAAGGATTAACAATGGGGCTCATAGTTCACTTAAACTTAAGAACAAAAAATTAGCGAATGGTACTGTTTGGATGCTTTGCATATATATTTCTTGGACTATATGGAAGCAATATATACAATGATTTCAACAGTCTACCTGTTCCATTCATTGTTCTACTTGTCGAAATTTACAAATAATTTCATTTAAAGGATTAACAATGGGGCTCGTTGTTCACTTAAACTTGAAGAACAATAAATTGGCGAATTGTACTGTTTGGATGCTTTGCATATATGTTTCTTAGACTATATAGAAGCAATGTATACAAAGATTTCGACCGTCCACCTGTTCCATTCATTGTTCTACTTGTCGAAAGTTACAAATAATTTCCGATAATGGATTAACCATTGGGTCTCATTGTTCACTTATACTTGAAGAACAAAAAATTGGCGAATTGTACTGTTTGGATGCTTTGCATATATGTTTCTTAGACTATATAGAAGCAATATATACAATGATTTCAACCGTCTACCTGTTCCATTCATTGTTCTACTTGTCGAAAGTTACAAATAATTTCTGTTAAAGGATTAACAATGGGAATCGTAGTTCACTTAAACTTGATGTACAAAAAATTGGCGAATTGTACTGTTTGGATGCTTTGCATATATGTTTCTTAGACTATACAGAAGCAATATATAGAAGGATTTCACTCGTCTACCTGTACTATTCATTGTTCTACTTGTAGAAAGTTACAAATAATTACCACTTCATGATTATCAATGGGGCTCGTTGTTCACTTAAACTTGAAGAACAAAAAATTGGCGAATGGTACTGTTTGGATGCTTTGCATATATGTTTCTTAGACTATATAGAAGCAATATATACAAAGATTTCAACCGTCTACCTGTTCCATTCATTGTTCTACTTGTCGAAAGTTACAATTAATTTCCGTTAAAGGATTAACAATGGGGCTCGTAGTTCACTTAAACTTGAAGAACAAAAAATTGGCGAATGGTACTGTTTGGATGCTTTGCATATATATTTCTTGGACTATATGGAAGCAATATATACAATGATTTCAACAGTCTACCTGTCCCATTCATTGTTCTACTTGTCGAAATTTACAAATAATTTCATTTAAAGGATTAACAATGGGGCTCGTTGTTCACTTAAACTTGAAGAACAATAAATTGGCGAATTGTACTGTTTGGATGCTTTGCATATATGTTTCTTAGACTATATAGAAGCAATGTATACAAAGATTTCAACCGTCTACCTGTTCCATTCATTGTTCTATTTGTCGAAAGTTACAAATAATTTCCGATAATGGATTAACCATTAGGTCTCATTGTTCACTTATACTTGAAGAACAAAAAATTGGCGAATTGTACTGTTTGGATGCTTTGCATATATGTTTCTTAGACTATATAGAAGCAATATATACAAAGATTTCAACCGTCAACCTGTTCCATTCATTGTTCTACTTGTCGAAAGTTACAATTAATTTCCGTTAAAGGATTAACAATGGGGCTCGTAGTTCACTTAAACTTGAAGAACAAAAAATTGGCGAATGGTACTGTTTGGATGCTTTGCATATATGTTTCTTAGACTATATAGAAGCAATATATACATTGATTTCAACCGTCTACCTGTTCCATTCATTGTTCTACTTGTCGAAATTTACAAATAATTTCATTTAAAGGATTAACAATGGGAATCGTAGTTCACTTAAACTTGAAGTACAAAAAATTGGCGAATTGTATTGTTTGGATGCTTTGCATATATGTTTCTTAGACTATATAGAAGCAATACATACAATGATTTCAACCGTCTTCCTGCTCCATTCATTGTTCTACTTGTAGAAAGTTACAAATAATTTCCATTTAAAGGATTAACAATGGGGCTCGTTGTTCACTTAAACTTGAAGAACAATAAATTGGCGAATTGTACTGTTTGTATGCTTTGCATATATGTTTCTTAGACTATATAGAAGCAATATATACAAAGATTTCAACCGTCTACCTGTTCCATTCATTGCTCTACTTGTCGAAAGTTACAAATAATTTCCGATAATGGATTAACCATTGAGTCTCATTGTTCACTTATACTTGAAGAACAAAAAATTGGCGAATTGTACTGTTTGGATGCTTTGCATAAATGTTTCTTAGACTATATAGAAGCAATATATACCATGATTTCAACCGTCTACCTGTTCCATTCATTGTTCTACTTGTCGAAAGTTACAAATAATTTCCGTTAAAGTATTAACAATAGGGCTCGTAGTTCTCTTAAACTTGAAGAACAAAAAATTGGCGAATTGTACTGTTTCGATGCTTTGCATATATGTTTCTTTGACTATATAGAAGCAATATATACATTGATTTCCACCGTCTACCTGGTCCATTCATTGTTCTACTTGTAGAAAATTACAATTAATTTCCGTTAAAGGATTAACAATGGGGCTCGTAGTTCACTTAAACTTGAAGAACAATAAATTGGCGAATTGTACTGTTTGGATGCTTTGCATATATGTTTCTTAGACTATATAGAAGCAATGTATACAAAGATTTCAACCGTCTACCTGTTCCATTCATTGTTCTATTTGTCGAAAGTTACAAATAATTTCCGATAATGGATTAACCATTAGGTCTCATTGTTCACTTATACTTGAAGAACAAAAAATTGGCGAATTGTACTGTTTGGATGCTTTGCATATATGTTTCTTAGACTATATAGAAGCAATATATACAAAGATTTCAACCGTCTACCTGTTCCATTCATTGTTCTACTTGTCGAAAGTTACAATTAATTTCCGTTAAAGGATTAACAATGGGGCTCGTAGTTCACTTAAACTTGAAGAACAAAAAATTGGCGAATGGTACTGTTTGGATGCTTTGCATATATGTTTCTTAGACTATATAGAAGCAATATATACATTGATTTCAACCGTCTACCTGTTCCATTCATTGTTCTACTTGTCGAAATTTACAAATAATTTCATTTAAAGGATTAACAATGGGAATCGTAGTTCACTTAAACTTGAAGTACAAAAAATTGGCGAATTGTATTGTTTGGATGCTTTGCATATATGTTTCTTAGACTATATAGAAGCAATACATACAATGATTTCAACCGTCTTCCTGCTCCATTCATTGTTCTACTTGTAGAAAGTTACAAATAATTTCCATTTAAAGGATTAACAATGGGGCTCGTTGTTCACTTAAACTTGAAGAACAATAAATTGGCGAATTGTACTGTTTGGATGCTTTGCATATATGTTTCTTAGACTATATAGAAGCAATATATACAAAGATTTCAACCGTCTACCTGTTCCATTCATTGTTCTACTTGTCGAAAGTTACAAATAATTTCCGATAATGGATTAACCATTGAGTCTCATTGTTCACTTATACTTGAAGAACAAAAAATTGGCGAATTGTACTGTTTGGATGCTTTGCATAAATGTTTCTTAGACTATATAGAAGCAATATATACCATGATTTCAACCGTCTACCTGTTCCATTCATTGTTCTACTTGTCGAAAGTTACAAATAATTTCCGTTAAAGTATTAACAATGGGGCTCGTAGTTCTCTTAAACTTGAAGAACAAAAAATTGGCGAATTGTACTGTTTCGATGCTTTGCATATATGTTTCTTTGACTATATAGAAGCAATATATACATTGATTTCCACCGTCTACCTGGTCCATTCATTGTTCTACTTGTAGAAAATTACAATTAATTTCCGTTAAAGGATTAACAATGGGGCTCGTAGTTCACTTAAACTTGAAGATCAATAAATTGGCGAATTGTACTGTTTGGATGCTTTGCATATATGTTTCTTAGCCTACATAGAAGCAATATATACAAAGATTTCAACCGTCTACCTGTTCCATTCATTGTTCTACTTGTCGAAAGTTACAATTAATTTCCGTTAAAGGATTAACAATGGGGCTCGTAGTTCACTTAAACTTGAAGAACAAAAAATTGGCGAATGGTACTGTTTGGATGCTTTGCATATATGTTTCTTAGACTATATAGAAGCAATGTATACAAAGATTTCAACCGTCTACCTGTTCCATTCATTGTTCTACTTGTCGAAAGTTACAAATAATTTCCGATAATGGATTAACCATTGGGTCTCATTGTTCACTTATACTTGAAGAACAAAAAATTGGCGAATTGTACTGTTTGGATGCTTTGCATATATGTTTCTTAGACTATATAGAAGCAATATATACCATGATTTCAACCGTCTACCTGTTCCATTCATTGTTCTACTTGTCGAAAGTTACAAATAATTTCCGTTAAAGTATTAACAATGGGGCTCGTAGTTCTCTTAAACTTGAAGAACAAAAAATTGGCGAATTGTACTGTTTCGATGCTTTGCATATATGTTTCTTTGACTATATAGAAGCAATATATACATTGATTTCCACCGTCTACCTGGTCCATTCATTGTTCTACTTGTAGAAAATTACAATTAATTTCCGTTAAAGGATTAACAATGGGGCTCGTAGTTCACTTAAACTTGAAGATCAATAAATTGGCGAATTGTACTGTTTGGATGCTTTGCATATATGTTTCTTAGCCTACATAGAAGCATCATATACAAAGATTTCAACCGTCTACCTGTTCCATTCATTGTTCTACTTGTAGAAAATTACAATTAATTTCCGTTAAAGGATTAACAATGGGGCTCGTAGTTCACTTAAACTTGAAGAACAAAAAATTGGCGAATGGTACTGTTTGGATGCTTTGCATATATGTTTCTTAGACTATATAGAAGCAATATATACAAAGATTTCAACCGTCTACCTGTTCCATTCATTGTTCTACTTGTCGAAAGTTACAAATAATTTCCGTTAAAGGATTAACAATGGGGCTCATAGTTCACTTAAACTTAAGAACAAAAAATTAGCGAATGGTACTGTTTGGATGCTTTGCATATATATTTCTTGGACTATATGGAAGCAATATATAAAATGATTTCAACAGTCTACCTGTTCCATTCATTGTTCTACTTGTCGAAATTTACAAATAATTTCATTTAAAGGATTAACAATGGGGCTCGTAGTTCACTTAAACTTGAAGAACAAAAAATTGGCGAATGGTACTGTTTGGATGCTTTGCATATATGTTTCTTAGACTATATAGAAGCAATATATACAAAGATTTCAACCGTCTACCTGTTGCATTCATTGTTCTACTTGTCGAAAGTTACAAATAATTTCTGTTAAAGGATTAACAATGGGAATCGTAGTTCACTTAAACTTGATGTACAAAAAATTGGCGAATTGTACTGTTTGGATGCTTTGCATATATGTTTCTTAGACTATACAGAAGCAATATATAGAAGGATTTCACTCGTCTACCTGTACTATTCATTGTTCTACTTGTAGAAAGTTACAAATAATTACCACTTCATGATTATCAATGGGGCTCGTTGTTCACTTAAACTTGAAGAACAAAAAATTGGCGAATGGTACTGTTTGGATGCTTTGCATATATGTTTCTTGGACTATATAGAAGCAATATATACAAAGATTTCAACCGTCTACCTGTTCCATTCATTGTTCTACTTGTCGAAAGTTACAATTAATTTCCGTTAAAGGATTAACAATGGGGCTCGTAGTTCACTTAAACTTGAAGAACAAAAAATTGGCGAATGGTACTGTTTGGATGCTTTGCATATATATTTCTTGGACTATATGGAAGCAATATATACAATGATTTCAACAGTCTACGTGTCCCATTCATTGTTCTACTTGTCGAAATTTACAAATAATTTCCGTTAAAGGATTAACAATGGGGCTCGTAGTTCACTTAAACTTGAAGAACAAAAAATTGGCGAATGGTACTGTTTGGATGCTTTGCATATATGTTTCTTAGACTATATAGAAGCAATATATACATTGATTTCAACCGTCTACCTGTTCCATTCATTGTTCTACTTTTCGAAATTTACAAATAATTTCATTTAAAGGATTAACAATGGGAATCGTAGTTTACTTAAACTTGAAGTACAAAAAATTGGCGAATTGTATTGTTTGGATGCTTTGCATATATGTTTCTTAGACTATATAGAAGCAATACATACAATGATTTCAACCGTCTTCCTGCTCCATTCATTGTTCTACTTGTAGAAAGTTACAAATAATTTCCATTTAAAGGATTAACAATGGGGCTCGTTGTTCACTTAAACTTGAAGAACAATAAATTGGCGAATTGTACTGTTTGGATGCTTTGCATATATGTTTCTTAGACTATATAGAAGCAATATATACAAAGATTTCAACCGTCTACCTGTTCCATTCATTGTTCTACTTGTCGAAAGTTACAAATAATTTCCGTTAAAGTATTAACAATGGGGCTCGTAGTTCTCTTAAACTTGAAGAACAAAAAATTGGCGAATTGTACTGTTTCGATGCTTTGCATATATGTTTCTTTGACTATATAGAAGCAATATATACATTGATTTCCAACGTCTACCTGGTCCATTCATTGTTCTACTTGTAGAAAATTACAATTAATTTCCGTTAAAGGATTAACAATGGGGCTCGTAGTTCACTTAAACTTGAAGATCAATAAATTGGCGAATTGTACTGTTTGGATGCTTTGCATATATGTTTCTTAGCCTACATAGAAGCATCATATACAAAGATTTCAACCGTCTACCTGTTCCATTCATTGTTCTACTTGTAGAAAATTACAATTAATTTCCGTTAAAGGATTAACAATGGGGCTCGTAGTTCACTTAAACTTGAAGAACAAAAAATTGGCGAATGGTACTGTTTGGATGCTTTGCATATATGTTTCTTAGACTATATAGAAGCAATATATACAAAGATTTCAACCGTCTACCTGTTCCATTCATTGTTCTACTTGTCGAAAGTTACAAATAATTTCCGTTAAAGGATTAACAATGGGGCTCATAGTTCACTTAAACTTAAGAACAAAAAATTAGCGAATGGTACTGTTTGGATGCTTTGCATATATATTTCTTGGACTATATGGAAGCAATATATAAAATGATTTCAACAGTCTACCTGTTCCATTCATTGTTCTACTTGTCGAAATTTACAAATAATTTCATTTAAAGGATTAACAATGGGGCTCGTAGTTCACTTAAACTTGAAGAACAAAAAATTGGCGAATGGTACTGTTTGGATGCTTTGCATATATGTTTCTTAGACTATATAGAAGCAATATATACAAAGATTTCAACCGTCTACCTGTTGCATTCATTGTTCTACTTGTCGAAAGTTACAAATAATTTCTGTTAAAGGATTAACAATGGGAATCGTAGTTCACTTAAACTTGATGTACAAAAAATTGGCGAATTGTACTGTTTGGATGCTTTGCATATATGTTTCTTAGACTATACAGAAGCAATATATAGAAGGATTTCACTCGTCTACCTGTACTATTCATTGTTCTACTTGTAGAAAGTTACAAATAATTACCACTTCATGATTATCAATGGGGCTCGTTGTTCACTTAAACTTGAAGAACAAAAAATTGGCGAATGGTACTGTTTGGATGCTTTGCATATATGTTTCTTGGACTATATAGAAGCAATATATACAAAGATTTCAACCGTCTACCTGTTCCATTCATTGTTCTACTTGTCGAAAGTTACAATTAATTTCCGTTAAAGGATTAACAATGGGGCTCGTAGTTCACTTAAACTTGAAGAACAAAAAATTGGCGAATGGTACTGTTTGGATGCTTTGCATATATATTTCTTGGACTATATGGAAGCAATATATACAATGATTTCAACAGTCTACGTGTCCCATTCATTGTTCTACTTGTCGAAATTTACAAATAATTTCCGTTAAAGGATTAACAATGGGGCTCATAGTTCACTTAAACTTAAGAACAAAAAATTAGCGAATGGTACTGTTTGGATGCTTTGCATATATATTTCTTGGACTATATGGAAGCAATATATACAATGATTTCAACAGTCTACCTGTTCCATTCATTGTTCTACTTGTCGAAATTTACAAATAATTTCATTTAAAGGATTAACAATGGGGCTCGTTGTTCACTTAAACTTGAAGAACAATAAATTGGCGAATTGTACTGTTTGGATGCTTTGCATATATGTTTCTTAGACTATATAGAAGCAATATATACAAAGATTTCAACCGTCTACCTGTTCCATTCATTGTTCTACTTGTCGAAAGTTACAATTAATTTCCGTTAAAGGATTAACAATGGGGCTCGTAGTTCACTTAAACTTGAAGAACAAAAAATTGGCGAATGGTACTGTTTGGATGCTTTGCATATATGTTTCTTAGACTATATAGAAGCAATGTATACAAAGATTTCAACCGTCTACCTGTTCCATTCATTGTTCTACTTGTCGAAAGTTACAAATAATTTCCGATAATGGATTAACCATTGGGTCTCATTGTTCACTTATACTTGAAGAACAAAAAATTGGCGAATTGTACTGTTTGGATACTTTGCATATATGTTTCTTAGACTATATAGAAGCAATATATACAATGATTTCAACCGTCTACCTGTTCCATTCATTGTTCTACTTGTCGAAAGTTACAAATAATTTCTGTTAAAGGATTAACAATGGGAATCGTAGTTCACTTAAACTTGAAGTACAAAAAATTTGCGAATTGTACTGTTTGGATGCTTTGCATATATGTTTCTTAGACTATACAGAAGCAATATATAGAAGGATTTCACTCGTCTACCTGTACTATTCATTGTTCTACTTGTAGAAAGTTACAAATAATTACCACTTCATGATTATCAATGGGGCTGGTTGTTCACTTAAACTTGAAGAACAAAAAATTGGCGAATGGTACTGTTTGGATACTTTGCATATATGTTTCTTAGACTATATAGAAGCAATATATACAAAGATTTCAACCGTCTACCTGTTCCATTCATTGTTCTACTTGTCGAAAGTTACAATTAATTTCCGTTAAAGGATTAACAATGGGGCTCGTAGTTCACTTAAACTTGAAGAACAAAAAATTGGCGAATGGTACTGTTTGGATGCTTTGCATATATGTTTCTTAGACTATATAGAAGCAATGTATACAAAGATTTCAACCGTCTACCTGTTCCATTCATTGTTCTACTTGTCGAAAGTTACAAATAATTTCCGATAATGGATTAACCATTGGGTCTCATTGTTCACTTATACTTGAAGAACAAAAAATTGGCGAATTGTACTGTTTGGATGCTTTGCATATATGTTTCTTAGACTATATAGAAGCAATATATACAATGATTTCAACCGTCTACCTGTTCCATTCATTGTTCTACTTGTCGAAAGTTACAAATAATTTCTGTTAAAGGATTAACAATGGGAATCGTAGTTCACTTAAACTTGATGTACAAAAAATTGGCGAATTGTACTGTTTGGATGCTTTGCATATATGTTTCTTAGACTATACAGAAGCAATATATAGAAGGATTTCACTCGTCTACCTGTACTATTCATTGTTCTACTTGTAGAAAGTTACAAATAATTACCACTTCATGATTATCAATGGGGCTCGTTGTTCACTTAAACTTGAAGAACAAAAAATTGGCGAATGGTACTGTTTGGATGCTTTGCATATATATTTCTTGGACTATATAGAAGCAATGTATACAAAGATTTCAACCGTCTACCTGTTCCATTCATTGTTCTATTTGTCGAAAGTTACAAATAATTTCCGATAATGGATTAACCATTAGGTCTCATTGTTCACTTATACTTGAAGAACAAAAAATTGGCGAATTGTACTGTTTGGATGCTTTGCATATATGTTTCTTAGACTATATAGAAGCAATATATACAAAGATTTCAACCGTCTACCTGTTCCATTCATTGTTCTACTTGTCGAAAGTTACAATTAATTTCCGTTAAAGGATTAACAATGGGGCTCGTAGTTCACTTAAACTTGAAGAACAAAAAATTGGCGAATGGTACTGTTTGGATACTTTGCATATATGTTTCTTAGACTATATAGAAGCAATATATACAAAGATTTCAACCGTCTACCTGTTCCATTCATTGTTCTACTTGTCGAAATTTACAATTAATTTCCGTTAAAGGATTAACAATGGGGCTCGTAGTTCACTTAAACTTGAAGAACAAAAAATTGGCGAATGGTACTGTTTGGATGCTTTGCATATATGTTTCTTAGACTATATAGAAGCAATACATACAATGATTTCAACCGTCTTCCTGCTCCATTCATTGTTCTACTTGTAGAAAGTTACAAATAATTTCCATTTAAAGGATTAACAATGGGGCTCGTTGTTCACTTAAACTTGAAGAACAATAAATTGGCGAATTGTACTGTTTGGATGCTTTGCATATATGTTTCTTAGACTATATAGAAGCAATGTATACAAAGATTTCAACCGTCTACCTGTTCCATTCATTGTTCTACTTGTCGAAAGTTACAAATAATTTCCGATAATGGATTAACCATTGGGTCTCATTGTTCACTTATACTTGAAGAACAAAAAATTGGCGAATTGTACTGTTTGGATGCTTTGCATATATGTTTCTTAGACTATATAGAAGCAATATATACCATGATTTCAACCGTCTACCTGTTCCATTCATTGTTCTACTTGTCGAAAGTTACAAATAATTTCCGTTAAAGTATTAACAATGGGGCTCGTAGTTCTCTTAAACTTGAAGAACAAAAAATTGGCGAATTGTACTGTTTCGATGCTTTGCATATATGTTTCTTTGACTATATAGAAGCAATATATACATTGATTCCCACCGTCTACCTGGTCCATTCATTGTTCTACTTGTAGAAAATTACAATTAATTTCCGTTAAAGGATTAACAATGGGGCTCGTAGTTCACTTAAACTTGAAGATCAATAAATTGGCGAATTGTACTGTTTGGATGCTTTGCATATATGTTTCTTAGACTATATAGAAGCAATATATACAATGATTTCAACCGTCTACCTGTTCCATTCATTGTTCTACTTGTCGAAAGTTACAAATAATTTCTGTTAAAGGATTAACAATGGGAATCGTAGTTCACTTAAACTTGATGTACAAAAAATTGGCGAATTGTACTGTTTGGATGCTTTGCATATATGTTTCTTAGACTATACAGAAGCAATATATAGAAGGATTTCACTCGTCTACCTGTACTATTCATTGTTCTACTTGTAGAAAGTTACAAATAATTACCACTTCATGATTATCAATGGGGCTCGTTGTTCACTTAAACTTGAAGAACAAAAAATTGGCGAATGGTACTGTTTGGATGCTTTGCATATATGTTTCTTAGACTATATAGAAGCAATATATACAAAGATTTCAACCGTCTACCTGTTCCATTCATTGTTCTACTTGTCGAAAGTTACAATTAATTTCCGTTAAAGGATTAACAATGGGGCTCGTAGTTCACTTAAACTTGAAGAACAAAAAATTGGCGAATGGTACTGTTTGGATGCTTTGCATATATATTTCTTGGACTATATGGAAGCAATATATACAATGATTTCAACAGTCTACCTGTCCCATTCATTGTTCTACTTGTCGAAATTTACAAATAATTTCATTTAAAGGATTAACAATGGGGCTCGTTGTTCACTTAAACTTGAAGAACAATAAATTGGCAAATTGTACTGTTTGGATGCTTTGCATATATGTTTCTTAGACTATATAGAAGCAATGTATACAAAGATTTCAACCGTCTACCTGTTCCATTCATTGTTCTACTTGTAGAAAATTACAATTAATTTCCGTTAAAGGATTAACAATGGGGCTCGTAGTTCACTTAAACTTGAAGAACAAAAAATTGGCGAATGGTACTGTTTGGATGCTTTGCATATATGTTTCTTAGACTATATAGAAGCAATATATACAAAGATTTCAACCGTCTACCTGTTCCATTCATTGTTCTACTTGTCGAAAGTTACAAATAATTTCCGTTAAAGGATTAACAATGGGGCTCATAGTTCACTTAAACTTAAGAACAAAAAATTAGCGAATGGTACTGTTCGGATGCTTTGCATATATATTTCTTGGACTATATGGAAGCAATATATACAATGATTTCAACAGTCTACCTGTTCCATTCATTGATCTACTTGTCGAAATTTACAAATAATTTCATTTAAAGGATTAACAATGGGGCTCGTTGTTCACTTAAACTTGAAGAACAATAAATTGGCGAATTGTACTGTTTGGATGCTTTGCATATATGTTTCTTAGACTATATAGAAGCAATGTATACAAAGATTTCAACCGTCTACCTGTTCCATTCATTGTTCTACTTGTCGAAAGTTACAAATAATTTCCGATAATGGATTAACCATTGGGTCTCATTGTTCACTTATACTTGAAGAACAAAAAATTGGCGAATTGTACTGTTTGGATACTTTGCATATATGTTTCTTAGACTATATAGAAGCAATATATACAATGATTTCAACCGTCTACCTGTTCCATTCATTGTTCTACTTGTCGAAAGTTACAAATAATTTCTGTTAAAGGATTAACAATGGGAATCGTAGTTCACTTAAACTTGAAGTACAAAAAATTGGCGAATTGTACTGTTTGGATGCTTTGCATATATGTTTCTTAGACTATACAGAAGCAATATATAGAAGGATTTCACTCGTCTACCTGTACTATTCATTGTTCTACTTGTAGAAAGTTACAAATAATTACCACTTCATGATTATCAATGGGGCTCGTTGTTCACTTAAACTTGAAGAACAAAAAATTGGCGAATGGTACTGTTTGGATACTTTGCATATATGTTTCTTAGACTATATAGAAGCAATATATACAAAGATTTCAACCGTCTACCTGTTCCATTCATTGTTCTACTTGTCGAAAGTTACAATTAATTTCCGTTAAAGGATTAACAATGGGGCTCGTAGTTCACTTAAACTTGAAGAACAAAAAATTGGCGAATGGTACTGTTTGGATGCTTTGCATATATGTTTCTTAGACTATATAGAAGCAATACATACAATGATTTCAACCGTCTTCCTGCTCCTTTCATTGTTCTACTTGTAGAAAGTTACAAATAATTTCCATTTAAAGGATTAACAATGGGGCTCGTTGTTCACTTAAACTTGAAGAACAATAAATTGGCGAATTGTACTGTTTGGATGCTTTGCATATATGTTTCTTAGACTATATAGAAGCAATGTATACAAAGATTTCAACCGTCTACCTGTTCCATTCATTGTTCTACTTGTCGAAAGTTACAAATAATTTCCGATAATGGATTAACCATTGGGTCTCATTGTTCACTTATACTTGAAGAACAAAAAATTGGCGAATTGTACTGTTTGGATGCTTTGCATATATGTTTCTTAGACTATATAGAAGCAATATATACAATGATTTCAACCGTCTACCTGTTCCATTCATTGTTCTACTTGTCGAAAGTTACAAATAATTTCTGTTAAAGGATTAACAATGGGAATCGTAGTTCACTTAAACTTGATGTACAAAAAATTGGCGAATTGTACTGTTTGGATGCTTTGCATATATGTTTCTTAGACTATACAGAAGCAATATATAGAAGGATTTCACTCGTCTACCTGTACTATTCATTGTTCTACTTGTAGAAAGTTACAAATAATTACCACTTCATGATTATCAATGGGGCTCGTTGTTCACTTAAACTTGAAGAACAAAAAATTGGCGAATGGTACTGTTTGGATGCTTTGCATATATATTTCTTGGACTATATAGAAGCAATGTATACAAAGATTTCAACCGTCTACCTGTTCCATTCATTGTTCTATTTGTCGAAAGTTACAAATAATTTCCGATAATGGATTAACCATTAGGTCTCATTGTTCACTTATACTTGAAGAACAAAAAATTGGCGAATTGTACTGTTTGGATGCTTTGCATATATGTTTCTTAGACTATATAGAAGCAATATATACAAAGATTTCAACCGTCTACCTGTTCCATTCATTGTTCTACTTGTCGAAAGTTACAATTAATTTCCGTTAAAGGATTAACAATGGGGCTCGTAGTTCACTTAAACTTGAAGAACAAAAAATTGGCGAATGGTACTGTTTGGATACTTTGCATATATGTTTCTTAGACTATATAGAAGCAATATATACAAAGATTTCAACCGTCTACCTGTTCCATTCATTGTTCTACTTGTCGAAATTTACAATTAATTTCCGTTAAAGGATTAACAATGGGGCTCGTAGTTCACTTAAACTTGAAGAACAAAAAATTGGCGAATGGTACTGTTTGGATGCTTTGCATATATGTTTCTTAGACTATATAGAAGCAATACATACAATGATTTCAACCGTCTTCCTGCTCCATTCATTGTTCTACTTGTAGAAAGTTACAAATAATTTCCATTTAAAGGATTAACAATGGGGCTCGTTGTTCACTTAAACTTGAAGAACAATAAATTGGCGAATTGTACTGTTTGGATGCTTTGCATATATGTTTCTTAGACTATATAGAAGCAATGTATACAAAGATTTCAACCGTCTACCTGTTCCATTCATTGTTCTACTTGTCGAAAGTTACAAATAATTTCCGATAATGGATTAACCATTGGGTCTCATTGTTCACTTATACTTGAAGAACAAAAAATTGGCGAATTGTACTGTTTGGATGCTTTGCATATATGTTTCTTAGACTATATAGAAGCAATATATACCATGATTTCAACCGTCTACCTGTTCCATTCATTGTTCTACTTGTCGAAAGTTACAAATAATTTCCGTTAAAGTATTAACAATGGGGCTCGTAGTTCTCTTAAACTTGAAGAACAAAAAATTGGCGAATTGTACTGTTTCGATGCTTTGCATATATGTTTCTTTGACTATATAGAAGCAATATATACATTGATTCCCACCGTCTACCTGGTCCATTCATTGTTCTACTTGTAGAAAATTACAATTAATTTCCGTTAAACGATTAACAATGGGGCTCGTAGTTCACTTAAACTTGAAGATCAATAAATTGGCGAATTGTACTGTTTGGATGCTTTGCATATATGTTTCTTAGCCTACATAGAAGCATCATATACAAAGATTTCAACCGTCTACCTGTTCCATTCATTGTTCTACTTGTAGAAAATTACAATTAATTTCCGTTAAAGGATTAACAATGGGGCTCGTAGTTCACTTAAACTTGAAGAACAAAAAATTGGCGAATGGTACTGTTTGGATGCTTTGCATATATGTTTCTTAGACTATATAGAAGCAATATATACAAAGATTTCAACCGTCTACCTGTTCCATTCATTGTTCTACTTGTCGAAAGTTACAAATAATTTCCGTTAAAGGATTAACAATGGGGCTCATAGTTCACTTAAACTTAAGAACAAAAAATTAGCGAATGGTACTGTTTGGATGCTTTGCATATATATTTCTTGGACTATATGGAAGCAATATATACAATGATTTCAACAGTCTACCTGTTCCATTCATTGTTCTACTTGTCGAAATTTACAAATAATTTCATTTAAAGGATTAACAATGGGGCTCGTTGTTCACTTAAACTTGAAGAACAATAAATTGGCGAATTGTACTGTTTGGATGCTTTGCATATATGTTTCTTAGACTATATAGAAGCAATGTATACAAAGATTTCAACCGTCTACCTGTTCCATTCATTGTTCTACTTGTCGAAAGTTACAAATAATTTCCGATAATGGATTAACCATTGGGTCTCATTGTTCACTTATACTTGAAGAACAAAAAATTGGCGAATTGTACTGTTTGGATGCTTTGCATATATGTTTCTTAGACTATATAGAAGCAATATATACAATGATTTCAACCGTCTACCTGTTCCATTCATTGTTCTACTTGTCGAAAGTTACAAATAATTTCTGTTAAAGGATTAACAATGGGAATCGTAGTTCACTTAAACTTGATGTACAAAAAATTGGCGAATTGTACTGTTTGGATGCTTTGCATATATGTTTCTTAGACTATACAGAAGCAATATATAGAAGGATTTCACTCGTCTACCTGTACTATTCATTGTTCTACTTGTAGAAAGTTACAAATAATTACCACTTCATGATTATCAATGGGGCTCGTTGTTCACTTAAACTTGAAGAACAAAAAATTGGCGAATGGTACTGTTTGGATGCTTTGCATATATGTTTCTTAGACTATATAGAAGCAATATATACAAAGATTTCAACCGTCTACCTGTTCCATTCATTGTTCTACTTGTCGAAAGTTACAATTAATTTCCGTTAAAGGATTAACAATGGGGCTCGTAGTTCACTTAAACTTGAAGAACAAAAAATTGGCGAATGGTACTGTTTGGATGCTTTGCATATATATTTCTTGGACTATATGGAAGCAATATATACAATGATTTCAACAGTCTACCTGTCCCATTCATTGTTCTACTTGTCGAAATTTACAAATAATTTCATTTAAAGGATTAACAATGGGGCTCGTTGTTCACTTAAACTTGAAGAACAATAAATTGGCGAATTGTACTGTTTGGATGCTTTGCATATATGTTTCTTAGACTATATAGAAGCAATGTATACAAAGATTTCAACCGTCTACCTGTTCCATTCATTGTTCTATTTGTCGAAAGTTACAAATAATTTCCGATAATGGATTAACCATTAGGTCTCATTGTTCACTTATACTTGAAGAACAAAAAATTGGCGAATTGTACTGTTTGGATGCTTTGCATATATGTTTCTTAGACTATATAGAAGCAATATATACAAAGATTTCAACCGTCTACCTGTTCCATTCATTGTTCTACTTGTCGAAAGTTACAATTAATTTCCGTTAAAGGATTAACAATGGGGCTCGTAGTTCACTTAAACTTGAAGAACAAAAAATTGGCGAATGGTACTGTTTGGATGCTTTGCATATATGTTTCTTATACTATATAGAAGCAATATATACATTGATTACAACCGTCTACCTGTTCCATTCATTGTTCTACTTGTCGAAATTTACAAATAATTTCATTTAAAGGATTAACAATGGGAATCGTAGTTCACTTAAACTTGAAGTACAAAAAATTGGCGAATTGTATTGTTTGGATGCTTTGCATATATGTTTCTTAGACTATATAGAAGCAATACATACAATGATTTCAACCGTCTTCCTGCTCCATTCATTGTTCTACTTGTAGAAAGTTACAAATAATTTCCATTTAAAGGATTAACAATGGGGCTCGTTGTTCACTTAAACTTGAAGAACAATAAATTGGCGAATTGTACTGTTTGGATGCTTTGCATATATGTTTCTTAGACTATATAGAAGCAATATATACAAAGATTTCAACCGTCTACCTGTTCCATTCATTGTTCTACTTGTCGAAAGTTACAAATAATTTCCGATAAAGGATTAACAATGGGGCTCATAGTTCACTTAAACTTAAGAACAAAAAATTAGCGAATGGTACTGTTTGGATGCTTTGCATATATATTTCTTGGACTATATGGAAGCAATATATACAATGATTTCAACAGTCTACCTGTTCCATTCATTGTTCTACTTGTCGAAATTTACAAATAATTTCATTTAAAGGATTAACAATGGGGCTCGTTGTTCACTTAAACTTGAAGAACAATAAATTGGCGAATTGTACTGTTTGGATGCTTTGCATATATGTTTCTTAGACTATATAGAAGCAATGTATACAAAGATTTCAACCGTCTACCTGTTCCATTCATTGTTCTACTTGTCGAAAGTTACAAATAATTTCCGATAATGGATTAACCATTGGGTCTCATTGTTCACTTATACTTGAAGAACAGAAAATTGGCGAATTGTACTGTTTGGATGCTTTGCATATATGTTTCTTAGACTATATAGAAGCAATATATACAATGATTTCAACCGTCTACCTGTTCCATTCATTGTTCTACTTGTCGAAAGTTACAAATAATTTCTGTTAAAGGATTAACAATGGGAATCGTAGTTCACTTAAACTTGATGTAAAAAAATTGGCGAATTGTACTGTTTGGATGCTTTGCATATATGTTTCTTAGACTATACAGAAGCAATATATAGAAGGATTTCACTCGTCTACCTGTACTATTCATTGTTCTACTTGTAGAAAGTTACAAATAATTACCACTTCATGATTATCAATGGGGCTCGTTGTTCACTTAAACTTGAAGAACAAAAAATTGGCGAATGGTACTGTTTGGATGCTTTGCATATATGTTTCTTAGACTATATAGAAGCAATATATACAAAGATTTCAACCGTCTACCTGTTCCATTCATTGTTCTACTTGTCGAAAGTTACAATTAATTTCCGTTAAAGGATTAACAATGGGGCTCGTAGTTCACTTAAACTTGAAGAACAAAAAATTGGCGAATGGTACTGTTTGGATGCTTTGCATATATATTTCTTGGACTATATGGAAGCAATATATACAATGATTTCAACAGTCTACCTGTCCCATTCATTGTTCTACTTGTCGAAATTTACAAATAATTTCATTTAAAGGATTAACAATGGGGCTCGTTGTTCACTTAAACTTGAAGAACAATAAATTGGCGAATTGTACTGTTTGGATGCTTTGCATATATGTTTCTTAGACTATATAGAAGCAATGTATACAAAGATTTCAACCGTCTACCTGTTCCATTCATTGTTCTATTTGTCGAAAGTTACAAATAATTTCCGATAATGGATTAACCATTAGGTCTCATTGTTCACTTATACTTGAAGAACAAAAAATTGGCGAATTGTACTGTTTGGATGCTTTGCATATATGTTTCTTAGACTATATAGAAGCAATATATACAAAGATTTCAACCGTCTACCTGTTCCATTCATTGTTCTACTTGTCGAAAGTTACAATTAATTTCCGTTAAAGGATTAACAATGGGGCTCGTAGTTCACTTAAACTTGAAGAACAAAAAATTGGCGAATGGTACTGTTTGGATGCTTTGCATATATGTTTCTTATACTATATAGAAGCAATATATACATTGATTTCAACCGTCTACCTGTTCCATTCATTGTTCTACTTGTCGAAATTTACAAATAATTTCATTTAAAGGATTAACAATGGGAATCGTAGTTCACTTAAACTTGAAGTACAAAAAATTGGCGAATTGTATTGTTTGGATGCTTTGCATATATGTTTCTTAGACTATATAGAAGCAATACATACAATGATTTCAACCGTCTTCCTGCTCCATTCATTGTTCTACTTGTAGAAAGTTACAAATAATTTCCATTTAAAGGATTAACAATGGGGCTCGTTGTTCACTTAAACTTGAAGAACAATAAATTGGCGAATTGTACTGTTTGGATGCTTTGCATATATGTTTCTTAGACTATATAGAAGCAATATATACAAAGATTTCAACCGTCTACCTGTTCCATTCATTGTTCTACTTGTCGAAAGTTACAAATAATTTCCGATAATGGATTAACCATTGAGTCTCATTGTTCACTTATACTTGAAGAACAAAAAATTGGCGAATTGTACTGTTTGGATGCTTTGCATAAATGTTTCTTAGACTATATAGAAGCAATATATACCATGATTTCAACCGTCTACCTGTTCCATTCATTGTTCTACTTGTCGAAAGTTACAAATAATTTCCGTTAAAGTATTAACAATGGGGCTCGTAGTTCTCTTAAACTTGAAGAACAAAAAATTGGCGAATTGTACTGTTTCGATGCTTTGCATATATGTTTCTTTGACTATATAGAAGCAATATATACATTGATTTCCACCGTCTACCTGGTCCATTCATTGTTCTACTTGTAGAAAATTACAATTAATTTCCGTTAAAGGATTAACAATGGGGCTCGTAGTTCACTTAAACTTGAAGAACAAAAAATTGGCGAATGGTACTGTTTGGATGCTTTGCATATATGTTTCTTAGACTATATGGAAGCAATATATACAATGATTTCAACAGTCTACCTGTTCCATTCATTGTTCTACTTGTCGAAAGTTACAAATAATTTCTGTTAAAGGATTAACAATGGGAATCGTAGTTCACTTAAACTTGAAGTACAAAAAATTGGCGAATTGTACTGTTTGGATGCTTTGCATATATGTTTCTTAGACTATACAGAAGCAATATATAGAAGGATTTCACTCGTCTACCTGTACTATTCATTGTTCTACTTGTAGAAAGTTACAAATAATTACCACTTCATGATTATCAATGGGGCTCGTTGTTCACTTAAACTAGAAGAACAAAAAATTGGCGAATGGTACTGTTTGGATACTTTGCATATATGTTTCTTAGACTATATAGAAGCAATATATACAAAGATTTCAACCGTCTACCTGTTCCATTCATTGTTCTACTTGTCGAAAGTTACAATTAATTTCCGTTAAAGGATTAACAATGGGGCTCGTAGTTCACTTAAACTTGAAGAACAAAAAATTGGCGAATGGTACTGTTTGGATGCTTTGCATATATGTTTCTTAGACTATATAGAAGCAATACATACAATGATTTCAACCGTCTTCCTGCTCCATTCATTGTTCTACTTGTAGAAAGTTACAAATAACTTCCATTTAAAGGTTTAACAATGGGGCTCGTTGTTCACTTAAACTTGAAGAACAATAAATTGGCGAATTGTACTGTTTGTATGCTTTGCATATATGTTTCTTAGACTATATAGAAGCAATACATACAATGATTTCAACCGTCTTCCTGCTCCATTCATTGTTCTACTTGTAGAAAGTTACAAATAATTTCCATTTAAAGGATTAACAATGGGGCTCGTTGTTCACTTAAACTTGAAGAACAATAAATTGGCGAATTGTACTGTTTGGATGCTTTGCATATATGTTTCTTAGACTATATAGAAGCAATATATACAAAGATTTCAACCGTCTACCTGTTCCATTCATTGTTCTACTTGTCGAAAGTTACAAATAATTTCCGATAATGGATTAACCATTGGGTCTCATTGTTCACTTATACTTGAAGAACAAATAATTGGCGAATTGTACTGTTTGGATGCTTTGCATATATGTTTCTTAGACTATATAGAAGCAATATATACAATGATTTCAACCGTCTACCTGTTCCATTCATTGTTCTACTTGTCGAAAGTTACAAATAATTTCTGTTAAAGGATTAACAATGGGAATCGTAGTTCACTTAAACTTGAAGTACAAAAAATTGGCGAATTGTACTGTTTGGATGCTTTGCATATATGTTTCTTAGACTATACAGAAGCAATATATAGAAGGATTTCACTCGTCTACCTGTACTATTCATTGTTCTACTTGTAGAAAGTTACAAATAATTACCACTTCATGATTATTAATGGGGCTCGTTGTTCACTTAAACTTGAAGAACAAAAAATTGGCGAATGGTACTGTTTGGATGCTTTGCATATATGTTTCTTAGACTATATAGAAGCAATATATACAAAGATTTCAACCGTCTACCTGTTCCATTCATTGTTCTACTTGTCGAAAGTTACAATTAATTTCCGTTAAAGGATTAACAATGGGGCTCGTAGTTCACTTAAACTTGAAGAACAAAAAATTGGCGAATTGTATTGTCTGGATGCTTTGCATATATGTTTCTTAGACTATATAGAAGCAATACATACAATGATTTCAACCGTCTTCCTGCTCCATTCATTGTTCTACTTGTAGAAAGTTACAAATAATTTCCATTTAAAGGATTAACAATGGGGCTCGTTGTTCACTTAAACTTGAAGAACAATAAATTGGCGAATTGTACTGTTTGGATGCTTTGCATATATGTTTCTTAGACTATATAGAAGCAATATATACAAAGATTTCAACCGTCTACCTGTTCCATTCATTGTTCTACTTGTCGAAAGTTACAAATAATTTCCGATAATGGATTAACCATTGAGTCTCATTGTTCACTTATACTTGAAGAACAAAAAATTGGCGAATTGTACTGTTTGGATGCCTTGCATATATGTTTCTTAGACTATATAGAAGCAATATATACAATGATTTCAACCGTCTACCTGTTCCATTCATTGTTCTACTTGTCGAAAGTTACAAATAATTTCCGTTAAAATATTAACAATGGGGCTCGTAGTTCTCTTAAACTTGAAGAACAAAAAATTGGCGAATTGTACTGTTTCGGTGCTTTGCATATATGTTTCTTTGACTATATAGAAGCAATATATACATTGATTTCCACCGTCTACCTGGTCCATTCATTGTTCTACTTGTAGAAAATTACAATTAATTTCCGTTAAAGGATTAACAATGGGGCTCGTAGTTCACTTAAACTTGAAGATCAATAAATTGGCGAATTGTACTGTTTGGATGCTTTGCATATATGTTTCTTAGCCTACATAGAAGCATCATATACAAAGATTTCAACCGTCTACCTGTTCCATTCATTGTTCTACTTGTCGAAAATTACAATTAATTTCCGTTAAAGGATTAACAATGGGGCTCGTAGTTCACTTAAACTTGAAGATCAATAAATTGGCGAATTGTACTGTTTGGATGCTTTGCATATATGTTTCTTAGACTACATAGAAGCATCATATACAAAGATTTCAACCGTCTACCTGTTCCATTCATTGTTCTACTTGTAGAAAATTACAATTAATTTCCGTTAAAGGATTAACAATGGGGCTCGTAGTTCACTTAAACTTGAAGAACAAAAAATTGGCGAATGGTACTGTTTGGATGCTTTGCATATATGTTTCTTAGACCATATAGAAGCAATATATACAAAGATTTCAACCGTCTACCTGTTCCATTCATTGTTCTACTTGTCGAAAGTTACAAATAATTTCCGTTAAAGGATTAACAATGGGGCTCATAGTTCACTTAAACTTAAGAACAAAAAATTAGCGAATGGTACTGTTTGGATGCTTTGCATATATATTTCTTGGACTATATGGAAGCAATATATACAATGATTTCAACAGTCTACCTGTTCCATTCATTGTTCTACTTGTCGAAATTTACAAATAATTTCATTTAAAGGATTAACAATGGGGCTCGTTGTTCACTTAAACTTGAAGAACAATAAATTGGCGAATTGTACTGTTTGGATGCTTTGCATATATGTTTCTTAGACTATATAGAAGCAATGTATACAAAGATTTCAACCGTCCACCTGTTCCATTCATTGTTCTACTTGTCGAAAGTTACAAATAATTTCCGATAATGGATTAACCATTGGGTCTCATTGTTCACTTATACTTGAAGAACAAAAAATTGGCGAATTGTACTGTTTGGATGCTTTGCATATATGTTTCTTAGACTATATAGAAGCAATATATACAATGATTTCAACCGTCTACCTGTTCCATTCATTGTTCTACTTGTCGAAAGTTACAAATAATTTCTGTTAAAGGATTAACAATGGGAATCGTAGTTCACTTAAACTTGATGTACAAAAAATTGGCGAATTGTACTGTTTGGATGCTTTGCATATATGTTTCTTAGACTATACAGAAGCAATATATAGAAGGATTTCACTCGTCTACCTGTACTATTCATTGTTCTACTTGTAGAAAGTTACAAATAATTACCACTTCATGATTATCAATGGGGCTCGTTGTTCACTTAAACTTGAAGAACAAAAAATTGGCGAATGGTACTGTTTGGATGCTTTGCATATATGTTTCTTAGACTATATAGAAGCAATATATACAAAGATTTCAACCGTCTACCTGTTCCATTCATTGTTCTACTTGTCGAAAGTTACAATTAATTTCCGTTAAAGGATTAACAATGGGGCTCGTAGTTCACTTAAACTTGAAGAACAAAAAATTGGCGAATGGTACTGTTTGGATGCTTTGCATATATGTTTCTTAGACTATATAGAAGCAATATATACAAAGATTTCAACCGTCTACCTGTTCCATTCATTGTTCTACTTGTCGAAAGTTACAATTAATTTCCGTTAAAGGATTAACAATGGGGCTCGTAGTTCACTTAATCTTGAAGAACAAAAAATTGGCGAATGGTACTGTTTGGATGCTTTGCATATATGTTTCTTAGACTATATAGAAGCAATATATACATTGATTTCAACCGTCTACCTGTTCCATTCATTGTTCTACTTGTCGAAATTTACAAATAATTTCATTTAAAGGATTAACAATGGGAATCGTAGTTCACTTAAACTTGAAGTACAAAAAATTGGCGAATTGTATTGTTTGGATGCTTTGCATATATGTTTCTTAGACTATATAGAAGCAATACATACAATGATTTCAACCGTCTTCCTGCTCCATTCATTGTTCTACTTGTAGAAAGTTACAAATAATTTCCATTTAAAGGATTAACAATGGGGCTCGTTGTTCACTTAAACTTGAAGAACAATAAATTGGCGAATTGTACTGTTTGGATGCTTTGCATATATGTTTCTTAGACTATATAGTAGCAATATATACAAAGATTTCAACCGTCTACCTGTTCCATTCATTGTTCTACTTGTCGAAAGATACAAATAATTTCCGATAATGGATTAACCATTGAGTCTCATTGTTCACTTATACTTGAAGAACAAAAAATTGGCGAATTGTACTGTTTGGATGCTTTGCATAAATGTTTCTTAGACTATATAGAAGCAATATATACCATGATTTCAACCGTCTACCTGTTCCATTCATTGTTCTACTTGTCGAAAGATACAAATAATTTCCGTTAAAGTATTAACAATGGGGCTCGTAGTTCTCTTAAACTTGAAGAACAAAAAATTGGCGAATTGTACTGTTTCGATGCTTTGCATATATGTTTCTTTGACTATATAGAAGCAATATATACATTGATTTCCACCCTCTACCTGGTCCATTCATTGTTCTACTTGTAGAAAATTACAATTAATTTCCGTTAAAGGATTAACAATGGGGCTCGTAGTTCACTTAAACTTGAAGATCAATAAATTGGCGAATTGTACTGTTTGGATGCTTTGCATATATGTTTCTTAGCCTACATAGAAGCAATATATACAAAGATTTCAACCGTCTACCTGTTCCATTCATTGTTCTACTTGTCGAAAGTTACAATTAATTTCCGTTAAAGGATTAACAATGGGGCTCGTAGTTCACTTAAACTTGAAGAACAAAAAATTGGCGAATGGTACTGTTTGGATGCTTTGCATATATGTTTCTTAGACTATATAGAAGCAAAGTATACAAAGATTTCAACCGTCTACCTGTTCCATTCATTGTTCTACTTGTCGAAAGTTACAAATAATTTCCGATAATGGATTATCCATTGGGTCTCATTGTTCACTTATACTTGAAGAACAAAAAATTGGCGAATTGTACTGTTTGGATGCTTTGCATATATGTTTCTTAGACTATATAGAAGCAATATATACCATGATTTCAACCGTCTACCTGTTCCATTCATTGTTCTACTTGTCGAAAGTTACAAATAATTTCCGTTAAAGTATTAACAATGGGGCTCGTAGTTCTCTTAAACTTGAAGAACAAAAAATTGGCGAATTGTACTGTTTCGATGCTTTGCATATATGTTTCTTTGACTATATAGAAGCAATATATACATTGATTTCCACCGTCTACCTGGTCCATTCATTGTTCTACTTGTAGAAAATTACAATTAATTTCCGTTAAAGGATTAACAATGGGGCTCGTAGTTCACTTAAACTTGAAGATCAATAAATTGGCGAATTGTACTGTTTGGATGCTTTGCATATATGTTTCTTAGCCTACATAGAAGCATCATATACAAAGATTTCAACCGTCTACCTGTTCCATTCATTGTTCTACTTGTAGAAAATTACAATTAATTTCCGTTAAAGGATTAACAATGGGGCTCGTAGTTCACTTAAACTTGAAGAACAAAAAATTGGCGAATGGTACTGTTTGGATGCTTTGCATATATGTTTCTTAGACTATATAGAAGCAATATATACAAAGATTTCAACCGTCTACCTGTTCCATTCATTGTTCTACTTGTCGAAAGTTACAAATAATTTCCGTTAAAGGATTAACAATGGGGCTCATAGTTCACTTAAACTTAAGAACAAAAAATTAGCGAATGGTACTGTTTGGATGCTTTGCATATATATTTCTTGGACTATATGGAAGCAATATATACAATGATTTCAACAGTCTACCTGTTCCATTCATTGTTCTACTTGTCGAAATTTACAAATAATTTCATTTAAAGGATTAACAATGGGGCTCGTTGTTCACTTAAACTTGAAGAACAATAAATTGGCGAATTGTACTGTTTGGATGCTTTGCATATATGTTTCTTAGACTATATAGAAGCAATGTATACAAAGATTTCAACCGTCTACCTGTTCCATTCATTGTTCTACTTGTCGAAAGTTACAAATAATTTCCGATAATGGATTAACCATTGGGTCTCATTGTTCACTTATACTTGAAGAACAAAAAATTGGCGAATTGTACTGTTTGGATGCTTTGCATATATGTTTCTTAGACTATATAGAAGCAATATATACAATGATTTCAACCGTCTACCTGGTCCATTCATTGTTCTACTTGTAGAAAATTACAATTAATTTCCGTTAAAGGATTAACAATGGGGCTCGTAGTTCACTTAAACTTGAAGATCAATAAATTGGCGAATTGTACTGTTTGGATGCTTTGCATATATGTTTCTTAGCCTACATAGAAGCATCATATACAAAGATTTCAACCGTCTACCTGTTCCATTCATTGTTCTACTTGTAGAAAATTACAATTAATTTCCGTTAAAGGATTAACAATGGGGCTCGTAGTTCACTTAAACTTGAAGAACAAAAAATTGGCGAATGGTACTGTTTGGATGCTTTGCATATATGTTTCTTAGACTATATAGAAGCAATATATACAAAGATTTCAACCGTCTACCTGTTCCATTCATTGTTCTACTTGTCGAAAGTTACAAATAATTTCCGTTAAAGGATTAACAATGGGGCTCATAGTTCACTTAAACTTAAGAACAAAAAATTAGCGAATGGTACTGTTTGGATGCTTTGCATATATATTTCTTGGACTATATGGAAGCAATATATACAATGATTTCAACAGTCTACCTGTTCCATTCATTGTTCTACTTGTCGAAATTTACAAATAATTTCATTTAAAGGATTAACAATGGGGCTCGTTGTTCACTTAAACTTGAAGAACAATAAATTGGCGAATTGTACTGTTTGGATGCTTTGCATATATGTTTCTTAGACTATATAGAAGCAATGTATACAAAGATTTCAACCGTCTACCTGTTCCATTCATTGTTCTACTTGTCGAAAGTTACAAATAATTTCCGATAATGGATTAACCATTGGGTCTCATTGTTCACTTATACTTGAAGAACAAAAAATTGGCGAATTGTACTGTTTGGATGCTTTGCATATATGTTTCTTAGACTATATAGAAGCAATATATACAATGATTTCAACCGTCTACCTGTTCCATTCATTGTTCTACTTGTCGAAAGTTACAAATAATTTCTGTTAAAGGATTAACAATGGGAATCGTAGTTCACTTAAACTTGAAGTACAAAAAATTGGCGAATTGTACTGTTTGGATGCTTTGCATATATGTTTCTTAGACTATACAGAAGCAATATATAGAAGGATTTCACTCGTCTACCTGTACTATTCATTGTTCTACTTGTAGAAAGTTACAAATAATTACCACTTCATGATTATCAATGGGGCTCGTTGTTCACTTAAACTTGAAGAACAAAAAATTGGCGAATGGTACTGTTTGGATACTTTGCATATATGTTTCTTAGACTATATAGAAGCAATATATACAAAGATTTCAACCGTCTACCTGTTCCATTCATTGTTCTACTTGTCGAAAGTTACAATTAATTTCCGTTAAAGGATTAACAATGGGGCTCGTAGTTCACTTAAACTTGAAGAACAAAAAATTGGCGAATGGTACTGTTTGGATGCTTTGCATATATGTTTCTTAGACTATATAGAAGCAATACATACAATGATTTCAACCGTCTTCCTGCTCCATTCATTGTTCTACTTGTAGAAAGTTACAAATAATTTCCATTTAAAGGATTAACAATGGGGCTCGTTGTTCACTTAAACTTGAAGAACAATAAATTGGCGAATTGTACTGTTTGGATGCTTTGCATATATGTTTCTTAGACTATATAGAAGCAATGTATACAAAGATTTCAACCGTCTACCTGTTCCATTCATTGTTCTACTTGTCGAAAGTTACAAATAATTTCCGATAATGGATTAACCATTGGGTCTCATTGTTCACTTATACTTGAAGAACAAAAAATTGGCGAATTGTACTGTTTGGATGCTTTGCATATATGTTTCTTAGACTATATAGAAGCAATATATACCATGATTTCAACCGTCTACCTGTTCCATTCATTGTTCTACTTGTCGAAAGTTACAAATAATTTCCGTTAAAGTATTAACAATGGGGCTCGTAGTTCTCTTAAACTTGAAGAACAAAAAATTGGCGAATTGTACTGTTTCGATGCTTTGCATATATGTTTCTTTGACTATATAGAAGCAATATATACATTGATTTCCACCGTCTACCTGGTCCATTCATTGTTCTACTTGTAGAAAATTACAATTAATTTCCGTTAAAGGATTAACAATGGGGCTCGTAGTTCACTTAAACTTGAAGTTCAATAAATTGGCGAATTGTACTGTTTGGATGCTTTGCATATATGTTTCTTAGCCTACATAGAAGCATCATATACAAAGATTTCAACCGTCTACCTGTTCCATTCATTGTTCTACTTGTAGAAAATTACAATTAATTTCCGTTAAAGGATTAACAATGGGGCTCGTAGTTCACTTAAAGTTGAAGAACAAAAAATTGGCGAATGGTACTGTTTGGATGCTTTGCATATATGTTTCTTAGACTATATAGAAGCAATATATACAAAGATTTCAACCGTCTACCTGTTCCATTCATTGTTCTACTTGTCGAAAGTTACAAATAATTTCCGTTAAAGGATTAACAATGGGGCTCATAGTTCACTTAAACTTAAGAACAAAAAATTAGCGAATGGTACTGTTTGGATGCTTTGCATATATATTTCTTGGACTATATGGAAGCAATATATACAAGGATTTCAACAGTCTACCTGTTCCATTCATTGTTCTACTTGTCGAAATTTACAAATAATTTCATTTAAAGGATTAACAATGGGGCTCGTTGTTCACTTAAACTTGAAGAACAATAAATTGGCGAATTGTACTGTTTGGATGCTTTGCATATATGTTTCTTAGACTATATAGAAGCAATGTATACAAAGATTTCAACCGTCTACCTGTTCCATTCATTGTTCTACTTGTCGAAAGTTACAAATAATTTCCGATAATGGATTAACCATTGGGTCTCATTGTTCACTTATACTTGAAGAACAAAAAATTGGCGAATTGTACTGTTTGGATGCTTTGCATATATGTTTCTTAGACTATATAGAAGCAATATATACAAAGATTTCAACCGTCTACCTGTTCCATTCATTGTTCTACTTGTCGAAAGTTACAATTAATTTCCGTTAAAGGATTAACAATGGGGCTCGTAGTTCACTTAAACTTGAAGAACAAAAAATTGGCGAATGGTACTGTTTGGATACTTTGCATATATGTTTCTTAGACTATATAGAAGCAATATATACAAAGATTTCAACCGTCTACCTGTTCCATTCATTGTTCTACTTGTCGAAATTTACAATTAATTTCCGTTAAAGGATTAACAATGGGGCTCGTAGTTCACTTAAACTTGAAGAACAAAAAATTGGCGAATGGTACTGTTTGGATGCTTTGCATATATGTTTCTTAGACTATATAGAAGCAATACATACAATGATTTCAACCGTCTTCCTGCTCCATTCATTGTTCTACTTGTAGAAAGTTACAAATAATTTCCATTTAAAGGATTAACAATTGGGCTCGTTGTTCACTTAAACTTGAAGAACAATAAATTGGCGAATTGTACTGTTTGGATGCTTTGCATATATGTTTCTTAGACTATATAGAAGCAATGTATACAAAGATTTCAACCGTCTACCTGTTCCATTCATTGTTCTACTTGTCGAAAGTTACAAATAATTTCCGATAATGGATTAACCATTGGGTCTCATTGTTCACTTATACTTGAAGAACAAAAAATTGGCGAATTGTACTGTTTGGATGCTTTGCATATATGTTTCTTAGACTATATAGAAGCAATATATACCATGATTTCAACCGTCTACCTGTTCCATTCATTGTTCTACTTGTCGAAAGTTACAAATAATTTCCGTTAAAGTATTAACAATGGGGCTCGTAGTTCTCTTAAACTTGAAGAACAAAAAATTGGCGAATTGTACTGTTTCGATGCTTTGCATATATGTTTCTTTGACTATATAGAAGCAATATATACATTGATTCCCACAGTCTACCTGGTCCATTCATTGTTCTACTTGTAGAAAATTACAATTAATTTCCGTTAAAGGATTAACAATGGGGCTCGTAGTTCACTTAAACTTGAAGATCAATAAATTGGCGAATTGTACTGTTTGGATGCTTTGCATATATGTTTCTTAGCCTACATAGAAGCATCATATACAAAGATTTCAACCGTCTACCTGTTCCATTCATTGTTCTACTTGTAGAAAATTACAATTAATTTCCGTTAAAGGATTAACAATGGGGCTCGTAGTTCACTTAAACTTGAAGAACAAAAAATTGGCGAATGGTACTGTTTGGATGCTTTGCATATATGTTTCTTAGACTATATAGAAGCAATATATACAAAGATTTCAACCGTCTACCTGTTCCATTCATTGTTCTACTTGTCGAAAGTTACAAATAATTTCCGTTAAAGGATTAACAATGGGGCTCATAGTTCACTTAAACTTAAGAACAAAAAATTAGCGAATGGTACTGTTTGGATGCTTTGCATATATATTTCTTGGACTATATGGAAGCAATATATACAATGATTTCAACAGTCTACCTGTTCCATTCATTGTTCTACTTGTCGAAATTTACAAATAATTTCATTTAAAGGATTAACAATGGGGCTCGTTGTTCACTTAAACTTGAAGAACAATAAATTGGCGAATTGTACTGTTTGGATGCTTTGCATATATGTTTCTTAGACTATATAGAAGCAATGTATACAAAGATTTCAACCGTCTACCTGTTCCATTCATTGTTCTACTTGTCGAAAGTTACAAATAATTTCCGATAATGGATTAACCATTGGGTCTCATTGTTCACTTATACTTGAAGAACAAAAAATTGGCGAATTGTACTGTTTGGATGCTTTGCATATATGTTTCTTAGACTATATAGAAGCAATATATACAAAGATTTCAACCGTCTACCTGTTCCATTCATTGTTCTACTTGTCGAAAGTTACAATTAATTTCCGTTAAAGGATTAACAATGGGGCTCGTAGTTCACTTAAACTTGAAGAACAAAAAATTGGCGAATGGTACTGTTTGGATGCTTTGCATATATATTTCTTGGACTATATGGAAGCAATATATACAATGATTTCAACAGTCTACCTGTCCCATTCATTGTTCTACTTGTCGAAATTTACAAATAATTTCATTTAAAGGATTAACAATGGGGCTCGTTGTTCACTTAAACTTGAAGAACAATAAATTGGCGAATTGTACTGTTTGGATGCTTTGCATATATGTTTCTTAGACTATATAGAAGCAATGTATACAAAGATTTCAACCGTCTACCTGTTCCATTCATTGTTCTATTTGTCGAAAGTTACAAATAATTTCCGATAATGGATTAACCATTAGGTCTCATTGTTCACTTATACTTGAAGAACAAAAAATTGGCGAATTGTACTGTTTGGATGCTTTGCATATATGTTTCTTAGACTATATAGAAGCAATATATACAAAGATTTCAACCGTCTACCTGTTCCATTCATTGTTCTACTTGTCGAAAGTTACAATTAATTTCCGTTAAAGGATTAACAATGGGGCTCGTAGTTCACTTAAACTTGAAGAACAAAAAATTGGCGAATGGTACTGTTTGGATGCTTTGCATATATGTTTCTTAGACTATATAGAAGCAATATATACATTGATTTCAACCGTCTACCTGTTCCATTCATTGTTCTACTTGTCGAAATTTACAAATAATTTCATTTAAAGGATTAACAATGGGAATCGTAGTTCACTTAAACTTGAAGTACAAAAAATTGGCGAATTGTATTGTTTGGATGCTTTGCATATATGTTTCTTAGACTATATAGAAGCAATACATACAATGATTTCAACCGTCTTCCTGCTCCATTCATTGTTCTACTTGTAGAAAGTTACAAATAATTTCCATTTAAAGGATTAACAATGGGGCTCGTTGTTCACTTAAACTTGAAGAACAATAAATTGGCGAATTGTACTGTTTGGATGCTTTGCATATATGTTTCTTAGACTATATAGAAGCAATGTATACAAAGATTTCAACCGTCTACCTGTTCCATTCATTGTTCTACTTGTCGAAATTTACAAATAATTTCATTTAAAGGATTAACAATGGGGCTCGTTGTTCACTTAAACTTGAAGAACAATAAATTGGCGAATTGTACTGTTTGGATGCTTTGCATATATGTTTCTTAGACTATATAGAAGCAATGTATACAAAGATTTCAACCGTCTACCTGTTCCATTCATTGTTCTATTTGTCGAAAGTTACAAATAATTTCCGATAATGGATTAACCATTAGGTCTCATTGTTCACTTATACTTGAAGAACAAAAAATTGGCGAATTGTACTGTTTGGATGCTTTGCATATATGTTTCTTAGACTATATAGAAGCAATATATACAAAGATTTCAACCGTCTACCTGTTCCATTCATTGTTCTACTTGTCGAAAGTTACAATTAATTTCCGTTAAAGGATTAACAATGGGGCTCGTAGTTCACTTAAACTTGAAGAACAAAAAATTGGCGAATGGTACTGTTTGGATGCTTTGCATATATGTTTCTTAGACTATATAGAAGCAATATATACATTGATTTCAACCGTCTACCTGTTCCATTCATTGTTCTACTTGTCGAAATTTACAAATAATTTCATTTAAAGGATTAACAATGGGGCTCGTAGTTCACTTAAACTTGAAGAACAAAAAATTGGCGAATGGTACTGTTTGGATGCTTTGCATATATGTTTCTTAGACTATATAGAAGCAATATATACATTGATTTCAACCGTCTACCTGTTCCATTCATTGTTCTACTTGTCGAAATTTACAAATAATTTCATTTAAAGGATTAACAATGGGAATCGTAGTTCACTTAAACTTGAAGTACAAAAAATTGGCGAATTGTATTGTTTGGATGCTTTGCATATATGTTTCTTAGACTATATAGAAGCAATACATACAATGATTTCAACCGTCTTCCTGCTCCATTCATTGTTCTACTTGTAGAAAGTTACAAATAATTTCCATTTAAAGGATTAACAATGGGGCTCGTTGTTCACTTAAACTTGAAGAACAATAAATTGGCGAATTGTACTGTTTGGATGCTTTGCATATATGTTTCTTAGACTATATAGAAGCAATATATACAAAGATTTCAACCGTCTACCTGTTCCATTCATTGTTCTACTTGTCGAAAGTTACAAATAATTTCCGATAATGGATTAACCATTGAGTCTCATTGTTCACTTATACTTGAAGAACAAAAAATTGGCGAATTGTACTGTTTGGATGCTTTGCATAAATGTTTCTTAGACTATATAGAAGCAATATATACCATGATTTCAACCGTCTACCTGTTCCATTCATTGTTCTACTTGTCGAAAGTTACAAATAATTTCCGTTAAAGTATTAACAATGGGGCTCGTAGTTCTCTTAAACTTGAAGAACAAAAAATTGGCGAATTGTTCTGTTTCGATGCTTTGCATATATGTTTCTTTGACTATATAGAAGCAATATATACATTGATTTCCACCGTCTACCTGGTCCATTCATTGTTCTACTTGTAGAAAATTACAATTAATTTCCGTTAAAGGATTAACAATGGGGCTCGTAGTTCACTTAAACTTGAAGATCAATAAATTGGCGAATTGTACTGTTTGGATGCTTTGCATATATGTTTCTTAGCCTACATAGAAGCAATATATACAAAGATTTCAACCGTCTACCTGTTCCATTCATTGTTCTACTTGTCGAAAGTTACAATTAATTTCCGTTAAAGGATTAACAATGGGGCTCGTAGTTCACTTAAACTTGAAGAACAAAAAATTGGCGAATGGTACTGTTTGGATGCTTTGCATATATGTTTCTTAGACTATATAGAAGCAATGTATACAAAGATTTCAACCGTCTACCTGTTCCATTCATTGTTCTACTTGTCGAAAGTTACAAATAATTTCCGATAATGGATTAACCATTGGGTCTCATTGTTCACTTATACTTGAAGAACAAAAAATTGGCGAATTGTACTGTTTGGATGCTTTGCATATATGTTTCTTAGACTATATAGAAGCAATATATACCATGATTTCAACCGTCTACCTGTTCCATTCATTGTTCTACTTGTCGAAAGTTACAAATAATTTCCGTTAAAGTATTAACAATGGGGCTCGTAGTTCTCTTAAACTTGAAGAACAAAAAATTGGCGAATTGTACTGTTTCGATGCTTTGCATATATGTTTCTTTGACTATATAGAAGCAATATATACATTGATTTCCACCGTCTACCTGGTCCATTCATTGTTCTACTTGTAGAAAATTACAATTAATTTCCGTTAAAGGATTAACAATGGGGCTCGTAGTTCACTTAAACTTGAAGATCAATAAATTGGCGAATTGTACTGTTTGGATGCTTTGCATATATGTTTCTTAGCCTACATAGAAGCATCATATACAAAGATTTCAACCGTCTACCTGTTCCATTCATTGTTCTACTTGTAGAAAATTACAATTAATTTCCGTTAAAGGATTAACAATGGGGCTCGTAGTTCACTTAAACTTGAAGAACAAAAAATTGGCGAATGGTACTGTTTGGATGCTTTGCATATATGTTTCTTAGACTATATAGAAGCAATATATACAAAGATTTCAACCGTCTACCTGTTCCATTCATTGTTCTACTTGTCGAAAGTTACAAATAATTTCCGTTAAAGGATTAACAATGGGGCTCATAGTTCACTTAAACTTAAGAACAAAAAATTAGCGAATGGTACTGTTTGGATGCTTTGCATATATATTTCTTGGACTATATGGAAGCAATATATAAAATGATTTCAACAGTCTACCTGTTCCATTCATTCTTCTACTTGTCGAAATTTACAAATAATTTCATTTAAAGGATTAACAATGGGGCTCGTTGTTCACTTAAACTTGAAGAACAATAAATTGGCGAATTGTACTGTTTGGATGCTTTGTATATATGTTTCTTAGACTATACAGAAGCTATATATAGAAGGATTTCACTCGTCTACCTGTACTATTCATTGTTCTACTTGTAGAAAGTTACAAATAATTACCACTTCATGATTATCAATGGGGCTCGTTGTTCACTTAAACTTGAAGAACAAAAAATTGGCGAATGGTACTGTTTGGATGCTTTGCATATATGTTTCTTAGACTATATAGAAGCAATATATACAAAGATTTCAACCGTCTACCTGTTCCATTCATTGTTCTACTTGTCGAAAGTTACAATTAATTTCCGTTAAAGGATTAACAATGGGGCTCGTAGTTCACTTAAACTTGAAGAACAAAAAATTGGCGAATGGTACTGTTTGGATGCTTTGCATATATATTTCTTGGACTATATGGAAGCAATATATACAATGATTTCAACAGTCTACCTGTCCCATTCATTGTTCTACTTGTCGAAATTTACAAATAATTTCATTTAAAGGATTAACAATGGGGCTCGTTGTTCACTTAAACTTGAAGAACAATAAATTGGCAAATTGTACTGTTTGGATGCTTTGCATATATGTTTCTTAGACTATATAGAAGCAATGTATACAAAGATTTCAACCGTCTACCTGTTCCATTCATTGTTCTATTTGTCGAAAGTTACAAATAATTTCCGATAATGGATTAACCATTAGGTCTCATTGTTCACTTATACTTGAAGAACAAAAAATTGGCGAATTGTACTGTTTGGATGCTTTGCATATATGTTTCTTAGACTATATAGAAGCAATATATACAAAGATTTCAACCGTCTACCTGTTCCATTCATTGTTCTACTTGTCGAAAGTTACAAATAATTTCCGTTAAAGTATTAACAATGGGGCTCGTAGTTCTCTTAAACTTGAAGAACAAAAAATTGGCGAATTGTACTGTTTCGATGCTTTGCATATATGTTTCTTTGACTATATAGAAGCAATATATACATTGATTCCCACCGTCTACCTGGTCCATTCATTGTTCTACTTGTAGAAAATTACAATTAATTTCCGTTAAAGGATTAACAATGGGGCTCGTAGTTCACTTAAACTTGAAGATCAATAAATTGGCGAATTGTACTGTTTGGATGCTTTGCATATATGTTTCTTAGCCTACATAGAAGCATCATATACAAAGATTTCAACCGTCTACCTGTTCCATTCATTGTTCTACTTGTAGAAAATTACAATTAATTTCCGTTAAAGGATTAACAATGGGGCTCGTAGTTCACTTAAACTTGAAGAACAAAAAATTGGCGAATGGTACTGTTTGGATGCTTTGCATATATGTTTCTTAGACTATATAGAAGCAATATATACAAAGATTTCAACCGTCTACCTGTTCCATTCATTGTTCTACTTGTCGAAAGTTACAAATAATTTCCGTTAAAGGATTAACAATGGGGCTCATAGTTCACTTAAACTTAAGAACAAAAAATTAGCGAATGGTACTGTTTGGATGCTTTGCATATATATTTCTTGGACTATATGGAAGCAATATATACAATGATTTCAACAGTCTACCTGTTCCATTCATTGTTCTACTTGTCGAAATTTACAAATAATTTCATTTAAAGGATTAACAATGGGGCTCGTTGTTCACTTAAACTTGAAGAACAATAAATTGGCGAATTGTACTGTTTGGATGCTTTGCATATATGTTTCTTAGACTATATAGAAGCAATGTATACAAAGATTTCAACCGTCTACCTGTTCCATTCATTGTTCTACTTGTCGAAAGTTACAAATAATTTCCGATAATGGATTAACCATTGGGTCTCATTGTTCACTTATACTTGAAGAACAAAAAATTGGCGAATTGTACTGTTTGGATGCTTTGCATATATGTTTCTTAGACTATATAGAAGCAATATATACAATGATTTCAACCGTCTACCTGTTCCATTCATTGTTCTACTTGTCGAAAGTTACAAATAATTTCTGTTAAAGGATTAACAATGGGAATCGTAGTTCACTTAAACTTGATGTACAAAAAATTGGCGAATTGTACTGTTTGGATGCTTTGCATATATGTTTCTTAGACTATACAGAAGCAATATATAGAAGGATTTCACTCGTCTACCTGTACTATTCATTGTTCTACTTGTAGAAAGTTACAAATAATTACCACTTCATGATTATCAATGGGGCTCGTTGTTCACTTAAACTTGAAGAACAAAAAATTGGCGAATGGTACTGTTTGGATGCTTTGCATATATGTTTCTTAGACTATATAGAAGCAATATATACAAAGATTTCAACCGTCTACCTGTTCCATTCATTGTTCTACTTGTCGAAAGTTACAATTAATTTCCGTTAAAGGATTAACAATGGGGCTCGTAGTTCACTTAAACTTGAAGAACAAAAAATTGGCGAATGGTACTGTTTGGATGCTTTGCATATATATTTCTTGGACTATATGGAAGCAATATATACAATGATTTCAACAGTCTACCTGTCCCATTCATTGTTCTACTTGTCGAAATTTACAAATAATTTCATTTAAAGGATTAACAATGGGGCTCGTTGTTCACTTAAACTTGAAGAACAATAAATTGGCGAATTGTACTGTTTGGATGCTTTGCATATATGTTTCTTAGACTATATAGAAGCAATGTATACAAAGATTTCAACCGTCTACCTGTTCCATTCATTGTTCTATTTGTCGAAAGTTACAAATAATTTCCGATAATGGATTAACCATTAGGTCTCATTGTTCACTTATACTTGAAGAACAAAAAATTGGCGAATTGTACTGTTTGGATGCTTTGCATATATGTTTCTTAGACTATATAGAAGCAATATATACAAAGATTTCAACCGTCTACCTGTTCCATTCATTGTTCTACTTGTCGAAAGTTACAATTAATTTCCGTTAAAGGATTAACAATGGGGCTCGTAGTTCACTTAAACTTGAAGAACAAAAAATTGGCGAATGGTACTGTTTGGATGCTTTGCATATATGTTTCTTATACTATATAGAAGCAATATATACATTGATTTCAACCGTCTACCTGTTCCATTCATTGTTCTACTTGTCGAAATTTACAAATAATTTCATTTAAAGGATTAACAATGGGAATCGTAGTTCACTTAAACTTGAAGTACAAAAAATTGGCGAATTGTATTGTTTGGATGCTTTGCATATATGTTTCTTAGACTATATAGAAGCAATACATACAATGATTTCAACCGTCTTCCTGCTCCATTCATTGTTCTACTTGTAGAAAGTTACAAATAATTTCCATTTAAAGGATTAACAATGGGGCTCGTTGTTCACTTAAACTTGAAGAACAATAAATTGGCGAATTGTACTGTTTGGATGCTTTGCATATATGTTTCTTAGACTATATAGAAGCAATATATACAAAGATTTCAACCGTCTACCTGTTCCATTCATTGTTCTACTTGTCGAAAGTTACAAATAATTTCCGATAATGGATTAACCATTGAGTCTCATTGTTCACTTATACTTGAAGAACAAAAAATTGGCGAATTGTACTGTTTGGATGCTTTGCATAAATGTTTCTTAGACTATATAGAAGCAATATATACCATGATTTCAACCGTCTACCTGTTCCATTCATTGTTCTACTTGTCGAAAGTTACAAATAATTTCCGTTAAAGTATTAACAATGGGGCTCGTAGTTCTCTTAAACTTGAAGAACAAAAAATTGGCGAATTGTACTGTTTCGATGCTTTGCATATATGTTTCTTTGACTATATAGAAGCAATATATACATTGATTTCCACCGTCTACCTGGTCCATTCATTGTTCTACTTGTAGAAAATTACAATTAATTTCCGTTAAAGGATTAACAATGGGGCTCGTAGTTCACTTAAACTTGAAGATCAATAAATTGGCGAATTGTACTGTTTGGATGCTTTGCATATATGTTTCTTAGCCTACATAGAAGCATCATATACAAAGATTTCAACCGTCTACCTGTTCCATTCATTGTTCTACTTGTAGAAAATTACAATTAATTTCCGTTAAAGTATTAACAATGGGGCTCGTAGTTCACTTAAACTTGAAGAACAAAAAATTGGCGAATGGTACTGTTTGGATGCTTTGCATATATGTTTCTTAGACTATATGGAAGCAATATATACAATGATTTCAACAGTCTACCTGTTCCATTCATTGTTCTACTTGTCGAAAGTTACAAACAATTTCTGTTAAAGGATTAACAATGGGAATCGTAGTTCACTTAAACTTGAAGTACAAAAAATTGGCGAATTGTACTGTTTGGATGCTTTTCATATATGTTTCTTAGACTATACAGAAGCAATATATAGAAGGAATTCACTCGTCTACCTGTACTATTCATTGTTCTACTTGTAGAAAGTTACAAATAATTACCACTTCATGATTATCAATGGGGCTCGTTGTTCACTTAAACTTGAAGAACAAAAAATTGGCGAATGGTACTGTTTGGATACTTTGCATATATGTTTCTTAGACTATATAGAAGCAATATATACAAAGATTTCAACCGTCTACCTGTTCCATTCATTGTTCTACTTGTCGAAAGTTACAATTAATTTCCGTTAAAGGATTAACAATGGGGCTCGTAGTTCACTTAAACTTGAAGAACAAAAAATTGGCGAATTGTATTGTCTGGATGCTTTGCATATATGTTTCTTAGACTATATAGAAGCAATACATACAATGATTTCAACCGTCTTCCTGCTCCATTCATTGTTCTACTTGTAGAAAGTTACAAATAATTTCCATTTAAAGGATTAACAATGGGGCTCGTTGTTCACTTAAACTTGAAGAACAATAAATTGGCGAATTGTACTGTTTGGATGCTTTGCATATATGTTTCTTAGACTATATAGAAGCAATGTATACAAAGATTTCAACCGTCCACCTGTTCCATTCATTGTTCTACTTGTCGAAAGTTACAAATAATTTCCGATAATGGATTAACCATTGGGTCTCATTGTTCACTTATACTTGAAGAACAAAAAATTGGCGAATTGTACTGTTTGGATGCTTTGCATATATGTTTCTTAGACTATATAGAAGCAATATATACAATGATTTCAACCGTCTACCTGTTCCATTCATTGTTCTACTTGTCGAAAGTTACAAATAATTTCTGTTAAAGGATTAACAATGGGAATCGTAGTTCACTTAAACTTGATGTACAAAAAATTGGCGAATTGTACTGTTTGGATGCTTTGCATATATGTTTCTTAGACTATATAGAAGCAATGTATACAAAGATTTCAACCGTCCACCTGTTCCATTCATTGTTCTACTTGTCGAAAGTTACAAATAATTTCCGATAATGGATTAACCATTGGGTCTCATTGTTCACTTATACTTGAAGAACAAAAAATTGGCGAATTGTACTGTTTGGATGCTTTGCATATATGTTTCTTAGACTATATAGAAGCAATATATACAATGATTTCAACCGTCTACCTGTTCCATTCATTGTTCTACTTGTCGAAAGTTACAAATAATTTCTGTTAAAGGATTAACAATGGGGCTCATAGTTCACTTAAACTTAAGAACAAAAAATTAGCGAATGGTACTGTTTGGATGCTTTGCATATATATTTCTTGGACTATATGGAAGCAATATATACAATGATTTCAACAGTCTACCTGTTCCATTCATTGTTCTACTTGTCGAAATTTACAAATAATTTCATTTAAAGGATTAACAATGGGGCTCGTTGTTCACTTAAACTTGAAGAACAATAAATTGGCGAATTGTACTGTTTGGATGCTTTGCATATATGTTTCTTAGACTATATAGAAGCAATGTATACAAAGATTTCAACCGTCTACCTGTTCCATTCATTGTTCTACTTGTCGAAAGTTACAAATAATTTCCGATAATGGATTAACCATTGGGTCTCATTGTTCACTTATACTTGAAGAACAAAAAATTGGCGAATTGTACTGTTTGGATGCTTTGCATATATGTTTCTTAGACTATATAGAAGCAATATATACAATGATTTCAACCGTCTACCTGTTCCATTCATTGTTCTACTTGTCGAAAGTTACAAATAATTTCTGTTAAAGGATTAACAATGGGAATCGTAGTTCACTTAAACTTGATGTACAAAAAATTGGCGAATTGTACTGTTTGGATGCTTTGCATATATGTTTCTTAGACTATACAGAAGCAATATATAGAAGGATTTCACTCGTCTACCTGTACTATTCATTGTTCTACTTGTAGAAAGTTACAAATAATTACCACTTCATGATTATCAATGGGGCTCGTTGTTCACTTAAACTTGAAGAACAAAAAATTGGCGAATGGTACTGTTTGGATGCTTTGCATATATGTTTCTTAGACTATATAGAAGCAATATATACAAAGATTTCAACCGTCTACCTGTTCCATTCATTGTTCTACTTGTCGAAAGTTACAATTAATTTCCGTTAAAGGATTAACAATGGGGCTCGTAGTTCACTTAAACTTGAAGAACAAAAAATTGGCGAATGGTACTGTTTGGATGCTTTGCATATATATTTCTTGGACTATATGGAAGCAATATATACAATGATTTCAACAGTCTACCTGTCCCATTCATTGTTCTACTTGTCGAAATTTACAAATAATTTCATTTAAAGGATTAACAATGGGGCTCGTTGTTCACTTAAACTTGAAGAACAATAAATTGGCGAATTGTACTGTTTGGATGCTTTGCATATATGTTTCTTAGACTATATAGAAGCAATGTATACAAAGATTTCAACCGTCTACCTGTTCCATTCATTGTTCTATTTGTCGAAAGTTACAAATAATTTCCGATAATGGATTAACCATTAGGTCTCATTGTTCACTTATACTTGAAGAACAAAAAATTGGCGAATTGTACTGTTTGGATGCTTTGCATATATGTTTCTTAGACTATATAGAAGCAATATATACAAAGATTTCAACCGTCTACCTGTTCCATTCATTGTTCTACTTGTCGAAAGTTACAATTAATTTCCGTTAAAGGATTAACAATGGGGCTCGTAGTTCACTTAAACTTGAAGAACAAAAAATTGGCGAATGGTACTGTTTGGATGCTTTGCATATATGTTTCTTATACTATATAGAAGCAATATATACATTGATTTCAACCGTCTACCTGTTCCATTCATTGTTCTACTTGTCGAAATTTACAAATAATTTCATTTAAAGGATTAACAATGGGAATCGTAGTTCACTTAAACTTGAAGTACAAAAAATTGGCGAATTGTATTGTTTGGATGCTTTGCATATATGTTTCTTAGACTATATAGAAGCAATACATACAATGATTTCAACCGTCTTCCTGCTCCATTCATTGTTCTACTTGTAGAAAGTTACAAATAATTTCCATTTAAAGGATTAACAATGGGGCTCGTTGTTCACTTAAACTTGAAGAACAATAAATTGGCGAATTGTACTGTTTGGATGCTTTGCATATATGTTTCTTAGACTATATAGAAGCAATATATACAAAGATTTCAACCGTCTACCTGTTCCATTCATTGTTCTACTTGTCGAAAGTTACAAATAATTTCCGATAATGGATTAACCATTGAGTCTCATTGTTCACTTATACTTGAAGAACAAAAAATTGGCGAATTGTACTGTTTGGATGCTTTGCATAAATGTTTCTTAGACTATATAGAAGCAATATATACCATGATTTCAACCGTCTACCTGTTCCATTCATTGTTCTACTTGTCGAAAGTTACAAATAATTTCCGTTAAAGTATTAACAATGGGGCTCGTAGTTCTCTTAAACTTGAAGAACAAAAAATTGGCGAATTGTACTGTTTCGATGCTTTGCATATATGTTTCTTTGACTATATAGAAGCAATATATACATTGATTTCCACCGTCTACCTGGTCCATTCATTGTTCTACTTGTAGAAAATTACAATTAATTTCCGTTAAAGGATTAACAATGGGGCTCGTAGTTCACTTAAACTTGAAGATCAATAAATTGGCGAATTGTACTGTTTGGATGCTTTGCATATATGTTTCTTAGCCTACATAGAAGCATCATATACAAAGATTTCAACCGTCTACCTGTTCCATTCATTGTTCTACTTGTAGAAAATTACAATTAATTTCCGTTAAAGTATTAACAATGGGGCTCGTAGTTCACTTAAACTTGAAGAACAAAAAATTGGCGAATGGTACTGTTTGGATGCTTTGCATATATGTTTCTTAGACTATATGGAAGCAATATATACAATGATTTCAACAGTCTACCTGTTCCATTCATTGTTCTACTTGTCGAAAGTTACAAACAATTTCTGTTAAAGGATTAACAATGGGAATCGTAGTTCACTTAAACTTGAAGTACAAAAAATTGGCGAATTGTACTGTTTGGATGCTTTTCATATATGTTTCTTAGACTATACAGAAGCAATATATAGAAGGAATTCACTCGTCTACCTGTACTATTCATTGTTCTACTTGTAGAAAGTTACAAATAATTACCACTTCATGATTATCAATGGGGCTCGTTGTTCACTTAAACTTGAAGAACAAAAAATTGGCGAATGGTACTGTTTGGATACTTTGCATATATGTTTCTTAGACTATATAGAAGCAATATATACAAAGATTTCAACCGTCTACCTGTTCCATTCATTGTTCTACTTGTCGAAAGTTACAATTAATTTCCGTTAAAGGATTAACAATGGGGCTCGTAGTTCACTTAAACTTGAAGAACAAAAAATTGGCGAATTGTATTGTCTGGATGCTTTGCATATATGTTTCTTAGACTATATAGAAGCAATACATACAATGATTTCAACCGTCTTCCTGCTCCATTCATTGTTCTACTTGTAGAAAGTTACAAATAATTTCCATTTAAAGGATTAACAATGGGGCTCGTTGTTCACTTAAACTTGAAGAACAATAAATTGGCGAATTGTACTGTTTGGATGCTTTGCATATATGTTTCTTAGACTATATAGAAGCAATGTATACAAAGATTTCAACCGTCCACCTGTTCCATTCATTGTTCTACTTGTCGAAAGTTACAAATAATTTCCGATAATGGATTAACCATTGGGTCTCATTGTTCACTTATACTTGAAGAACAAAAAATTGGCGAATTGTACTGTTTGGATGCTTTGCATATATGTTTCTTAGACTATATAGAAGCAATATATACAATGATTTCAACCGTCTACCTGTTCCATTCATTGTTCTACTTGTCGAAAGTTACAAATAATTTCTGTTAAAGGATTAACAATGGGAATCGTAGTTCACTTAAACTTGATGTACAAAAAATTGGCGAATTGTACTGTTTGGATGCTTTGCATATATGTTTCTTAGACTATACAGAAGCAATATATAGAAGGATTTCACTCGTCTACCTGTACTATTCATTGTTCTACTTGTAGAAAGTTACAAATAATTACCACTTCATGATTATCAATGGGGCTCGTTGTTCACTTAAACTTGAAGAACAAAAAATTGGCGAATGGTACTGTTTGGATGCTTTGCATATATGTTTCTTAGACTATATAGAAGCAATATATACAAAGATTTCAACCGTCTGCCTGTTCCATTCATTGTTCTACTTGTCGAAAGTTACAATTAATTTCCGTTAAAGGATTAACAATGGGGCTCGTAGTTCACTTAAACTTGAAGAACAAAAAATTGGCGAATGGTACTGTTTGGATGCTTTGCATATATATTTCTTGGACTATATGGAAGCAATATATACAATGATTTCAACAGTCTACCTGTCCCATTCATTGTTCTACTTGTCGAAATTTACAAATAATTTCATTTAAAGGATTAACAATGGGGCTCGTTGTTCACTTAAACTTGAAGAACAATAAATTGGCGAATTGTACTGTTTGGATGCTTTGCATATATGTTTCTTAGACTATGTAGAAGCAATGTATACAAAGATTTCAACCGTCTACCTGTTCCATTCATTGTTCTATTTGTCGAAAGTTACAAATAATTTCCGATAATGGATTAACCATTAGGTCTCATTGTTCACTTATACTTGAAGAACAAAAAATTGGCGAATTGTACTGTTTGGATGCTTTGCATATATGTTTCTTAGACTATATAGAAGCAATATATACAAAGATTTCAACCGTCTACCTGTTCCATTCATTGTTCTACTTGTCGAAAGTTACAATTAATTTCCGTTAAAGGATTAACAATGGGGCTCGTAGTTCACTTAAACTTGAAGAACAAAAAATTGGCGAATGGTACTGTTTGGATGCTTTGCATATATGTTTCTTAGACTATATAGAAGCAATATATACATTGATTTCAACCGTCTACCTGTTCCATTCATTGTTCTACTTGTCGAAATTTACAAATAATTTCATTTAAAGGATTAACAATGGGAATCGTAGTTCACTTAAACTTGAAGTACAAAAAATTGGCGAATTGTATTGTTTGGATGCTTTGCATATATGTTTCTTAGACTATATAGAAGCAATACATACAATGATTTCAACCGTCTTCCTGCTCCATTCATTGTTCTACTTGTCGAAAGTTACAAATAATTTCCGATAATGGATTAACCATTGGGTCTCATTGTTCACTTATACTTGAAGAACAAAAAATTGGCGAATTGTACTGTTTGGATGCTTTGCATATATGTTTCTTAGACTATATAGAAGCAATATATACCATGATTTCAACCGTCTACATGTTCCATTCATTGTTCTACTTGTCGAAAGTTACAAATAATTTCCGTTAAAGTATTAACAATGGGGCTCGTAGTTCTCTTAAACTTGAAGAACAAAAAATTGGCGAATTGTACTGTTTCGATGCTTTGCATATATGTTTCTTTGACTATATAGAAGCAATATATACATTGATTTCCACCGTCTACCTGGTCCATTCATTGTTCTACTTGTAGAAAATTACAATTAATTTCCGTTAAAGGATTAACAATGGGGCTCGTAGTTCACTTAAACTTGAAGATCAATAAATTGGCGAATTGTACTGTTTGGATGCTTTGCATATATGTTTCTTAGACTATATAGAAGCAATATATACAAAGATTTCAACCGTCTACCTGTTCCATTCATTGTTCTACTTGTCGAAAGTTACAAATAATTTCCGTTAAAGGATTAACAATGGGGCTCATAGTTCACTTAAACTTAAGAACAAAAAATTAGCGAATGGTACTGTTTGGATGCTTTGCATATATATTTCTTGGACTATATGGAAGCAATATATACAATGATTTCAACAGTCTACCTGTTCCATTCATTGTTCTACTTGTCGAAATTTACAAATAATTTCATTTAAAGGATTAACAATGGGGCTCGTTGTTCACTTAAACTTGAAGAACAATAAATTGGCGAATTGTACTGTTTGGATGCTTTGCATATATGTTTCTTAGACTATATAGAAGCAATGTATACAAAGATTTCAACCGTCTACCTGTTCCATTCATTGTTCTACTTGTCGAAAGTTACAAATAATTTCCGATAATGGATTAACCATTGGGTCTCATTGTTCACTTATACTTGAAGAACAAAAAATTGGCGAATTGTACTGTTTGGATGCTTTGCATATATGTTTCTTAGACTATATAGAAGCAATATATACAATGATTTCAACCGTCTACCTGTTCCATTCATTGTTCTACTTGTCGAAAGTTACAAATAATTTCTGTTAAAGGATTAACAATGGGAATCGTAGTTCACTTAAACTTGATGTACAAAAAATTGGCGAATTGTACTGTTTGGATGCTTTGCATATATGTTTCTTAGACTATACAGAAGCAATATATAGAAGGATTTCACTCGTCTACCTGTACTATTCATTGTTCTACTTGTAGAAAGTTACAAATAATTACCACTTCATGATTATCAATGGGGCTCGTTGTTCACTTAAACTTGAAGAACAAAAAATTGGCGAATGGTACTGTTTGGATGCTTTGCATATATGTTTCTTAGACTATATAGAAGCAATATATACAAAGATTTCAACCGTCTACCTGTTCCATTCATTGTTCTACTTGTCGAAAGTTACAATTAATTTCCGTTAAAGGATTAACAATGGGGCTCGTAGTTCACTTAAACTTGAAGAACAAAAAATTGGGGAATGGTACTGTTTGGATGCTTTGCATATATATTTCTTGGACTATATGGAAGCAATATATACAATGATTTCAACAGTCTACCTGTCCCATTCATTGTTCTACTTGTCGAAATTTACAAATAATTTCCGTTAAAGGATTAACAATGGGGCTCGTAGTTCACTTAAACTTGAAGAACAAAAAATTGGCGAATGGTACTGTTTGGATGCTTTGCATATATGTTTCTTAGACTATATAGAAGCAATATATACATTGATTTCAACCGTCTACCTGTTCCATTCATTGTTCTACTTGTCGAAATTTACAAATAATTTCATTTAAAGGATTAACAATGGGAATCGTAGTTTACTTAAACTTGAAGTACAAAAAATTGGCGAATTGTATTGTTTGGATGCTTTGCATATATGTTTCTTAGACTATATAGAAGCAATACATACAATGATTTCAACCGTCTTCCTGCTCCATTCATTGTTCTACTTGTAGAAAGTTACAAATAATTTCCATTTAAAGGATTAACAATGGGGCTCGTTGTTCACTTAAACTTGAAGAACAATAAATTGGCGAATTGTACTGTTTGGATGCTTTGCATATATGTTTCTTAGACTATATAGAAGCAATATATACAAAGATTTCAACCGTCTACCTGTTCCATTCATTGTTCTACTTGTCGAAAGTTACAAATAATTTCCGATAATGGATTAACCATTGAGTCTCATTGTTCACTTATACTTGAAGAACAAAAAATTGGCGAATTGTACTGTTTGGATGCTTTGCATAAATGTTTCTTAGACTATATAGAAGCAATATATACCATGATTTCAACCGTCTACCTGTTCCATTCATTGTTCTACTTGTCGAAAGTTACAAATAATTTCCGTTAAAGTATTAACAATGGGGCTCGTAGTTCACTTAAACTTGAAGAACAAAAAATTGGCGAATGGTACTGTTTGGATGCTTTGCATATATGTTTCTTAGACTATATAGAAGCAAAGTATACAAAGATTTCAACCGTCTACCTGTTCCATTCATTGTTCTACTTGTCGAAAGTTACAAATAATTTCCGATAATGGATTAACCATTGGGTCTCATTGTTCACTTATACTTGAAGAACAAAAAATTGGCGAATTGTACTGTTTGGATGCTTTGCATATATGTTTCTTAGACTATATAGAAGCAAAGTATACAAAGATTTCAACCGTCTACCTGTTCCATTCATTGTTCTACTTGTCGAAATTTACAAATAATTTCATTTAAAGGATTAACAATGGGGCTCGTAGTTCACTTAAACTTGAAGATCAATAAATTGGCGAATTGTACTGTTTGGATGCTTTGCATATATGTTTCTTAGCCTACATAGAAGCAATATATACAAAGATTTCAACCGTCTACCTGTTCCATTCATTGTTCTACTTGTCGAAAGTTACAATTAATTTCCGTTAAAGGATTAACAATGGGGCTCGTAGTTCACTTAAACTTGAAGAACAAAAAATTGGCGAATGGTACTGTTTGGATGCTTTGCATATATGTTTCTTAGACTATATAGAAGCAAAGTATACAAAGATTTCAACCGTCTACCTGTTCCATTCATTGTTCTACTTGTCGAAAGTTACAAATAATTTCCGATAATGGATTAACCATTGGGTCTCATTGTTCACTTATACTTGAAGAACAAAAAATTGGCGAATTGTACTGTTTGGATGCTTTGCATATATGTTTCTTAGACTATATAGAAGCAATATATACCATGATTTCAACCGTCTACATGTTCCATTCATTGTTCTACTTGTCGAAAGTTACAAATAATTTCCGTTAAAGTATTAACAATGGGGCTCGTAGTTCTCTTAAACTTGAAGAACAAAAAATTGGCGAATTGTACTGTTTCGATGCTTTGCATATATGTTTCTTTGACTATATAGAAGCAATATATACATTGATTTCCACCGTCAACCTGGTCCATTCATTGTTCTACTTGTAGAAAATTACAATTAATTTCCGTTAAAGGATTAACAATGGGGCTCGTAGTTCACTTAAACTTGAAGATCAATAAATTGGCGAATTGTACTGTTTGGATGCTTTGCATATATGTTTCTTAGCCTACATAGAAGCATCATATACAAAGATTTCAACCGTCTACCTGTTCCATTCATTGTTCTACTTGTCGAAATTTACAAATAATTTCATTTAAAGGATTAACAATGGGGCTCGTTGTTCACTTAAACTTGAAGAACAATAAATTGGCGAATTGTACTGTTTGGATGCTTTGCATATATGTTTCTTAGACTATATAGAAGCAATGTATACAAAGATTTCAACCGTCTACCTGTTCCATTCATTGTTCTATTTGTCGAAAGTTACAAATAATTTCCGATAATGGATTAACCATTAGGTCTCATTGTTCACTTATACTTGAAGAACAAAAAATTGGCGAATTGTACTGTTTGGATGCTTTGCATATATGTTTCTTAGACTATATAGAAGCAATATATACAAAGATTTCAACCGTCTACCTGTTCCATTCATTGTTCTACTTGTCGAAAGTTACAATTAATTTCCGTTAAAGGATTAACAATGGGGCTCGTAGTTCACTTAAACTTGAAGAACAAAAAATTGGCGAATGGTACTGTTTGGATGCTTTGCATATATGTTTCTTAGACTATATAGAAGCAATATATACATTGATTTCAACCGTCTACCTGTTCCATTCATTGTTCTACTTGTCGAAATTTACAAATAATTTCATTTAAAGGATTAACAATGGGGCTCGTAGTTCACTTAAACTTGAAGAACAAAAAATTGGCGAATGGTACTGTTTGGATGCTTTGCATATATGTTTCTTAGACTATATAGAAGCAATATATACATTGATTTCAACCGTCTACCTGTTCCATTCATTGTTCTACTTGTCGAAATTTACAAATAATTTCATTTAAAGGATTAACAATGGGAATCGTAGTTCACTTAAACTTGAAGTACAAAAAATTGGCGAATTGTATTGTTTGGATGCTTTGCATATATGTTTCTTAGACTATATAGAAGCAATACATACAATGATTTCAACCGTCTTCCTGCTCCATTCATTGTTCTACTTGTAGAAAGTTACAAATAATTTCCATTTAAAGGATTAACAATGGGGCTCGTTGTTCACTTAAACTTGAAGAACAATAAATTGGCGAATTGTACTGTTTGGATGCTTTGCATATATGTTTCTTAGACTATATAGAAGCAATATATACAAAGATTTCAACCGTCTACCTGTTCCATTCATTGTTCTACTTGTCGAAAGTTACAAATAATTTCCGATAATGGATTAACCATTGAGTCTCATTGTTCACTTATACTTGAAGAACAAAAAATTGGCGAATTGTACTGTTTGGATGCTTTGCATAAATGTTTCTTAGACTATATAGAAGCAATATATACCATGATTTCAACCGTCTACCTGTTCCATTCATTGTTCTACTTGTCGAAAGTTACAAATAATTTCCGTTAAAGTATTAACAATGGGGCTCGTAGTTCTCTTAAACTTGAAGAACAAAAAATTGGCGAATTGTTCTGTTTCGATGCTTTGCATATATGTTTCTTTGACTATATAGAAGCAATATATACATTGATTTCCACCGTCTACCTGGTCCATTCATTGTTCTACTTGTAGAAAATTACAATTAATTTCCGTTAAAGGATTAACAATGGGGCTCGTAGTTCACTTAAACTTGAAGATCAATAAATTGGCGAATTGTACTGTTTGGATGCTTTGCATATATGTTTCTTAGCCTACATAGAAGCAATATATACAAAGATTTCAACCGTCTACCTGTTCCATTCATTGTTCTACTTGTCGAAAGTTACAATTAATTTCCGTTAAAGGATTAACAATGGGGCTCGTAGTTCACTTAAACTTGAAGAACAAAAAATTGGCGAATGGTACTGTTTGGATGCTTTGCATATATGTTTCTTAGACTATATAGAAGCAATGTATACAAAGATTTCAACCGTCTACCTGTTCCATTCATTGTTCTACTTGTCGAAAGTTACAAATAATTTCCGATAATGGATTAACCATTGGGTCTCATTGTTCACTTATACTTGAAGAACAAAAAATTGGCGAATTGTACTGTTTGGATGCTTTGCATATATGTTTCTTAGACTATATAGAAGCAATATATACCATGATTTCAACCGTCTACCTGTTCCATTCATTGTTCTACTTGTCGAAAGTTACAAATAATTTCCGTTAAAGTATTAACAATGGGGCTCGTAGTTCTCTTAAACTTGAAGAACAAAAAATTGGCGAATTGTACTGTTTCGATGCTTTGCATATATGTTTCTTTGACTATATAGAAGCAATATATACATTGATTTCCACCGTCTACCTGGTCCATTCATTGTTCTACTTGTAGAAAATTACAATTAATTTCCGTTAAAGGATTAACAATGGGGCTCGTAGTTCACTTAAACTTGAAGATCAATAAATTGGCGAATTGTACTGTTTGGATGCTTTGCATATATGTTTCTTAGCCTACATAGAAGCATCATATACAAAGATTTCAACCGTCTACCTGTTCCATTCATTGTTCTACTTGTAGAAAATTACAATTAATTTCCGTTAAAGGATTAACAATGGGGCTCGTAGTTCACTTAAACTTGAAGAACAAAAAATTGGCGAATGGTACTGTTTGGATGCTTTGCATATATGTTTCTTAGACTATATAGAAGCAATATATACAAAGATTTCAACCGTCTACCTGTTCCATTCATTGTTCTACTTGTCGAAAGTTACAAATAATTTCCGTTAAAGGATTAACAATGGGGCTCATAGTTCACTTAAACTTAAGAACAAAAAATTAGCGAATGGTACTGTTTGGATGCTTTGCATATATATTTCTTGGACTATATGGAAGCAATATATAAAATGATTTCAACAGTCTACCTGTTCCATTCATTCTTCTACTTGTCGAAATTTACAAATAATTTCATTTAAAGGATTAACAATGGGGCTCGTTGTTCACTTAAACTTGAAGAACAATAAATTGGCGAATTGTACTGTTTGGATGCTTTGCATATATGTTTCTTAGACTATACAGAAGCTATATATAGAAGGATTTCACTCGTCTACCTGTACTATTCATTGTTCTACTTGTAGAAAGTTACAAATAATTACCACTTCATGATTATCAATGGGGCTCGTTGTTCACTTAAACTTGAAGAACAAAAAATTGGCGAATGGTACTGTTTGGATGCTTTGCATATATGTTTCTTAGACTATATAGAAGCAATATATACAAAGATTTCAACCGTCTACCTGTTCCATTCATTGTTCTACTTGTCGAAAGTTACAATTAATTTCCGTTAAAGGATTAACAATGGGGCTCGTAGTTCACTTAAACTTGAAGAACAAAAAATTGGCGAATGGTACTGTTTGGATGCTTTGCATATATATTTCTTGGACTATATGGAAGCAATATATACAATGATTTCAACAGTCTACCTGTCCCATTCATTGTTCTACTTGTCGAAATTTACAAATAATTTCATTTAAAGGATTAACAATGGGGCTCGTTGTTCACTTAAACTTGAAGAACAATAAATTGGCAAATTGTACTGTTTGGATGCTTTGCATATATGTTTCTTAGACTATATAGAAGCAATGTATACAAAGATTTCAACCGTCTACCTGTTCCATTCATTGTTCTATTTGTCGAAAGTTACAAATAATTTCCGATAATGGATTAACCATTAGGTCTCATTGTTCACTTATACTTGAAGAACAAAAAATTGGCGAATTGTACTGTTTGGATGCTTTGCATATATGTTTCTTAGACTATATAGAAGCAATATATACAAAGATTTCAACCGTCTACCTGTTCCATTCATTGTTCTACTTGTCGAAAGTTACAAATAATTTCCGTTAAAGTATTAACAATGGGGCTCGTAGTTCTCTTAAACTTGAAGAACAAAAAATTGGCGAATTGTACTGTTTCGATGCTTTGCATATATGTTTCTTTGACTATATAGAAGCAATATATACATTGATTCCCACCGTCTACCTGGTCCATTCATTGTTCTACTTGTAGAAAATTACAATTAATTTCCGTTAAAGGATTAACAATGGGGCTCGTAGTTCACTTAAACTTGAAGATCAATAAATTGGCGAATTGTACTGTTTGGATGCTTTGCATATATGTTTCTTAGCCTACATAGAAGCATCATATACAAAGATTTCAACCGTCTACCTGTTCCATTCATTGTTCTACTTGTAGAAAATTACAATTAATTTCCGTTAAAGGATTAACAATGGGGCTCGTAGTTCACTTAAACTTGAAGAACAAAAAATTGGCGAATGGTACTGTTTGGATGCTTTGCATATATGTTTCTTAGACTATATAGAAGCAATATATACAAAGATTTCAACCGTCTACCTGTTCCATTCATTGTTCTACTTGTCGAAAGTTACAAATAATTTCCGTTAAAGGATTAACAATGGGGCTCATAGTTCACTTAAACTTAAGAACAAAAAATTAGCGAATGGTACTGTTTGGATGCTTTGCATATATATTTCTTGGACTATATGGAAGCAATATATACAATGATTTCAACAGTCTACCTGTTCCATTCATTGTTCTACTTGTCGAAATTTACAAATAATTTCATTTAAAGGATTAACAATGGGGCTCGTTGTTCACTTAAACTTGAAGAACAATAAATTGGCGAATTGTACTGTTTGGATGCTTTGCATATATGTTTCTTAGACTATATAGAAGCAATGTATACAAAGATTTCAACCGTCTACCTGTTCCATTCATTGTTCTACTTGTCGAAAGTTACAAATAATTTCCGATAATGGATTAACCATTGGGTCTCATTGTTCACTTATACTTGAAGAACAAAAAATTGGCGAATTGTACTGTTTGGATGCTTTGCATATATGTTTCTTAGACTATATAGAAGCAATATATACAATGATTTCAACCGTCTACCTGTTCCATTCATTGTTCTACTTGTCGAAAGTTACAAATAATTTCTGTTAAAGGATTAACAATGGGAATCGTAGTTCACTTAAACTTGATGTACAAAAAATTGGCGAATTGTACTGTTTGGATGCTTTGCATATATGTTTCTTAGACTATACAGAAGCAATATATAGAAGGATTTCACTCGTCTACCTGTACTATTCATTGTTCTACTTGTAGAAAGTTACAAATAATTACCACTTCATGATTATCAATGGGGCTCGTTGTTCACTTAAACTTGAAGAACAAAAAATTGGCGAATGGTACTGTTTGGATGCTTTGCATATATGTTTCTTAGACTATATAGAAGCAATATATACAAAGATTTCAACCGTCTACCTGTTCCATTCATTGTTCTACTTGTCGAAAGTTACAATTAATTTCCGTTAAAGGATTAACAATGGGGCTCGTAGTTCACTTAAACTTGAAGAACAAAAAATTGGCGAATGGTACTGTTTGGATGCTTTGCATATATATTTCTTGGACTATATGGAAGCAATATATACAATGATTTCAACAGTCTACCTGTCCCATTCATTGTTCTACTTGTCGAAATTTACAAATAATTTCATTTAAAGGATTAACAATGGGGCTCGTTGTTCACTTAAACTTGAAGAACAATAAATTGGCGAATTGTACTGTTTGGATGCTTTGCATATATGTTTCTTAGACTATATAGAAGCAATGTATACAAAGATTTCAACCGTCTACCTGTTCCATTCATTGTTCTATTTGTCGAAAGTTACAAATAATTTCCGATAATGGATTAACCATTAGGTCTCATTGTTCACTTATACTTGAAGAACAAAAAATTGGCGAATTGTACTGTTTGGATGCTTTGCATATATGTTTCTTAGACTATATAGAAGCAATATATACAAAGATTTCAACCGTCTACCTGTTCCATTCATTGTTCTACTTGTCGAAAGTTACAATTAATTTCCGTTAAAGGATTAACAATGGGGCTCGTAGTTCACTTAAACTTGAAGAACAAAAAATTGGCGAATGGTACTGTTTGGATGCTTTGCATATATGTTTCTTATACTATATAGAAGCAATATATACATTGATTTCAACCGTCTACCTGTTCCATTCATTGTTCTACTTGTCGAAATTTACAAATAATTTCATTTAAAGGATTAACAATGGGAATCGTAGTTCACTTAAACTTGAAGTACAAAAAATTGGCGAATTGTATTGTTTGGATGCTTTGCATATATGTTTCTTAGACTATATAGAAGCAATACATACAATGATTTCAACCGTCTTCCTGCTCCATTCATTGTTCTACTTGTAGAAAGTTACAAATAATTTCCATTTAAAGGATTAACAATGGGGCTCGTTGTTCACTTAAACTTGAAGAACAATAAATTGGCGAATTGTACTGTTTGGATGCTTTGCATATATGTTTCTTAGACTATATAGAAGCAATATATACAAAGATTTCAACCGTCTACCTGTTCCATTCATTGTTCTACTTGTCGAAAGTTACAAATAATTTCCGATAATGGATTAACCATTGAGTCTCATTGTTCACTTATACTTGAAGAACAAAAAATTGGCGAATTGTACTGTTTGGATGCTTTGCATAAATGTTTCTTAGACTATATAGAAGCAATATATACCATGATTTCAACCGTCTACCTGTTCCATTCATTGTTCTACTTGTCGAAAGTTACAAATAATTTCCGTTAAAGTATTAACAATGGGGCTCGTAGTTCTCTTAAACTTGAAGAACAAAAAATTGGCGAATTGTACTGTTTCGATGCTTTGCATATATGTTTCTTTGACTATATAGAAGCAATATATACATTGATTTCCACCGTCTACCTGGTCCATTCATTGTTCTACTTGTAGAAAATTACAATTAATTTCCGTTAAAGGATTAACAATGGGGCTCGTAGTTCACTTAAACTTGAAGATCAATAAATTGGCGAATTGTACTGTTTGGATGCTTTGCATATATGTTTCTTAGCCTACATAGAAGCATCATATACAAAGATTTCAACCGTCTACCTGTTCCATTCATTGTTCTACTTGTAGAAAATTACAATTAATTTCCGTTAAAGTATTAACAATGGGGCTCGTAGTTCACTTAAACTTGAAGAACAAAAAATTGGCGAATGGTACTGTTTGGATGCTTTGCATATATGTTTCTTAGACTATATGGAAGCAATATATACAATGATTTCAACAGTCTACCTGTTCCATTCATTGTTCTACTTGTCGAAAGTTACAAACAATTTCTGTTAAAGGATTAACAATGGGAATCGTAGTTCACTTAAACTTGAAGTACAAAAAATTGGCGAATTGTACTGTTTGGATGCTTTTCATATATGTTTCTTAGACTATACAGAAGCAATATATAGAAGGATTTCACTCGTCTACCTGTACTATTCATTGTTCTACTTGTAGAAAGTTACAAATAATTACCACTTCATGATTATCAATGGGGCTCGTTGTTCACTTAAACTTGAAGAACAAAAAATTGGCGAATGGTACTGTTTGGATACTTTGCATATATGTTTCTTAGACTATATAGAAGCAATATATACAAAGATTTCAACCGTCTACCTGTTCCATTCATTGTTCTACTTGTCGAAAGTTACAATTAATTTCCGTTAAAGGATTAACAATGGGGCTCGTAGTTCACTTAAACTTGAAGAACAAAAAATTGGCGAATTGTATTGTCTGGATGCTTTGCATATATGTTTCTTAGACTATATAGAAGCAATACATACAATGATTTCAACCGTCTTCCTGCTCCATTCATTGTTCTACTTGTAGAAAGTTACAAATAATTTCCATTTAAAGGATTAACAATGGGGCTCGTTGTTCACTTAAACTTGAAGAACAATAAATTGGCGAATTGTACTGTTTGGATGCTTTGCATATATGTTTCTTAGACTATATAGAAGCAATGTATACAAAGATTTCAACCGTCTACCTGTTCCATTCATTGTTCTATTTGTCGAAAGTTACAAATAATTTCCGATAATGGATTAACCATTAGGTCTCATTGTTCACTTATACTTGAAGAACAAAAAATTGGCGAATTGTACTGTTTGGATGCTTTGCATATATGTTTCTTAGACTATATAGAAGCAATATATACAAAGATTTCAACCGTCTACCTGTTCCATTCATTGTTCTACTTGTCGAAAGTTACAATTAATTTCCGTTAAAGGATTAACAATGGGGCTCGTAGTTCACTTAAACTTGAAGAACAAAAAATTGGCGAATGGTACTGTTTGGATGCTTTGCATATATGTTTCTTATACTATATAGAAGCAATATATACATTGATTTCAACCGTCTACCTGTTCCATTCATTGTTCTACTTGTCGAAATTTACAAATAATTTCATTTAAAGGATTAACAATGGGAATCGTAGTTCACTTAAACTTGAAGTACAAAAAATTGGCGAATTGTATTGTTTGGATGCTTTGCATATATGTTTCTTAGACTATATAGAAGCAATACATACAATGATTTCAACCGTCTTCCTGCTCCATTCATTGTTCTACTTGTAGAAAGTTACAAATAATTTCCATTTAAAGGATTAACAATGGGGCTCGTTGTTCACTTAAACTTGAAGAACAATAAATTGGCGAATTGTACTGTTTGGATGCTTTGCATATATGTTTCTTAGACTATATAGAAGCAATATATACAAAGATTTCAACCGTCTACCTGTTCCATTCATTGTTCTACTTGTCGAAAGTTACAAATAATTTCCGATAATGGATTAACCATTGAGTCTCATTGTTCACTTATACTTGAAGAACAAAAAATTGGCGAATTGTACTGTTTGGATGCTTTGCATAAATGTTTCTTAGACTATATAGAAGCAATATATACCATGATTTCAACCGTCTACCTGTTCCATTCATTGTTCTACTTGTCGAAAGTTACAAATAATTTCCGTTAAAGTATTAACAATGGGGCTCGTAGTTCTCTTAAACTTGAAGAACAAAAAATTGGCGAATTGTACTGTTTCGATGCTTTGCATATATGTTTCTTTGACTATATAGAAGCAATATATACATTGATTTCCACCGTCTACCTGGTCCATTCATTGTTCTACTTGTAGAAAATTACAATTAATTTCCGTTAAAGGATTAACAATGGGGCTCGTAGTTCACTTAAACTTGAAGATCAATAAATTGGCGAATTGTACTGTTTGGATGCTTTGCATATATGTTTCTTAGCCTACATAGAAGCATCATATACAAAGATTTCAACCGTCTACCTGTTCCATTCATTGTTCTACTTGTAGAAAATTACAATTAATTTCCGTTAAAGTATTAACAATGGGGCTCGTAGTTCACTTAAACTTGAAGAACAAAAAATTGGCGAATGGTACTGTTTGGATGCTTTGCATATATGTTTCTTAGACTATATGGAAGCAATATATACAATGATTTCAACAGTCTACCTGTTCCATTCATTGTTCTACTTGTCGAAAGTTACAAACAATTTCTGTTAAAGGATTAACAATGGGAATCGTAGTTCACTTAAACTTGAAGTACAAAAAATTGGCGAATTGTACTGTTTGGATGCTTTTCATATATGTTTCTTAGACTATACAGAAGCAATATATAGAAGGATTTCACTCGTCTACCTGTACTATTCATTGTTCTACTTGTAGAAAGTTACAAATAATTACCACTTCATGATTATCAATGGGGCTCGTTGTTCACTTAAACTTGAAGAACAAAAAATTGGCGAATGGTACTGTTTGGATACTTTGCATATATGTTTCTTAGACTATATAGAAGCAATATATACAAAGATTTCAACCGTCTACCTGTTCCATTCATTGTTCTACTTGTCGAAAGTTACAATTAATTTCCGTTAAAGGATTAACAATGGGGCTCGTAGTTCACTTAAACTTGAAGAACAAAAAATTGGCGAATTGTATTGTCTGGATGCTTTGCATATATGTTTCTTAGACTATATAGAAGCAATACATACAATGATTTCAACCGTCTTCCTGCTCCATTCATTGTTCTACTTGTAGAAAGTTACAAATAATTTCCATTTAAAGGATTAACAATGGGGCTCGTTGTTCACTTAAACTTGAAGAACAATAAATTGGCGAATTGTACTGTTTGGATGCTTTGCATATATGTTTCTTAGACTATATAGAAGCAATGTATACAAAGATTTCAACCGTCCACCTGTTCCATTCATTGTTCTACTTGTCGAAAGTTACAAATAATTTCCGATAATGGATTAACCATTGGGTCTCATTGTTCACTTATACTTGAAGAACAAAAAATTGGCGAATTGTACTGTTTGGATGCTTTGCATATATGTTTCTTAGACTATATAGAAGCAATATATACAATGATTTCAACCGTCTACCTGTTCCATTCATTGTTCTACTTGTCGAAAGTTACAAATAATTTCTGTTAAAGGATTAACAATGGGAATCGTAGTTCACTTAAACTTGATGTACAAAAAATTGGCGAATTGTACTGTTTGGATGCTTTGCATATATGTTTCTTAGACTATACAGAAGCAATATATAGAAGGATTTCACTCGTCTACCTGTACTATTCATTGTTCTACTTGTAGAAAGTTACAAATAATTACCACTTCATGATTATCAATGGGGCTCGTTGTTCACTTAAACTTGAAGAACAAAAAATTGGCGAATGGTACTGTTTGGATGCTTTGCATATATGTTTCTTAGACTATATAGAAGCAATATATACAAAGATTTCAACCGTCTGCCTGTTCCATTCATTGTTCTACTTGTCGAAAGTTACAATTAATTTCCGTTAAAGGATTAACAATGGGGCTCGTAGTTCACTTAAACTTGAAGAACAAAAAATTGGCGAATGGTACTGTTTGGATGCTTTGCATATATATTTCTTGGACTATATGGAAGCAATATATACAATGATTTCAACAGTCTACCTGTCCCATTCATTGTTCTACTTGTCGAAATTTACAAATAATTTCATTTAAAGGATTAACAATGGGGCTCGTTGTTCACTTAAACTTGAAGAACAATAAATTGGCGAATTGTACTGTTTGGATGCTTTGCATATATGTTTCTTAGACTATGTAGAAGCAATGTATACAAAGATTTCAACCGTCTACCTGTTCCATTCATTGTTCTATTTGTCGAAAGTTACAAATAATTTCCGATAATGGATTAACCATTAGGTCTCATTGTTCACTTATACTTGAAGAACAAAAAATTGGCGAATTGTACTGTTTGGATGCTTTGCATATATGTTTCTTAGACTATATAGAAGCAATATATACAAAGATTTCAACCGTCTACCTGTTCCATTCATTGTTCTACTTGTCGAAAGTTACAATTAATTTCCGTTAAAGGATTAACAATGGGGCTCGTAGTTCACTTAAACTTGAAGAACAAAAAATTGGCGAATGGTACTGTTTGGATGCTTTGCATATATGTTTCTTAGACTATATAGAAGCAATATATACATTGATTTCAACCGTCTACCTGTTCCATTCATTGTTCTACTTGTCGAAATTTACAAATAATTTCATTTAAAGGATTAACAATGGGAATCGTAGTTCACTTAAACTTGAAGTACAAAAAATTGGCGAATTGTATTGTTTGGATGCTTTGCATATATGTTTCTTAGACTATATAGAAGCAATACATACAATGATTTCAACCGTCTTCCTGCTCCATTCATTGTTCTACTTGTCGAAAGTTACAAATAATTTCCGATAATGGATTAACCATTGGGTCTCATTGTTCACTTATACTTGAAGAACAAAAAATTGGCGAATTGTACTGTTTGGATGCTTTGCATATATGTTTCTTAGACTATATAGAAGCAATATATACAAAGATTTCAACCGTCTACCTGTTCCATTCATTGTTCTACTTGTCGAAAGTTACAAATAATTTCCGTTAAAGGATTAACAATGGGGCTCATAGTTCACTTAAACTTAAGAACAAAAAATTAGCGAATGGTACTGTTTGGATGCTTTGCATATATATTTCTTGGACTATATGGAAGCAATATATACAATGATTTCAACAGTCTACCTGTTCCATTCATTGTTCTACTTGTCGAAATTTACAAATAATTTCATTTAAAGGATTAACAATGGGGCTCGTTGTTCACTTAAACTTGAAGAACAATAAATTGGCGAATTGTACTGTTTGGATGCTTTGCATATATGTTTCTTAGACTATATAGAAGCAATGTATACAAAGATTTCAACCGTCTACCTGTTCCATTCATTGTTCTACTTGTCGAAAGTTACAAATAATTTCCGATAATGGATTAACCATTGGGTCTCATTGTTCACTTATACTTGAAGAACAAAAAATTGGCGAATTGTACTGTTTGGATGCTTTGCATATATGTTTCTTAGACTATATAGAAGCAATATATACAATGATTTCAACCGTCTACCTGTTCCATTCATTGTTCTACTTGTCGAAAGTTACAAATAATTTCTGTTAAAGGATTAACAATGGGAATCGTAGTTCACTTAAACTTGATGTACAAAAAATTGGCGAATTGTACTGTTTGGATGCTTTGCATATATGTTTCTTAGACTATACAGAAGCAATATATAGAAGGATTTCACTCGTCTACCTGTACTATTCATTGTTCTACTTGTAGAAAGTTACAAATAATTACCACTTCATGATTATCAATGGGGCTCGTTGTTCACTTAAACTTGAAGAACAAAAAATTGGCGAATGGTACTGTTTGGATGCTTTGCATATATGTTTCTTAGACTATATAGAAGCAATATATACAAAGATTTCAACCGTCTACCTGTTCCATTCATTGTTCTACTTGTCGAAAGTTACAATTAATTTCCGTTAAAGGATTAACAATGGGGCTCGTAGTTCACTTAAACTTGAAGAACAAAAAATTGGGGAATGGTACTGTTTGGATGCTTTGCATATATATTTCTTGGACTATATGGAAGCAATATATACAATGATTTCAACAGTCTACCTGTCCCATTCATTGTTCTACTTGTCGAAATTTACAAATAATTTCCGTTAAAGGATTAACAATGGGGCTCGTAGTTCACTTAAACTTGAAGAACAAAAAATTGGCGAATGGTACTGTTTGGATGCTTTGCATATATGTTTCTTAGACTATATAGAAGCAATATATACATTGATTTCAACCGTCTACCTGTTCCATTCATTGTTCTACTTGTCGAAATTTACAAATAATTTCATTTAAAGGATTAACAATGGGAATCGTAGTTTACTTAAACTTGAAGTACAAAAAATTGGCGAATTGTATTGTTTGGATGCTTTGCATATATGTTTCTTAGACTATATAGAAGCAATACATACAATGATTTCAACCGTCTTCCTGCTCCATTCATTGTTCTACTTGTAGAAAGTTACAAATAATTTCCATTTAAAGGATTAACAATGGGGCTCGTTGTTCACTTAAACTTGAAGAACAATAAATTGGCGAATTGTACTGTTTGGATGCTTTGCATATATGTTTCTTAGACTATATAGAAGCAATATATACAAAGATTTCAACCGTCTACCTGTTCCATTCATTGTTCTACTTGTCGAAAGTTACAAATAATTTCCGATAATGGATTAACCATTGAGTCTCATTGTTCACTTATACTTGAAGAACAAAAAATTGGCGAATTGTACTGTTTGGATGCTTTGCATAAATGTTTCTTAGACTATATAGAAGCAATATATACCATGATTTCAACCGTCTACCTGTTCCATTCATTGTTCTACTTGTCGAAAGTTACAAATAATTTCCGTTAAAGTATTAACAATGGGGCTCGTAGTTCACTTAAACTTGAAGAACAAAAAATTGGCGAATGGTACTGTTTGGATGCTTTGCATATATGTTTCTTAGACTATATAGAAGCAAAGTATACAAAGATTTCAACCGTCTACCTGTTCCATTCATTGTTCTACTTGTCGAAAGTTACAAATAATTTCCGATAATGGATTAACCATTGGGTCTCATTGTTCACTTATACTTGAAGAACAAAAAATTGGCGAATTGTACTGTTTGGATGCTTTGCATATATGTTTCTTAGACTATATAGAAGCAAAGTATACAAAGATTTCAACCGTCTACCTGTTCCATTCATTGTTCTACTTGTCGAAATTTACAAATAATTTCATTTAAAGGATTAACAATGGGGCTCGTAGTTCACTTAAACTTGAAGATCAATAAATTGGCGAATTGTACTGTTTGGATGCTTTGCATATATGTTTCTTAGCCTACATAGAAGCAATATATACAAAGATTTCAACCGTCTACCTGTTCCATTCATTGTTCTACTTGTCGAAAGTTACAATTAATTTCCGTTAAAGGATTAACAATGGGGCTCGTAGTTCACTTAAACTTGAAGAACAAAAAATTGGCGAATGGTACTGTTTGGATGCTTTGCATATATGTTTCTTAGACTATATAGAAGCAAAGTATACAAAGATTTCAACCGTCTACCTGTTCCATTCATTGTTCTACTTGTCGAAAGTTACAAATAATTTCCGATAATGGATTAACCATTGGGTCTCATTGTTCACTTATACTTGAAGAACAAAAAATTGGCGAATTGTACTGTTTGGATGCTTTGCATATATGTTTCTTAGACTATATAGAAGCAATATATACCATGATTTCAACCGTCTACATGTTCCATTCATTGTTCTACTTGTCGAAAGTTACAAATAATTTCCGTTAAAGTATTAACAATGGGGCTCGTAGTTCTCTTAAACTTGAAGAACAAAAAATTGGCGAATTGTACTGTTTCGATGCTTTGCATATATGTTTCTTTGACTATATAGAAGCAATATATACATTGATTTCCACCGTCTACCTGGTCCATTCATTGTTCTACTTGTAGAAAATTACAATTAATTTCCGTTAAAGGATTAACAATGGGGCTCGTAGTTCACTTAAACTTGAAGATCAATAAATTGGCGAATTGTACTGTTTGGATGCTTTGCATATATGTTTCTTAGCCTACATAGAAGCATCATATACAAAGATTTCAACCGTCTACCTGTTCCATTCATTGTTCTACTTGTAGAAAATTACAATTAATTTCCGTTAAAGGATTAACAATGGGGCTCGTAGTTCACTTAAACTTGAAGAACAAAAAATTGGCGAATGGTACTGTTTGGATGCTTTGCATATATGTTTCTTAGACTATATAGAAGCAATATATACAAAGATTTCAACCGTCTACCTGTTCCATTCATTGTTCTACTTGTCGAAAGTTACAAATAATTTCCGTTAAAGGATTAACAATGGGGCTCATAGTTCACTTAAACTTAAGAACAAAAAATTAGCGAATGGTACTGTTTGGATGCTTTGCATATATATTTCTTGGACTATATGGAAGCAATATATACAATGATTTCAACAGTCTACCTGTTCCATTCATTGTTCTACTTGTCGAAATTTACAAATAATTTCATTTAAAGGATTAACAATGGGGCTCGTTGTTCACTTAAACTTGAAGAACAATAAATTGGCGAATTGTACTGTTTGGATGCTTTGCATATATGTTTCTTAGACTATATAGAAGCAATGTATACAAAGATTTCAACCGTCTACCTGTTCCATTCATTGTTCTACTTGTCGAAAGTTACAAATAATTTCCGATAATGGATTAACCATTGGGTCTCATTGTTCACTTATACTTGAAGAACAAAAAATTGGCGAATTGTACTGTTTGGATGCTTTGCATATATGTTTCTTAGACTATATAGAAGCAATATATACAATGATTTCAACCGTCTACCTGTTCCATTCATTGTTCTACTTGTCGAAAGTTACAAATAATTTCTGTTAAAGGATTAACAATGGGAATCGTAGTTCACTTAAACTTGATGTACAAAAAATTGGCGAATTGTACTGTTTGGATGCTTTGCATATATGTTTCTTAGACTATACAGAAGCAATATATAGAAGGATTTCACTCGTCTACCTGTACTATTCATTGTTCTACTTGTAGAAAGTTACAAATAATTACCACTTCATGATTATCAATGGGGCTCGTTGTTCACTTAAACTTGAAGAACAAAAAATTGGCGAATGGTACTGTTTGGATGCTTTGCATATATGTTTCTTAGACTATATAGAAGCAATATATACAAAGATTTCAACCGTCTACCTGTTCCATTCATTGTTCTACTTGTCGAAAGTTACAATTAATTTCCGTTAAAGGATTAACAATGGGGCTCGTAGTTCACTTAAACTTGAAGAACAAAAAATTGGCGAATGGTACTGTTTGGATGCTTTGCATATATATTTCTTGGACTATATGGAAGCAATATATACAATGATTTCAACAGTCTACCTGTCCCATTCATTGTTCTACTTGTCGAAATTTACAAATAATTTCCGTTAAAGGATTAACAATGGGGCTCGTAGTTCACTTAAACTTGAAGAACAAAAAATTGGCGAATGGTACTGTTTGGATGCTTTGCATATATGTTTCTTAGACTATATAGAAGCAATATATACATTGATTTCAACCGTCTACCTGTTCCATTCATTGTTCTACTTGTCGAAATTTACAAATAATTTCATTTAAAGGATTAACAATGGGAATCGTAGTTTACTTAAACTTGAAGTACAAAAAATTGGCGAATTGTATTGTTTGGATGCTTTGCATATATGTTTCTTAGACTATATAGAAGCAATACATACAATGATTTCAACCGTCTTCCTGCTCCATTCATTGTTCTACTTGTAGAAAGTTACAAATAATTTCCATTTAAAGGATTAACAATGGGGCTCGTTGTTCACTTAAACTTGAAGAACAATAAATTGGCGAATTGTACTGTTTGGATGCTTTGCATATATGTTTCTTAGACTATATAGAAGCAATATATACAAAGATTTCAACCGTCTACCTGTTCCATTCATTGTTCTACTTGTCGAAAGTTACAAATAATTTCCGATAATGGATTAACCATTGAGTCTCATTGTTCACTTATACTTGAAGAACAAAAAATTGGCGAATTGTACTGTTTGGATGCTTTGCATAAATGTTTCTTAGACTATATAGAAGCAATATATACCATGATTTCAACCGTCTACCTGTTCCATTCATTGTTCTACTTGTCGAAAGTTACAAATAATTTCCGTTAAAGTATTAACAATGGGGCTCGTAGTTCTCTTAAACTTGAAGAACAAAAAATTGGCGAATTGTACTGTTTCGATGCTTTGCATATATGTTTCTTTGACTATATAGAAGCAATATATACATTGATTTCCAACGTCTACCTGGTCCATTCATTGTTCTACTTGTAGAAAATTACAATTAATTTCCGTTAAAGGATTAACAATGGGGCTCGTAGTTCACTTAAACTTGAAGAACAATAAATTGGCGAATGGTACTGTTTGGATGCTTTGCATATATGTTTCTTAGACTATATAGAAGCAATATATACATTGATTTCAACCGTCTACCTGTTCCATTCATTGTTCTACTTGTCGAAAGTTACAAATAATTTCCGATAATGGATTAACCATTGAGTCTCATTGTTCACTTATACTTGAAGAACAAAAAATTGGCGAATTGTACTGTTTGGATGCTTTGCATAAATGTTTCTTAGACTATATAGAAGCAATATATACCATGATTTCAACCGTCTACCTGTTCCATTCATTGTTCTACTTGTCGAAAGTTACAAATAATTTCCGTTAAAGTATTAACAATGGGGCTCGTAGTTCTCTTAAACTTGAAGAACAAAAAATTGGCGAATTGTACTGTTTCGATGCTTTGCATATATGTTTCTTTGACTATATAGAAGCAATATATACATTGATTTCCAACGTCTACCTGGTCCATTCATTGTTCTACTTGTAGAAAATTACAATTAATTTCCGTTAAAGGATTAACAATGGGGCTCGTAGTTCACTTAAACTTGAAGAACAAAAAATTGGCGAATGGTACTGTTTGGATGCTTTGCATATATGTTTCTTAGACTATATAGAAGCAATATATACAAAGATTTCAACCGTCTACCTGTTCCATTCATTGTTCTACTTGTCGAAAGTTACAAATAATTTCCGTTAAAGGATTAACAATGGGGCTCATAGTTCACTTAAACTTAAGAACAAAAAATTAGCGAATGGTACTGTTTGGATGCTTTGCATATATATTTCTTGGACTATATGGAAGCAATATATACAATGATTTCAACAGTCTACCTGTTCCATTCATTGTTCTACTTGTCGAAATTTACAAATAATTTCATTTAAAGGATTAACAATGGGGCTCGTTGTTCACTTAAACTTGAAGAACAATAAATTGGCGAATTGTACTGTTTGGATGCTTTGCATATATGTTTCTTAGACTATATAGAAGCAATGTATACAAAGATTTCAACCGTCTACCTGTTCCATTCATTGTTCTACTTGTCGAAAGTTACAAATAATTTCCGATAATGGATTAACCATTGGGTCTCATTGTTCACTTATACTTGAAGAACAAAAAATTGGCGAATTGTACTGTTTGGATGCTTTGCATATATGTTTCTTAGACTATATAGAAGCAATATATACAATGATTTCAACCGTCTACCTGTTCCATTCATTGTTCTACTTGTCGAAAGTTACAAATAATTTCTGTTAAAGGATTAACAATGGGAATCGTAGTTCACTTAAACTTGATGTACAAAAAATTGGCGAATTGTACTGTTTGGATGCTTTGCATATATGTTTCTTAGACTATACAGAAGCAATATATAGAAGGATTTCACTCGTCTACCTGTACTATTCATTGTTCTACTTGTAGAAAGTTACAAATAATTACCACTTCATGATTATCAATGGGGCTCGTTGTTCACTTAAACTTGAAGAACAAAAAATTGGCGAATGGTACTGTTTGGATGATTTGCATATATGTTTCTTAGACTATATAGAAGCAATATATACAAAGATTTCAACCGTCTACCTGTTCCATTCATTGTTCTACTTGTCGAAAGTTACAATTAATTTCCGTTAAAGGATTAACAATGGGGCTCGTAGTTCACTTAAACTTGAAGAACAAAAAATTGGCGAATGGTACTGTTTGGATGCTTTGCATATATATTTCTTGGACTATATGGAAGCAATATATACAATGATTTCAACAGTCTACCTGTCCCATTCATTGTTCTACTTGTCGAAATTTACAAATAATTTCCGTTAAAGGATTAACAATGGGGCTCGTAGTTCACTTAAACTTGAAGAACAAAAAATTGGCGAATGGTACTGTTTGGATGCTTTGCATATATGTTTCTTAGACTATATAGAAGCAATATATACATTGATTTCAACCGTCTACCTGTTCCATTCATTGTTCTACTTGTCGAAATTTACAAATAATTTCATTTAAAGGATTAACAATGGGAATCGTAGTTTACTTAAACTTGAAGTACAAAAAATTGGCGAATTGTATTGTTTGGATGCTTTGCATATATGTTTCTTAGACTATATAGAAGCAATACATACAATGATTTCAACCGTCTTCCTGCTCCATTCATTGTTCTACTTGTAGAAAGTTACAAATAATTTCCATTTAAAGGATTAACAATGGGGCTCGTTGTTCACTTAAACTTGAAGAACAATAAATTGGCGAATTGTACTGTTTGGATGCTTTGCATATATGTTTCTTAGACTATATAGAAGCAATATATACAAAGATTTCAACCGTCTACCTGTTCCATTCATTGTTCTACTTGTCGAAAGTTACAAATAATTTCCGATAATGGATTAACCATTGAGTCTCATTGTTCACTTATACTTGAAGAACAAAAAATTGGCGAATGGTACTGTTTGGATGCTTTGCATATATGTTTCTTAGACTATATAGAAGCAATATATACAATGATTTCAACCGTCTACCTGTTCCATTCATTGTTCTACTTGTCGAAAGTTACAAATAATTTCTGTTAAAGGATTAACAATGGGAATCGTAGTTCACTTAAACTTGATGTACAAAAAATTGGCGAATTGTACTGTTTGGATGCTTTGCATATATGTTTCTTAGACTATACAGAAGCAATATATAGAAGGATTTCACTCGTCTACCTGTACTATTCATTGTTCTACTTGTAGAAAGTTACAAATAATTACCACTTCATGATTATCAATGGGGCTCGGTGTTCACTTAAACTTGAAGAACAAAAAATTGGCGAATGGTACTGTTTGGATGCTTTGCATATATGTTTCTTAGACTATATAGAAGCAATATATACCATGATTTCAACCGTCTACCTGTTCCATTCATTGTTCTACTTGTCGAAAGTTACAAATAATTTCCGTTAAAGTATTAACAATGGGGCTCGTAGTTCTCTTAAACTTGAAGAACAAAAAATTGGCGAATTGTACTGTTTCGATGCTTTGCATATATGTTTCTTTGACTATATAGAAGCAATATATACATTGATTTCCAACGTCTACCTGGTCCATTCATTGTTCTACTTGTAGAAAATTACAATTAATTTCCGTTAAAGGATTATCAATGGGGCTCGTAGTTCACTTAAACTTGAAGATCAATAAATTGGCGAATTGTACTGTTTGGATGCTTTGCATATATGTTTCTTAGCCTACATAGAAGCATCATATACAAAGATTTCAACCGTCTACCTGTTCCATTCATTGTTGTACTTGTAGAAAATTACAATTAATTTCCGTTAAAGGATTAACAATGGGGCTCGTAGTTCACTTAAACTTGAAGAACAAAAAATTGGCGAATGGTACTGTTTGGATGCTTTGCATATATGTTTCTTAGACTATATAGAAGCAATATATACAAAGATTTCAACCGTCTACCTGTTCCATTCATTCTTCTACTTGTCGAAAGTTACAAATAATTTCCGTTAAAGGATTAACAATGGGGCTCATAGTTCACTTAAACTTTAGAACAAAAAATTAGCGAATGGTACTGTTTGGATGCTTTGCATATATATTTCTTGGACTATATGGAAGCAATATATACAATGATTTCAACAGTCTACCTGTTCCATTCATTGTTCTACTTGTCGAAATTTACAAATAATTTCATTTAAAGGATTAACAATGGGGCTCGTTGTTCACTTAAACTTGAAGAACAATAAATTGGCGAATTGTACTGTTTGGATGCTTTGCATATATGTTTCTTAGACTATATAGAAGCAATATATACAAAGATTTCAACCGTCTACCTGTTCCATTCATTGTTCTACTTGTCGAAAGTTACAATTAATTTCCGTTAAAGGATTAACAATGAGGCTCGTAGTTCCCTTAAACTTGAAGAACAAAAAATTGGCGAATGGTACTGTTTGGATGCTTTGCATATATGTTTCTTAGACTATATAGAAGCAATACATACAATGATTTCAACCGTCTTCCTGCTCCATTCATTGTTCTACTTGTAGAAAGTTACAAATAATTTCCATTTAAAGGATTAACACTGGGGCTCGTTGTTCACTTAAACTTGAAGAACAATAAATTGGCGAATTGTACTGTTTGGATGCTTTGCATATATGTTTCTTAGACTATATAGAAGCAATGTATACAAAGATTTCAACCGTCTACCTGTTCCATTCATTGTTCTACTTGTCGAAAGTTACAAATAATTTCCTTTAACGGATTAACATCGGGGCTCGTTGTTCACTTAAACTTGAAGAACAAAAAATTGGCGAACGGTACTGTTTGGATGCTTTGCGTACATGTTTCTTAGACAATATGGAAGCAATATATACAAAGATTTCTACCGTCTACGTGTTCCAATCATTGTTCTACTTGTCGAAATTTACAATTAATTTCCATTAAAGGATTAACAATGGGGCTCGTTGTTCACTTAAACTTCAAGAACAATAAATTGGCGAATGGTACTGTTTGGATGCTTTGCATATATGTTTCTTAGACTATCTAGAAGCAATATATACTAGGATTTCAACCGTCTACCTGTTCCATTCATTGTTCTACTTGTCGAAAGTTACAATTAATTTCTGTTAAAGGATTAACAATGGGGCTCATAGTTCACTTTAACTTAAGAACAAAAAATTAGCGAATGGTACTGTTTGGATGCTTTGCATATATATTTCTTGGACTATATGGAAGCAATATATACAATGATTTCAACAGTCTACCTGTTCCATTCATTGTTCTACTTGTCGAAATTTACAAATAATTTCATTTAAAGGATTAACAATGGGGCTCGTTGTTCACTTAAACTTGAAGAACAATAAATTGGCGAATTGTACTGTTTGGATGCTTTGCATATATGTTTCTTAGACTATATAGAAGCAATGTATACAAAGATTTCAACCGTCTACCTGTTCCATTCATTGTTCTACTTGTCGAAAGTTACAAATAATTTCCGATAATGGATTAACCATTGGGTCTCATTGTTCACTTATTCTTGAAGAACAAAAAATTGGCGAATTGTACTGTTTGGATGCTTTGCATATATGTTTCTTAGACTATATAGAAGCAATATATACAATGATTTCAACCGTCTACCTGTTCCATTCATTGTTCTACTTGTCGAAAGTTACAAATAATTTCTGTTAAAGGATTAACAATGGGAATCGTAGTTCACTTAAACTTGATGTACAAAAAATTGGCGAATTGTACTGTTTGGATGCTTTGCATATATGTTTCTTAGACTATACAGAAGCAATATATAGAAGGATTTCACTCGTCTACCTGTACTATTCATTGTTCTACTTGTAGAAAGTTACAAATAATTACCACTTCATGATTATCAATGGGGCTCGTTGTTCACTTAAAATTGAAGAACAAAAAATTGGCGAATGGTACTGTTTGGATGCTTTGCATATATGTTTCTTAGACTATATAGAAGCAATATATACAAAGATTTCAACCGTCTACCTGTTCCATTCATTGTTCTATTTGTCGAAAGTTACAAATAATTTCCGATAATGGATTAACCATTAGGTCTCATTGTTCACTTATACTTGAAGAACAAAAAATTGGCGAATTGTACTGTTTGGATGCTTTGCATATATGTTTCTTAGACTATATAGAATCAATATATACAAAGATTTCAACCGTCTACCTGTTCCATTCATTGTTCTACTTGTCGAAAGTTACAATTAATTTCCGTTAAAGGATTAACAATGGGGCTCGTAGTTCACTTAAACTTGAAGAACAAAAAATTGGCGAATGGTACTGTTTGGATGCTTTGCATATATGTTTCTTATACTATATAGAAGCAATATATACATTGATTTCAACCGTCTACCTGTTCCATTCATTGTTCTACTTGTCGAAATTTACAAATAATTTCATTTAAAGGATTAACAATGGGAATCGTAGTTCACTTAAACTTGAAGTACAAAAAATTGGCGAATTGTATTGTTTGGATGCTTTGCATATATGTTTCTTAGACTATATAGAAGCAATACATACAATGATTTCAACCGTCTTCCTGCTCCATTCATTGTTCTACTTGTAGAAAGTTACAAATAATTTCCATTTAAAGGATTAACAATGGGGCTCGTTGTTCACTTAAACTTGAAGAACAATAAATTGGCGAATTGTACTGTTTGGATGCTTTGCATATATGTTTCTTAGACTATATAGAAGCAATATATACAAAGATTTCAACCGTCTACCTGTTCGATTCATTGTTCTACTTGTCGAAAGTTACAAATAATTTCCGATAATGGATTAACCATTGAGTCTCATTGTTCACTTATACTTGAAGAACAAAAAATTGGCGAATTGTACTGTTTGGATGCTTTGCATAAATGTTTCTTAGACTATATAGAAGCAATATATACCATGATTTCAACCGTCTACCTGTTCCATTCATTGTTCTACTTGTCGAAAGTTACAAATAATTTCCGTTAAAGTATTAACAATGGGGCTCGTAGTTCTCTTAAACTTGAAGAACAAAAAATTGGCGAATTGTACTGTTTCGATGCTTTGCATATATGTTTCTTTGACTATATAGAAGCAATATATACATTGATTTCCACCGTCTACCTGGTCCATTCATTGTTCTACTTGTAGAAAATTACAATTAATTTCCGTTAAAGGATTAACAATGGGGCTCGTAGTTCACTTAAACTTGAAGATCAATAAATTGGCGAATTGTACTGTTTGGATGCTTTGCATATATGTTTCTTAGCCTACATAGAAGCATCATATACAAAGATTTCAACCGTCTACCTGTTCCATTCATTGTTCTACTTGTAGAAAATTACAATTAATTTCCGTTAAAGGATTAACAATGGGGCTCGTAGTTCACTTAAACTTGAAGAACAAAAAATTGGCGAATGGTACTGTTTGGATGCTTTGCATATATGTTTCTTAGACTATATGGAAGCAATATATACAATGATTTCAACAGTCTACCTGTTCCATTCATTGTTCTACTTGTCGAAAGTTACAAATAATTTCTGTTAAAGGATTAACAATGGGAATCGTAGTTCACTTAAACTTGAAGTACAAAAAATTGGCGAATTGTACTGTTTGGATGCTTTGCATATATGTTTCTTAGACTATACAGAAGCAATATATAGAAGGATTTCACTCGTCTACCTGTACTATTCATTGTTCTACTTGTAGAAAGTTACAAATAATTACCACTTCATGATTATCAATGGGGCTCGTTGTTCACTTAAACTTGAAGAACAAAAAATTGGCGAATGGTACTGTTTGGATACTTTGCATATATGTTTCTTAGACTATATAGAAGCAATATATACAAAGATTTCAACCGTCTACCTGTTCCATTCATTGTTCTACTTGTCGAAAGTTACAATTAATTTCCGTTAAAGGATTAACAATGGGGCTCGTAGTTCACTTAAACTTGAAGAACAAAAAATTGGCGAATGGTACTGTTTGGATGCTTTGCATATATGTTTCTTAGACTATATAGAAGCAATACATACAATGATTTCAACCGTCTTCCTGCTCCATTCATTGTTCTACTTGTAGAAAGTTACAAATAATTTCCATTTAAAGGATTAACAATGGGGCTCGTTGTTCACTTAAACTTGAAGAACAATAAATTGGCGAATTGTACTGTTTGGATGCTTTGCATATATGTTTCTTAGACTATATAGAAGCAATGTATACAAAGATTTCAACCGTCTACCTGTTCCATTCATTGTTCTACTTGTCGAAAGTTACAAATAATTTCTGTTAAAGGATTAACAATGGGAATCGTAGTTCACTTAAACTTGAAGTACAAAAAATTGGCGAATTGTACTGTTTGGATGCTTTGCATATATGTTTCTTAGACTATACAGAAGCAATATATAGAAGGATTTCACTCGTCTACCTGTACTATTCATTGTTCTACTTGTAGAAAGTTACAAATAATTACCACTTCATGATTATTAATGGGGCTCGTTGTTCAGTTAAACTTGAAGAACAAAAAATTGGCGAATGGTACTGTTTGGATGCTTTGCATATATGTTTCTTAGACTATATAGAAGCAATATATACAATGATTTCAACCGTCTACCTGTTCCATTCATTGTTCTACTTGTCGAAAGTTACAAATAATTTCTGTTAAAGGATTAACAATGGGAATCGTAGTTCACTTAAACTTGATGTACAAAAAATTGGCGAATTGTACTGTTTGGATGCTTTGCATATATGTTTCTTAGACTATACAGAAGCAATATATAGAAGGATTTCACTCGTCTACCTGTACTATTCATTGTTCTACTTGTAGAAAGTTACAAATAATTACCACTTCATGATTATCAATGGGGCTCGGTGTTCACTTAAACTTGAAGAACAAAAAATTGGCGAATGGTACTGTTTGGATGCTTTGCATATATGTTTCTTAGACTATATAGAAGCAATATATACAAAGATTTCAACCGTCTACCTGTTCCATTCATTGTTCTACTTGTCGAAAGTTACAATTAATTTCCGTTAAAGGATTAACAATGGGGCTCGTAGTTCACTTAAACTTGAAGAACAAAAAATTGGCGAATGGTACTGTTTGGATGCTTTGCATATATATTTCTTGGACTATATGGAAGCAATATATACAATGATTTCAACAGTCTACCTGTCCCATTCATTGTTCTACTTGTCGAAATTTACAAATAATTTCATTTAAAGGATTAACAATGGGGCTCGTTGTTCACTTAAACTTGAAGAACAATAAATTGGCGAATTGTACTGTTTGGATGCTTTGCATATATGTTTCTTAGACTATATAGAAGCAATGTATATAAAGATTTCAACCGTCTACCTGTTCCATTCATTGTTCTATTTGTCGAAAGTTACAAATAATTTCCGATAATGGATTAACCATTAGGTCTCATTGTTCACTTATACTTGAAGAACAAAAAATTGGCGAATTGTACTGTTTGGATGCTTTGCATATATGTTTCTTAGACTATATAGAAGCAATATATACAAAGATTTCAACCGTCTACCTGTTCCATTCATTGTTCTACTTGTCGAAAGTTACAATTAATTTCCGTTAAAGGATTAACAATGGGGCTCGTAGTTCACTTAAACTTGAAGAACAAAAAATTGGCGAATGGTACTGTTTGGATGCTTTGCATATATGTTTCTTATACTATATAGAAGCAATATATACATTGATTTCAACCGTCTACCTGTTCCATTCATTGTTCTACTTGTCGAAATTTACAAATAATTTCATTTAAAGGATTAACAATGGGAATCGTAGTTCACTTAAACTTGAAGTACAAAAAATTGGCGAATTGTATTGTTTGGATGCTTTGCATATATGTTTCTTAGACTATATAGAAGCAATACATACAATGATTTCAACCGTCTTCCTGCTCCATTCATTGTTCTACTTGTAGAAAGTTACAAATAATTTCCATTTAAAGGATTAACAATGGGGCTCGTTGTTCACTTAAACTTGAAGAACAATAAATTGGCGAATTGTACTGTTTGGATGCTTTGCATATATGTTTCTTAGACTATATAGAAGCAATATATACAAAGATTTCAACCGTCTACCTGTTCCATTCATTGTTCTACTTGTCGAAAGTTACAAATAATTTCCGATAATGGATTAACCATTGAGTCTCATTGTTCACTTCTACTTGAAGAACAAAAAATTGGCGAATTGTACTGTTTGGATGCTTTGCATAAATGTTTCTTAGACTATATAGAAGCAATATATACCATGATTTCAACCGTCTACCTGTTCCATTCATTGTTCTACTTGTCGAAAGTTACAAATAATTTCCGTTAAAGTATTTACAATGGGGCTCGTAGTTCTCTTAAACTTGAAGAACAAAAAATTGGCGAATTGTACTGTTTCGATGCTTTGCATATATGTTTCTTTGACTATATAGAAGCAATATATACATTGATTTCCACCGTCTACCTGGTCCATTCATTGTTCTACTTGTAGAAAATTACAATTAATTTCCGTTAAAGGATTAACAATGGGGCTCGTAGTTCACTTAAACTTGAAGATCAATAAATTGGCGAATTGTACTGTTTGGATGCTTTGCATATAGGTTTCTTAGCCTACATAGAAGCATCATATACAAAGATTTCAACCGTCTACCTGTTCCATTCATTTTCTACTTGTAGAAAATTACAATTAATTTCCGTTAAAGGATTAACAATGGGGCTCGTAGTTCACTTAAACTTGAAGAACAAAAAATTGGCGAATGGTACTGTTTGGATGCTTTGCATATATGTTTCTTAGACTATATGGAAGCAATATATACAATGATTTCAACAGTCTACCTGTTCCATTCATTGTTCTACTTGTCGAAAGTTACAAATAATTTCTGTTAAAGGATTAACAATGGGAATCGTAGTTCACTTAAACTTGAAGTACAAAAAATTGGCGAATTGTACTGTTTGGATGCTTTGCATATATGTTTCTTAGACTATACAGAAGCAATATATAGAAGGATTTCACTCGTCTACCTGTACTATTCATTGTTCTACTTGTAGAAAGTTACAAATAATTACCACTTCATGATTATCAATGGGGCTCGTTGTTCACTTAAACTTGAAGAACAAAAAATTGGCGAATGGTACTGTTTGGATACTTTGCATATATGTTTCTTAGACTATATAGAAGCAATATATACAAAGATTTCAACCGTCTACCTGTTCCATTCATTGTTCTACTTGTCGAAAGTTACAATTAATTTCCGTTAAAGGATTAACAATGGGGCTCGTAGTTCACTTAAACTTGAAGAACAAAAAATTGGCGAATGGTACTGTTTGGATGCTTTGCATATATGTTTCTTAGACTATATAGAAGCAATACATACAATGATTTCAACCGTCTTCCTGCTCCATTCATTGTTCTACTTGTAGAAAGTTACAAATAATTTCCATTTAAAGGATTAACAATGGGGCTCGTTGTTCACTTAAACTTGAAGAACAATAAATTGGCGAATTGTACTGTTTGGATGCTTTGCATATATGTTTCTTAGACTATATAGAAGCAATGTATACAAAGATTTCAACCGTCTACCTGTTCCATTCATTGTTCTACTTGTCGAAACTTACAAATAATTTCCGATAATGGATTAACCATTGGGTCTCATTGTTCACTTATACTTGAAGAACAAATAATTGGCGAATTGTACTGTTTGGATGCTTTGCATATATGTTTCTTAGACTATATAGAAGCAATATATACAATGATTTCAACCGTCTACCTGTTCCATTCATTGTTCTACTTGTCGAAAGTTACAAATAATTTCTGTTAAAGGATTAACAATGGGAATCGTAGTTCACTTAAACTTGAAGTACAAAAAATTGGCGAATTGTACTGTTTGGATGCTTTGCATATATGTTTCTTAGACTATACAGAAGCAATATATAGAAGGATTTCACTCGTCTACCTGTACTATTCATTGTTCTACTTGTAGAAAGTTACAAATAATTACCACTTCATGATTATTAATGGGGCTCGTTGTTCAGTTAAACTTGAAGAACAAAAAATTGGCGAATGGTACTGTTTGGATGCTTTGCATATATGTTTCTTAGACTATATAGAACCAATATATACAAAGATTTCAACCGTCTACCTGTTCCATTCATTGTTCTACTTGTCGAAAGTTACAATTAATTTCCGTTAAAGGATTAACAATGGGGCTCGTAGTTCACTTAAACTTGAAGAACAAAAAATTGGCGAATTGTATTGTCTGGATGCTTTGCATATATGTTTCTTAGACTATATAGAAGCAATACATACAATGATTTCAACCGTCTTCCTGCTCCATTCATTGTTCTACTTGTAGAAAGTTACAAATAATTTCCATTTAAAGGATTAACAATGGGGCTCGTTGTTCACTTAAACTTGAAGAACAATAAATTGGCGAATTGTACTGTTTGGATGCTTTGCATATATGTTTCTTAGACTATATAGAAGCAATGTATACAAAGATTTCAACCGTCTACCTGTTCCATTCATTGTTCTACTTGTCGAAAGTTACAAATAATTTCCGATAATGGATTAACCATTGGGTCTCATTGTTCACTTATACTTGAAGAACAAATAATTGGCGAATTGTATTGTTTGGATGCTTTGCATATATGTTTCTTAGACTATATAGAAGCAATATATACAATGATTTCAACCGTCTACCTGTTCCATTCATTGTTCTACTTGTCGAAAGTTACAAATAATTTCTGTTAAAGGATTAACAATGGGAATCGTAGTTCACTTAAACTTGAAGTACAAAAAATTGGCGAATTGTACTGTTTGGATGCTTTGCATATATGTTTCTTAGACTATACAGAAGCAATATATAGAAGGATTTCACTCGTCTACCTGTACTATTCATTGTTCTACTTGTAGAAAGTTACAAATAATTACCACTTCATAATTATTAATGGGGCTCGTTGTTCAGTTAAACTTGAAGAACAAAAAATTGGCGAATGGTACTGTTTGGATGCTTTGCATATATGTTTCTTAGACTATATAGAACCAATATATACAAAGATTTCAACCGTCTACCTGTTCCATTCATTGTTCTACTTGTCGAAAGTTACAATTAATTTCCGTTAAAGGATTAACAATGGGGCTCGTAGTTCACTTAAACTTGAAGAACAAAAAATTGGCGAATTGTATTGTCTGGATGCTTTGCATATATGTTTCTTAGACTATATAGAAGCAATACATACAATGATTTCAACCGTCTTCCTGCTCCATTCATTGTTCTACTTGTAGAAAGTTACAAATAATTTCCATTTAAAGGATTAACAATGGGGCTCGTTGTTCACTTAAACTTGAAGAACAATAAATTGGCGAATTGTACTGTTTGGATGCTTTGCATATATGTTTCTTAGACTATATAGAAGCAATATATACAAAGATTTCAACCGTCTACCTGTTCCATTCATTGTTCTACTTGTCGAAAGTTACAAATAATTTCCGATAATGGATTAACCATTGAGTCTCATTGTTCACTTATACTTGAAGAACAAAAAATTGGCGAATTGTACTGTTTGGATGCTTTGCATATATGTTTCTTAGACTATATAGAAGCAATATATACAATGATTTCAACCGTCTACCTGTTCCATTCATTGTTCTACTTGTCGAAAGTTACAAATAATTTCCGTTAAAGTATTAACAATGGGGCTCGTAGTTCTCTTAAACTTGAAGAACAAAAAATTGGCGAATTGTACTGTTTCGGTGCTTTGCATATATGTTTCTTTGACTATATAGAAGCAATATATACATTGATTTCCACCGTCTACCTGGTCCATTCATTGTTCTACTTGTAGAAAATTACAATTAATTTCCGTTAAAGGATTAACAATGGGGCTCGTAGTTCACTTAAACTTGAAGATCAATAAATTGGCGAATTGTACTGTTTGGATGCTTTGCATATATGTTTCTTAGCCTACATAGAAGCATCATATACAAAGATTTCAACCGTCTACCTGTTCCATTCATTGTTCTACTTGTCGAAAATTACAATTAATTTCCGTTAAAGGATTAACAATGGGGCTCGTAGTTCACTTAAACTTGAAGATCAATAAATTGGCGAATTGTACTGTTTGGATGCTTTGCATATATGTTTCTTAGCCTACATAGAAGCATCATATACAAAGATTTCAACCGTCTACCTGTTCCATTCATTGTTCTACTTGTAGAAAATTACAATTAATTTCCGTTAAAGGATTAACAATGGGGCTCGTAGTTCACTTAAACTTGAAGAACAAAAAATTGGCGAATGGTACTGTTTGGATGCTTTGCATATATGTTTCTTAGACTATATAGAAGCAATATATACAATGATTTCAACCGTCTACCTGTTCCATTCATTGTTCTACTTGTCGAAAGTTACAAATAATTTCTGTTAAAGGATTAACAATGGGAATCGTAGTTCACTTAAACTTGAAGTACAAAAAATTGGCGAATTGTACTGTTTGGATGCTTTGCATATATGTTTCTTAGACTATACAGAAGCAATATATAGAAGGATTTCACTCGTCTACCTGTACTATTCATTGTTCTACTTGTAGAAAGTTACAAATAATTACCACTTCATGATTATTAATGGGGCTCGTTGTTCAGTTAAACTTGAAGAACAAAAAATTGGCGAATGGTACTGTTTGGATGCTTTGCATATATGTTTCTTAGACTATATAGAACCAATATATACAAAGATTTCAACCGTCTACCTGTTCCATTCATTGTTCTACTTGTCGAAAGTTACAATTAATTTCCGTTAAAGGATTAACAATGGGGCTCGTAGTTCACTTAAACTTGAAGAACAAAAAATTGGCGAATTGTATTGTCTGGATGCTTTGCATATATGTTTCTTAGACTATATAGAAGCAATACATACAATGATTTCAACCGTCTTCCTGCTCCATTCATTGTTCTACTTGTAGAAAGTTACAAATAATTTCCATTTAAAGGATTAACAATGGGGCTCGTTGTTCACTTAAACTTGAAGAACAATAAATTGGCGAATTGTACTGTTTGGATGCTTTGCATATATGTTTCTTAGACTATATAGAAGCAATGTATACAAAGATTTCAACCGTCTACCTGTTCCATTCATTGTTCTACTTGTCGAAAGTTACAAATAATTTCCGATAATGGATTAACCATTGGGTCTCATTGTTCACTTATACTTGAAGAACAAATAATTGGCGAATTGTACTGTTTGGATGCTTTGCATATATGTTTCTTAGACTATATAGAAGCAATATATACAATGATTTCAACCGTCTACCTGTTCCATTCATTGTTCTACTTGTCGAAAGTTACAAATAATTTCTGTTAAAGGATTAACAATGGGAATCGTAGTTCACTTAAACTTGAAGTACAAAAAATTGGCGAATTGTACTGTTTGGATGCTTTGCATATATGTTTCTTAGACTATACAGAAGCAATATATAGAAGGATTTCACTCGTCTACCTGTACTATTCATTGTTCTACTTGTAGAAAGTTACAAATAATTACCACTTCATAATTATTAATGGGGCTCGTTGTTCAGTTAAACTTGAAGAACAAAAAATTGGCGAATGGTACTGTTTGGATGCTTTGCATATATGTTTCTTAGACTATATAGAACCAATATATACAAAGATTTCAACCGTCTACCTGTTCCATTCATTGTTCTACTTGTCGAAAGTTACAATTAATTTCCGTTAAAGGATTAACAATGGGGCTCGTAGTTCACTTAAACTTGAAGAACAAAAAATTGGCGAATTGTATTGTCTGGATGCTTTGCATATATGTTTCTTAGACTATATAGAAGCAATACATACAATGATTTCAACCGTCTTCCTGCTCCATTCATTGTTCTACTTGTAGAAAGTTACAAATAATTTCCATTTAAAGGATTAACAATGGGGCTCGTTGTTCACTTAAACTTGAAGAACAATAAATTGGCGAATTGTACTGTTTGGATGCTTTGCATATATGTTTCTTAGACTATATAGAAGCAATATATACAAAGATTTCAACCGTCTACCTGTTCCATTCATTGTTCTACTTGTCGAAAGTTACAAATAATTTCCGATAATGGATTAACCATTGAGTCTCATTGTTCACTTATACTTGAAGAACAAAAAATTGGCGAATTGTACTGTTTGGATGCTTTGCATATATGTTTCTTAGACTATATAGAAGCAATATATACAATGATTTCAACCGTCTACCTGTTCCATTCATTGTTCTACTTGTCGAAAGTTACAAATAATTTCCGTTAAAGTATTAACAATGGGGCTCGTAGTTCTCTTAAACTTGAAGAACAAAAAATTGGCGAATTGTACTGTTTCGGTGCTTTGCATATATGTTTCTTTGACTATATAGAAGCAATATATACATTGATTTCCACCGTCTACCTGGTCCATTCATTGTTCTACTTGTAGAAAATTACAATTAATTTCCGTTAAAGGATTAACAATGGGGCTCGTAGTTCACTTAAACTTGAAGATCAATAAATTGGCGAATTGTACTGTTTGGATGCTTTGCATATATGTTTCTTAGCCTACATAGAAGCATCATATACAAAGATTTCAACCGTCTACCTGTTCCATTCATTGTTCTACTTGTCGAAAATTACAATTAATTTCCGTTAAAGGATTAACAATGGGGCTCGTAGTTCACTTAAACTTGAAGATCAATAAATTGGCGAATTGTACTGTTTGGATGCTTTGCATATATGTTTCTTAGCCTACATAGAAGCATCATATACAAAGATTTCAACCGTCTACCTGTTCCATTCATTGTTCTACTTGTAGAAAATTACAATTAATTTCCGTTAAAGGATTAACAATGGGGCTCGTAGTTCACTTAAACTTGAAGAACAAAAAATTGGCGAATGGTACTGTTTGGATGCTTTGCATATATGTTTCTTAGACTATATAGAAGCAATATATACAAAGATTTCAACCGTCTACCTGTTCCATTCATTGTTCTACTTGTCGAAAGTTACAATTAATTTCCGTTAAAGGATTAACAATGGGGCTCGTAGTTCACTTAAACTTGAAGAACAAAAAATTGGCGAATGGTACTGTTTGGATGCTTTGCATATATATTTCTTGGACTATATGGAAGCAATATATACAATGATTTCAACAGTCTACCTGTCCCATTCATTGTTCTACTTGTCGAAATTTACAAATAATTTCATTTAAAGGATTAACAATGGGGCTCGTTGTTCACTTAAACTTGAAGAACAATAAATTGGCGAATTGTACTGTTTGGATGCTTTGCATATATGTTTCTTAGACTATGTAGAAGCAATGTATACAAAGATTTCAACCGTCTACCTGTTCCATTCATTGTTCTATTTGTCGAAAGTTACAAATAATTTCCGATAATGGATTAACCATTAGGTCTCATTGTTCACTTATACTTGAAGAACAAAAAATTGGCGAATTGTACTGTTTGGATGCTTTGCATATATGTTTCTTAGACTATATAGAAGCAATATATACAAAGATTTCAACCGTCTACCTGTTCCATTCATTGTTCTACTTGTCGAAAGTTACAATTAATTTCCGTTAAAGGATTAACAATGGGGCTCGTAGTTCACTTAAACTTGAAGAACAAAAAATTGGCGAATGGTGCTGTTTGGATGCTTTGCATATATGTTTCTTAGACTATATAGAAGCAATATATACATTGATTTCAACCGTCTACCTGTTCCATTCATTGTTCTACTTGTCGAAATTTACAAATAATTTCATTTAAAGGATTAACAATGGGAATCGTAGTTCACTTAAACTTGAAGTACAAAAAATTGGCGAATTGTATTGTTTGGATGCTTTGCATATATGTTTCTTAGACTATATAGAAGCAATACATACAATGATTTCAACCGTCTTCCTGCTCCATTCATTGTTCTACTTGTAGAAAGTTACAAATAATTTCCATTTAAAGGATTAACAATGGGGCTCGTTGTTCACTTAAACTTGAAGAAAAATAAATTGGCGAATTGTACTGTTTGGATGCTTTGCATATATGTTTCTTAGACTATATAGAAGCAATATATACAAAGATTTCAACCGTCTACCTGTTCCATTCATTGTTCTACTTGTCGAAATTTACAAATAATTTCATTTAAAGGATTAACAATGGGAATCGTAGTTCACTTAAACTTGAAGTACAAAAAATTGGCGAATTGTATTGTTTGGATGCTTTGCATATATGTTTCTTAGACTATATAGAAGCAATATATACAAAGATTTCAACCGTCTACCTGTTCCATTCATTGTTCTACTTGTCGAAAGTTACAATTAATTTCCGTTAAAGGATTAACAATGGGGCTCGTAGTTCACTTAAACTTGAAGAACAAAAAATTGGCGAATGGTACTGTTTGGATGCTTTGCATATATATTTCTTGGACTATATGGAAGCAATATATACAATGATTTCAACAGTCTACCTGTCCCATTCATTGTTCTACTTGTCGAAATTTACAAATAATTTCATTTAAAGGATTAACAATGGGGCTCGTTGTTCACTTAAACTTGAAGAACAATAAATTGGCGAATTGTACTGTTTGGATGCTTTGCATATATGTTTCTTAGACTATGTAGAAGCAATGTATACAAAGATTTCAACCGTCTACCTGTTCCATTCATTGTTCTATTTGTCGAAAGTTACAAATAATTTCCGATAATGGATTAACCATTAGGTCTCATTGTTCACTTATACTTGAAGAACAAAAAATTGGCGAATTGTACTGTTTGGATGCTTTGCATATATGTTTCTTAGACTATATAGAAGCAATATATACAAAGATTTCAACCGTCTACCTGTTCCATTCATTGTTCTACTTGTCGAAAGTTACAATTAATTTCCGTTAAAGGATTAACAATGGGGCTCGTAGTTCACTTAAACTTGAAGAACAAAAAATTGGCGAATGGTGCTGTTTGGATGCTTTGCATATATGTTTCTTAGACTATATAGAAGCAATATATACATTGATTTCAACCGTCTACCTGTTCCATTCATTGTTCTACTTGTCGAAATTTACAAATAATTTCATTTAAAGGATTAACAATGGGAATCGTAGTTCACTTAAACTTGAAGTACAAAAAATTGGCGAATTGTATTGTTTGGATGCTTTGCATATATGTTTCTTAGACTATATAGAAGCAATACATGCAATGATTTCAACCGTCTTCCTGCTCCATTCATTGTTCTACTTGTAGAAAGTTACAAATAATTTCCATTTAAAGGATTAACAATGGGGCTCGTTGTTCACTTAAACTTGAAGAAAAATAAATTGGCGAATTGTACTGTTTGGATGCTTTGCATATATGTTTCTTAGACTATATAGAAGCAATATATACAAAGATTTCAACCGTCTACCTGTTCCATTCATTGTTCTACTTGTCGAAATTTACAAATAATTTCATTTAAAGGATTAACAATGGGAATCGTAGTTCACTTAAACTTGAAGTACAAAAAATTGGCGAATTGTATTGTTTGGATGCTTTGCATATATGTTTCTTAGACTATATAGAAGCAATACATACAATGATTTCAACCGTCTTCCTGCTCCATTCATTGTTCTACTTGTAGAAAGTTACAAATAATTTCCATTTAAAGGATTAACAATGGGGCTCGTTGTTCACTTAAACTTGAAGAACAATAAATTGGCGAATTGTACTGTTTGGATGCTTTGCATATATGTTTCTTAGACTATATAGAAGCAATATATACAAAGATTTCAACCGTCTACCTGTTCCATTCATTGTTCTACTTGTCGAAAGTTACAAATAATTTCCGATAATGGATTAACCATTGAGTCTCATTGTTCACTTATACTTGAAGAACAAAAAATTGGCGAATTGTACTGTTTGGATGCTTTGCATATATGTTTCTTAGACTATATAGAAGCAATATATACAATGATTTCAACCGTCTACCTGTTCCATTCATTGTTCTACTTGTCGAAAGTTACAAATAATTTCCGTTAAGGGATTAACAATGGGGATCGTAATTTACTTAAACTTGAAGAACAAAAAATTGGCGAATTGTACTGTTTGGATGCTTTGCATATATGTTTCTTAGACTATATAGAAGCAATATATACAAAGATTTCAACCGTCTACCTGTTCCATTCATTGTTCTACTTGTCGAAAGTTACAATTAATTTCCGTTAAAGGATTAACAATGGGGCTCGTAGTTCACTTAAACTTGAAGAACAAAAAATTGGCGAATGGTACTGTTTGGATGCTTTGCATATATATTTCTTGGACTATATGGAAGCAATATATACAATGATTTCAACAGTCTACCTGTCCCATTCATTGTTCTACTTGTCGAAATTTACAAATAATTTCATTTAAAGGATTAACAATGGGGCTCGTTGTTCACTTAAACTTGAAGAACAATAAATTGGCGAATTGTACTGTTTGGATGCTTTGCATATATGTTTCTTAGACTATGTAGAAGCAATGTATACAAAGATTTCAACCGTCTACCTGTTCCATTCATTGTTCTATTTGTCGAAAGTTACAAATAATTTCCGATAATGGATTAACCATTAGGTCTCATTGTTCACTTATACTTGAAGAACAAAAAATTGGCGAATTGTACTGTTTGGATGCTTTGCATATATGTTTCTTAGACTATATAGAAGCAATATATACAAAGATTTCAACCGTCTACCTGTTCCATTCATTGTTCTACTTGTCGAAAGTTACAATTAATTTCCGTTAAAGGATTAACAATGGGGCTCGTAGTTCACTTAAACTTGAAGAACAAAAAATTGGCGAATGGTGCTGTTTGGATGCTTTGCATATATGTTTCTTAGACTATATAGAAGCAATATATACATTGATTTCAACCGTCTACCTGTTCCATTCATTGTTCTACTTGTCGAAATTTACAAATAATTTCATTTAAAGGATTAACAATGGGAATCGTAGTTCACTTAAACTTGAAGTACAAAAAATTGGCGAATTGTATTGTTTGGATGCTTTGCATATATGTTTCTTAGACTATATAGAAGCAATACATACAATGATTTCAACCGTCTTCCTGCTCCATTCATTGTTCTACTTGTAGAAAGTTACAAATAATTTCCATTTAAAGGATTAACAATGGGGCTCGTTGTTCACTTAAACTTGAAGAACAATAAATTGGCGAATTGTACTGTTTGGATGCTTTGCATATATGTTTCTTAGACTATATAGAAGCAATATATACAAAGATTTCAACCGTCTACCTGTTCCATTCATTGTTCTACTTGTCGAAAGTTACAAATAATTTCCGAAAATGGATTAACCATTGAGTCTCATTGTTCACTTATACTTGAAGAACAAAAAATTGGCGAATTGTACTGTTTGGATGCTTTGCATATATGTTTCTTAGACTATATAGAAGCAATATATACAAAGATTTCAACCGTCTACCTGTTCCATTCATTGTTCTACTTGTCGAAAGTTACAAATAATTTCCGATAATGGATTAACCATTGAGTCTCATTGTTCACTTATACTTGAAGAACAAAAAATTGGCGAATTGTACTGTTTGGATGCTTTGCATATATGTTTCTTAGACTATATAGAAGCAATATATACAATGATTTCAACCGTCTACCTGTTCCATTCATTGTTCTACTTGTCGAAAGTTACAAATAATTTCCGTTAAGGGATTAACAATGGGGATCGTAATTTACTTAAACTTGAAGAACAAAAAATTGGCGAATTGTACTGTTTGGATGCTTTGCATATATGTTTCTTAGACTATATAGAAGCAATATATACAAAGATTTCAACCGTCTACCTGTTCCATTCATTGTTCTACTTGTCGAAAGTTACAATTAATTTCCGTTAAAGGATTAACAATGGGGCTCGTAGTTCACTTAAACTTGAAGAACAAAAAATTGGCGAATGGTACTGTTTGGATGCTTTGCATATATGTTTCTTAGACTATATAGAAGCAAAGTATACAAAGATTTCAACCGTCTACCTGTTCCATTCATTGTTCTACTTGTCGAAAGTTACAAATAATTTCCGATAATGGATTAACCATTGGGTCTCATTGTTCACTTATACTTGAAGAACAAAAAATTGGCGAATTGTACTGTTTGGATGCTTTGCATATATGTTTCTTAGACTATATAGAAGCAATATATACCATGATTTCAACCGTCTACCTGTTCCATTCATTGTTCTACTTGTCGAAAGTTACAAATAATTTCCGTTAAAGTATTAACAATGGGGCTCGTAGTTCTCTTAAACTTGAAGAACAAAAAATTGGCGAATTGTACTGTTTCGATGCTTTGCATATATGTTTCTTTGACTATATAGAAGCAATATATACATTGATTTCCACCGTCTACCTGGTCCATTCATTGTTCTACTTGTAGAAAATTACAATTAATTTCCGTTAAAGGATTAACAATGGGGCTCGTAGTTCACTTAAACTTGAAGATCAATAAATTGGCGAATTGTACTGTTTGGATGCTTTGCATATATGTTTCTTAGCCTACATAGAAGCATCATATACAAAGATTTCAACCGTCTACCTGTTCCATTCATTGTTCTACTTGTAGAAAATTACAATTAATTTCCGTTAAAGGATTAACAATGGGGCTCGTAGTTCACTTAAACTTGAAGAACAAAAAATTGGCGAATGGTACTGTTTGGATGCTTTGCATATATGTTTCTTAGACTATATAGAAGCAATATATACAAAGATTTCAACCGTCTACCTGTTCCATTCATTGTTCTACTTGTCGAAAGTTACAAATAATTTCCGTTAAAGGATTAACAATGGGGCTCATAGTTCACTTAAACTTAAGAACAAAAAATTAGCGAATGGTACTGTTTGGATGCTTTGCATATATATTTCTTGGACTATATGGAAGCAATATATACAATGATTTCAACAGTCTACCTGTTCCATTCATTGTTCTACTTGTCGAAATTTACAAATAATTTCATTTAAAGGATTAACAATGGGGCTCGTTGTTCACTTAAACTTGAAGAACAATAAATTGGCGAATTGTACTGTTTGGATGCTTTGCATATATGTTTCTTAGACTATATAGAAGCAATGTATACAAAGATTTCAACCGTCTACCTGTTCCATTCATTGTTCTACTTGTCGAAAGTTACAAATAATTTCCGATAATGGATTAACCATTGGGTCTCATTGTTCACTTATACTTGAAGAACAAAAAATTGGCGAATTGTACTGTTTGGATGCTTTGCATATATGTTTCTTAGACTATATAGAAGCAATATATACAATGATTTCAACCGTCTACCTGTTCCATTCATTGTTCTACTTGTCGAAAGTTACAAATAATTTCTGTTAAAGGATTAACAATGGGAATCGTAGTTCACTTAAACTTGATGTACAAAAAATTGGCGAATTGTACTGTTTGGATGCTTTGCATATATGTTTCTTAGACTATACAGAAGCAATATATAGAAGGATTTCACTCGTCTACCTGTACTATTCATTGTTCTACTTGTAGAAAGTTACAAATAATTACCACTTCATGATTATCAATGGGGCTCGTTGTTCACTTAAACTTGAAGAACAAAAAATTGGCGAATGGTACTGTTTGGATGCTTTGCATATATGTTTCTTAGACTATATAGAAGCAATATATACAAAGATTTCAACCGTCTACCTGTTCCATTCATTGTTCTACTTGTCGAAAGTTACAATTAATTTCCGTTAAAGGATTAACAATGGGGCTCGTAGTTCACTTAAACTTGAAGAACAAAAAATTGGCGAATGGTACTGTTTGGATGCTTTGCATATATGTTTCTTAGACTATATAGAAGCAATATATACAAAGAATTCAACCGTCTACCTGTTCCATTCATTGTTCTACTTGTCGAAAGTTACAAATAATTTCCGATAAAGGATTAACCATTGGGGCTCGTTGTTCACTTAAACTTGAAGGACAAAAAATTGGCGAATGGTACTGTTTGGATGCATTGCATATATGTTTCTTAGACTATATGGAAGCAATATATACAAAGATTTCAACCGTCTAAGTGTTCCAATCATTATTCTACTTGTAGAAAGTTACAATTAATTTCCTTTAAAGGATTAACAATGGGGCTCGCAGTTCACTTAAACTTGAAGAACAAAAAATTGGCGAATTGTACTGTTTGGATGCTTTGCATATATGTTTCTTAGACTATTTAGAAGCAATATATAGAAAGATTTCACCCGTCTACCTGTACTATTCATTGTTCTACTTGTCGAAAGTTACAAATAATTTCCGATAAAGGATTAACCATTGGGGCTCATTGTTCACTTAAACTTGGAAAACAAAAAATTGGCGAATTGTACTGTTTGGATGCTTTGCATATATGTTTCTTAGACTATATAGAAGCAATATATACAATGATTTCAACCGTCTACCTGTTCCATTCATTGTTCTACTTGTCGAAAATTACAAATAATTTCCGATAAAGGATTAACCATTGGGGCTCATTGTTCACTAAACTTGAAGAACAAAAAATTGTCGAATTGTACTGTTTGGATGCTTTGCATATATGTTTCTTAGACTATATAGACGCAATATATACAAAGATTTCAACCGTCTACCTGTTCCATTCATTGTTCTACTTGTCGAAATTTACAAATAATTTCCTTTAAAGGATTAACAATGGGGCTCGTAGTTCACTTAAACTTGAAGAACAAAAAATTGGCGAATTGTACTGTTTGGATGCTTTGCATATATGTTTCGTAGGCTATATAGAAGCAATATATACAATGATTTCAACCGTCTACCTGATCCATTCATTGTTCTACTTGTCGAAAGTTACAAATAATATCCGATAACGGATTAAGCATTAGGGCTCATTGTTCACTTAAACTTGAAGAACAAAAAATTGGCGAATTGTACTGTTTGGATGCTTTGCATTTATGTTTCGTAGATTATATAGAAGCAATATATACAAAGATTTCAACCGTCTACCTGTTCCATTCATTGTTCTACTTGTCGAAAATTACAAATAATTTCCGATAAAGGATTAACCATTGGGGCTCATTGTTCACTTAAACTTGAAGAACAATAAATTGTCGAATTGTACTATTTGGATGCTTTGCATATATGTTTCTTAGACTATATAGAAGCAATATATACAATGTTTTCAACCGTCTACCTGTTCCATTCATTGTTCTACTTGTCGAAATTTACAAATAATTTCCTTTAAAGGATTAACAATGGGGCTCGTATTTTCACTTAAACTTGAAGAACAAAAAATTGGCGAATTGTACTGTTTGGATGCTTTGCATATATGTTTCTTAGACTATTTAGAAGCAATATATAGAAAGATTTCACCCGTCTACCTGTACTATTCATTGTTCTACTTGTAGAAAGTTACAAATAATTTCCATTTCATGATTATCAATGGGGCTCGCTTTTCACTTAAACTTGAAGATCAAAAAATTGGCGATTGTTACTGTCTAGATGCTTTGCATATAGGTTTCGTAGACTATATAGAAGCAACATATACAAAGATTTCAACCGTCTACCTGTTCTATTCATTGTTCTACTTGTCGAAAATTACAAATAATTTCCGATAAAGGATTAACCATTGGGTCTCATTGTTCACTTAAACTTGACGACCAAAAAGTTGGCAAATGGTAATGTTTGGATGCTTTGCGTACATGTTTCTTAGACTATATGGATCAATATATACAAAGATTTCAACAGTCTACGTGTTCCAATCATTGTTCTACTTGTCGAAATTTACAAATAATTTCCTTTAAAGGATTAACAATGGGTCTCGTTGTACACTTAAACTTGAAGAACAATAAATTGGCGAATTGTACTGTTTGGATGCTTTGCATATATGTTTCTTAGACTATATAGAAGCAATATATACAAAGAATTCAACCGTCTACCTGTTCCATTCATTGTTCTACTTGTCGAAAGTTACAAATATTTTCCGATAAAGGATTAACCATTGGGGCTCGTTGTTCACTTAAACTTGAAGAACAATAAATTGGCGAATTGTACTGTTTGGATGCTTTGCATATATGTTTCTTAGACTATATAGAAGCAATATATACAAAGATTTCAACCGTCTACCTGTTCCATTCATTGTTCTACTTGTCGAAAGTTACAAATAATTTCCGATAAAGGATTAACAATGGGGCTCATTGTTCACTTAAACTTGAAGGACAAAAAATTGGCGAATGGTACTGTTTGGATGCATTGCATATATGTTTCTTAGACTATATGGAAGCAATATATACAAAGATTTCAACCGTCTACGTGTTCCAATCATTGTTCTACTTGTAGAAAGTTACAATTAATTTCCGTTAAAGGATTAACAATGGGGCTCGTAGTTCACTTAAACTTGAAGAACAAAAAATTGGCGACTGGTACAGTTTGGATGCTTAGCATATATGTTTCTTAGACTATATAGAAGCAATATATAATAAGATTTCAACCGTCTACCAGTTCCATTCATTGTTCTGCTTGTCGAAAGATACAAATAATTTCCTATAAAGGATTAACAATGGGGCTCATTTTTCACTTAAACTTGAAGAACAAAAAATTGGCGAATGGTACTGTTTGGATGCTTTGCATATATGTTTCTTAGACTATATAGAAGCAATATATACAAAGAATTAAACCGTCTACCTGTTCTATTCATTGTTCTACTTGTCGAAAATTACAAATAATTTCCGATAAAGGATTAACCATTGGGGCTCATTGTTCACTTAAACTTGGAAAACAAAAAATTGGCGAATTGTACTGTTTGGATGCTTTGCATATAAGTTTCTTAGACTATATGGAAGCAATATATACAATGATTTCAACCGTCTACCTGTTCCATTCATTGTTCTACTTGTCGAAATTTACAAATAATTTCCTTTAAAGGATTAACAATGGGGCTCGTAGTTCACTTAAACTTGAAGAACAAAAAATTGGCGAATTGTACTGTTTGGATGCTTTGCATATATGTTTCTTAGACTATTTAGAAGCAATATATAGAAAGATTTCACCCGTCTACCCGTACTATTCATTGTTCTACTTGTAGAAAGTTACAAATAATTTCCATTTCATGATTATCAATGGGGCTCGCTGTTCACTTAAACTTGAAGATAAAAAAATAGGCGATTGTTACTGTTTAGACGCTTTGCATATAGGTTTCGTAGACTATATAGAAGCAACATATACAAAGATTTCAACCGTCTACCTGTTCCATTCATTGTTCTACTTGTCGAAAGTTACAAATAATTTCCGATAAAGGATTAACCATTGGGGCTCGTTGTTCACTTAAACTTGAAGAACAATAAATTGGCGAATTGTACTGTTTGGATGCTTTGCATATATGTTTCTTAGACTATATAGAAGCAATATATACAAAGAATTCAACCGTCTACCTGTTCCATTCATTGTTCTACTTGTCGAAAGTTACAAATAATTTCCGATAAAGGATTAACCATTGGGGCTCATTGTTCACTTAAACTTGAAAAACAAAAAATTGGCGAAATGTACTGTTTGGATGCTTTGCATATATGTTTCTTAGACTATATGGAAGCAATATATACAATGATTTCAATAGTCTACCTGTTCCATTCATTGTTCTACTTGTCGAAAGTTACAAATAATTTCCGATAATAGATTAACAATGGGGCTCATTGTTCACTTAAACTTGAAGGACAAAAAATTGGCGAATGGTACTGTTTGGATGCTTTGCATATATGTTTCTTAGACTATATAGAAGCAGTATATACAAAGAATTCAACCGTCTACCTGTTCCATTCATTGTATTACTTGTCGAAAGTTACAAATAATTTCCGATAAAGAATTAACAATTGGGGCTCGTTGTTCACTTAAACTTGAAGAACAATAAATTGGCGAATTGTACTGTCTGGATGCTTTGCATATATGTTTCTTAGACTATATAGAAGCAATATATACAAAGATTTCAACCGTCTACCTTTTCCATTCATTGTTCCACATGTCGAAATTTACAAATAATTTCCTTTAAAGGATTAACAATGGGGCTCGTAGTTCACTTAAACTTGAAGAACAAAAAATTGGCGAATTGTACTGTTTGGATGCTTTGCATATATGTTTCTTAGACTATTTAGAAGCAATATATAGAAAGATTTCACCCGTCTCCCTGTACTATTCATTGTTCTACTCGTAGAAAGTTACAAATAATTTCCATTTCATGATTATCAATGGGGCTCGCTGTTCACTTAAACTTGAAGATCAAAAAATTGGCGATTGTTACTGTTTAGATGCTGTGCATATAGGTTTCGTAGACTATATAGAAGCAACAAATACAAAGATTTCAACCGTCTACCTGTTCTATTCATTGTTCTACTTGTCGAAAATTACAAATAATTTCCGATAAAGGATTAACCATTGAGTCTCATTGTTCACTTAAACTTGAAGACCAAAAAATTGGCAAATGGTATTGTTTGGATGCTTTGCGTACATGTTTCTTAGACTATATGGAAGCAATATATACAAAGATTTCAACAGTCTACGTGTTCCAATCATTGTTCTACTTGTCGAAATTTACAAATAATTTCCTTTAAAGGATTAACAATGGGGCTCGTTGTTCACTTAAACTTGAAGAACAATAAATTGGCGAATTGTACTGTTTGGATGCTTTGCATATATATTTCTTAGACTATATAGAAGCAATATATACAAAGAATTCAACCGTCTACCTGTTCCATTCATTGTTCTTCTTGACGAAAGTTACAAATAATTTCCGATAAAGGATTAACCATTGGGGCTCATTGTTCACTTAAACTTGAAAAACAAAAAATTGGCGAATTGTACTGTTTGGATGCTTTGCATATATGTTTCTTAGACTATATGAAAGCAATATATACAATGATTTCAACCGTCTACCTATTCCATTCATTGTTCTACTTGTCGAAATTTGCAAATAATTTCCTTTATAGGATTAACAATGGGGCTCGTTGTACACTTAAACTTGAAGAACAATAAATTGGCGAATTGTACTGTTTGGATGCTTTGCATATATGTTTCTTAGACTATATAGAAGCAATATATACAAAGAATTCAACAGTCTACCTGTTCCATTCATTGTTCTACTTGTCGAAAGTTACAAATAATTTCCGTTAAAGGATTAACAATGGGGCTCATAGTTCACTTAAACTTAAGAACAAAAAATTAGCGAATGGTACTGTTTGGATGCTTTGCATATATATTTCTTGGACTATATGGAAGCAATATATACAATGATTTCAACAGTCTACCTGTTCCATTCATTGTTCTACTTGTCGAAATTTACAAATAATTTCATTTAAAGGATTAACCATTGGGGCTCGTTGTTCACTTAAACTTGAAGAACAATAAATTGGCGAATTGTACTGTCTGGATGCTTTGCATATATGTTTCTTAGACTATTTAGACGCAATATACACAAGGATTTCAACCGTCTACCTGTTCCATTCATTGTTCTACTTGTCGAAAGTTACAAATAATTACCGATAAAGGATTAACCATTGGGGCTCATTGTTCACTTAAACTTGAAGAACAAAAAATTGGCGAATTGTACTGTTTGGATGCTTTGCATATATGTTTCTTAGACTATATAGACGCAATATACACAAGGTTTTCAACCGTCTACCTGTTCCATTCATTGTTCTAATTGTCGAAAGTTACAAATAATTACCGATAAAGGATTAACCATTGGGGCTCATTGTTCACTTAAACTTGAAGAACAAAAAATTGGCGAATTGTACTGTTTGGATGCTTTGCATATATGTTTCTTAGACTATATAGAAGCAATATATACAAAGATTTCAATCGTCTACCTGTTCCATTCATTGTTCTACTTGTCGAAAGTTACAAATAATTTCCGATAATAGATTAACAATGGGGCTCATTGTTCACTTAAACTTGAAGGACAAAAAATTGGCGAATTGTACTGTTTGGATGCTTTGCACATATGTTTCTTAGACTATATAGAAGCAATATATACAAAGAATTCAACCGTCTACCTGTTCCATTCATTGTTCTACTTGACGAAAGTTACAAATAATTTCCGATAAAGGATTAACCATTGGGGCTCATTGTTCACTTAAACTTGAAAAACAAAAAATTGGCGAATTGTACTGTTTGGATGCTTTGCATATATGTTTCTTAGACTATATGGAAGCAATATATACAATGATTTCAACCGTCTACCTATTCCATTCATTGTTCTACTTGTCGAAATTTACAAATAATTTCCTTTATAGGATTAACAATGGGGCTCGTTGTACACTTAAACTTGAAGAACAATAAATTGGCGAATTGTACTGTTTGGATGCTTTGCATATATGTTTCTTAGACTATATAGAAGCAATAGATACAAAGAATTCAACAGTCTACCTGTTCCATTCATTGTTCTACTTGTCGAAAGTTACAAATAATTTCCGATAAAGGATTAACCATTGGGGCTCGTTGTTCACTTAAACTTGAAGAACAATAAATTGGCGAATTGTACTGTTTGGATGCTTTGCATATATGTTTCTTAGACTATATAGAAGCAATATATACAAAGATTTCAACCGTCTACCTGTTCCATTCATTGTTCTACTTGTCGAAAGTTACAAATAATTTCCGATAAAGGATTAACAATGGGGCTCATAGTTCACGTAAACTTGAAGGACAAAAAATTGGCGAATGGTACTGTTTGGATGCATTGCATATATGTTTCTTAGACTATATGGAAGCAATATATACAAAGATTTCAACCGTCTAAGTGTTCCAATCATTATTCTACTTGTAGAAAGTTACAATTAATTTCCGATAAAGGATTAACCATTGGAGCTCATTGTTCACTTAAACTTGAAGGACAAAAAATTGGAGAATGGTACTGTTTGGATGCTTTGCATATATGTTTCTTAGACTATATAGACGCAATATATACAAAGATTTCAACCGTCTACCTGTTCCATTCATTGTTCTACTTGTCGAAATTTACAAATAATTTCCTTTAAAGGATTAACAATGGGGCTCGTAGTTCACTTAAACTTGAAGAACAAAAAATTGGCGAATTGTACTGTTTGGATGCTTTGCATATATGTTTCGTAGGCTATATAGAAGCAATATATACAATGATTTCAACCGTCTACCTGATCCATTCATTGTTCTACTTGTCGAAAGTTACAAATAATATCCGATAACGGATTAAGCATTAGGGCTCATTGTTCACTTAAACTTGAAGAACAAAAAATTGGCGAATTGTACTGTTTGGATGCTTTGCATTTATGTTTCGTAGATTATATAGAAGCAATATATACAAAGATTTCAACCGTCTACCTGTTCCATTCATTGTTCTACTTGTCGAAAATTACAAATAATTTCCGATAAAGGATTAACCATTGGGGCTCATTGTTCACTTAAACTTGAAGAACAATAAATTGTCGAATTGTACTATTTGGATGCTTTGCATATATGTTTCTTAGACTATATAGAAGCAATATATACAATGTTTTCAACCGTCTACCTGTTCCATTCATTGTTCTACTTGTCGAAATTTACAAATAATTTCCTTTAAAGGATTAACAATGGGGCTCGTATTTTCACTTAAACTTGAAGAACAAAAAATTGGCGAATTGTACTGTTTGGATGCTTTGCATATATGTTTCTTAGACTATTTAGAAGCAATATATAGAAAGATTTCACCCGTCTACCTGTACTATTCATTGTTCTACTTGTAGAAAGTTACAAATAATTTCCATTTCATGATTATCAATGGGGCTCGCTTTTCACTTAAACTTGAAGATCAAAAAATTGGCGATTGTTACTGTCTAGATGCTTTGCATATAGGTTTCGTAGACTATATAGAAGCAACATATACAAAGATTTCAACCGTCTACCTGTTCTATTCATTGTTCTACTTGTCGAAAATTACAAATAATTTCCGATAAAGGATTAACCATTGGGTCTCATTGTTCACTTAAACTTGACGACCAAAAAGTTGGCAAATGGTAATGTTTGGATGCTTTGCGTACATGTTTCTTAGACTATATGGATCAATATATACAAAGATTTCAACAGTCTACGTGTTCCAATCATTGTTCTACTTGTCGAAATTTACAAATAATTTCCTTTAAAGGATTAACAATGGGTCTCGTTGTACACTTAAACTTGAAGAACAATAAATTGGCGAATTGTACTGTTTGGATGCTTTGCATATATGTTTCTTAGACTATATAGAAGCAATATATACAAAGAATTCAACCGTCTACCTGTTCCATTCATTGTTCTACTTGTCGAAAGTTACAAATATTTTCCGATAAAGGATTAACCATTGGGGCTCGTTGTTCACTTAAACTTGAAGAACAATAAATTGGCGAATTGTACTGTTTGGATGCTTTGCATATATGTTTCTTAGACTATATAGAAGCAATATATACAAAGATTTCAACCGTCTACCTGTTCCATTCATTGTTCTACTTGTCGAAAGTTACAAATAATTTCCGATAAAGGATTAACAATGGGGCTCATTGTTCACTTAAACTTGAAGGACAAAAAATTGGCGAATGGTACTGTTTGGATGCATTGCATATATGTTTCTTAGACTATATGGAAGCAATATATACAAAGATTTCAACCGTCTACGTGTTCCAATCATTGTTCTACTTGTAGAAAGTTACAATTAATTTCCGTTAAAGGATTAACAATGGGGCTCGTAGTTCACTTAAACTTGAAGAACAAAAAATTGGCGACTGGTACAGTTTGGATGCTTAGCATATATGTTTCTTAGACTATATAGAAGCAATATATAATAAGATTTCAACCGTCTACCAGTTCCATTCATTGTTCTGCTTGTCGAAAGATACAAATAATTTCCTATAAAGGATTAACAATGGGGCTCATTTTTCACTTAAACTTGAAGAACAAAAAATTGGCGAATGGTACTGTTTGGATGCTTTGCATATATGTTTCTTAGACTATATAGAAGCAATATATACAAAGAATTAAACCGTCTACCTGTTCTATTCATTGTTCTACTTGTCGAAAATTACAAATAATTTCCGATAAAGGATTAACCATTGGGGCTCATTGTTCACTTAAACTTGGAAAACAAAAAATTGGCGAATTGTACTGTTTGGATGCTTTGCATATAAGTTTCTTAGACTATATGGAAGCAATATATACAATGATTTCAACCGTCTACCTGTTCCATTCATTGTTCTACTTGTCGAAATTTACAAATAATTTCCTTTAAAGGATTAACAATGGGGCTCGTAGTTCACTTAAACTTGAAGAACAAAAAATTGGCGAATTGTACTGTTTGGATGCTTTGCATATATGTTTCTTAGACTATTTAGAAGCAATATATAGAAAGATTTCACCCGTCTACCCGTACTATTCATTGTTCTACTTGTAGAAAGTTACAAATAATTTCCATTTCATGATTATCAATGGGGCTCGCTGTTCACTTAAACTTGAAGATAAAAAAATAGGCGATTGTTACTGTTTAGACGCTTTGCATATAGGTTTCGTAGACTATATAGAAGCAACATATACAAAGATTTCAACCGTCTACCTGTTCCATTCATTGTTCTACTTGTCGAAAGTTACAAATAATTTCCGATAAAGGATTAACCATTGGGGCTCGTTGTTCACTTAAACTTGAAGAACAATAAATTGGCGAATTGTACTGTTTGGATGCTTTGCATATATGTTTCTTAGACTATATAGAAGCAATATATACAAAGAATTCAACCGTCTACCTGTTCCATTCATTGTTCTACTTGTCGAAAGTTACAAATAATTTCCGATAAAGGATTAACCATTGGGGCTCATTGTTCACTTAAACTTGAAAAACAAAAAATTGGCGAAATGTACTGTTTGGATGCTTTGCATATATGTTTCTTAGACTATATGGAAGCAATATATACAATGATTTCAATAGTCTACCTGTTCCATTCATTGTTCTACTTGTCGAAAGTTACAAATAATTTCCGATAATAGATTAACAATGGGGCTCATTGTTCACTTAAACTTGAAGGACAAAAAATTGGCGAATGGTACTGTTTGGATGCTTTGCATATATGTTTCTTAGACTATATAGAAGCAGTATATACAAAGAATTCAACCGTCTACCTGTTCCATTCATTGTATTACTTGTCGAAAGTTACAAATAATTTCCGATAAAGAATTAACAATTGGGGCTCGTTGTTCACTTAAACTTGAAGAACAATAAATTGGCGAATTGTACTGTCTGGATGCTTTGCATATATGTTTCTTAGACTATATAGAAGCAATATATACAAAGATTTCAACCGTCTACCTTTTCCATTCATTGTTCCACATGTCGAAATTTACAAATAATTTCCTTTAAAGGATTAACAATGGGGCTCGTAGTTCACTTAAACTTGAAGAACAAAAAATTGGCGAATTGTACTGTTTGGATGCTTTGCATATATGTTTCTTAGACTATTTAGAAGCAATATATAGAAAGATTTCACCCGTCTCCCTGTACTATTCATTGTTCTACTCGTAGAAAGTTACAAATAATTTCCATTTCATGATTATCAATGGGGCTCGCTGTTCACTTAAACTTGAAGATCAAAAAATTGGCGATTGTTACTGTTTAGATGCTGTGCATATAGGTTTCGTAGACTATATAGAAGCAACAAATACAAAGATTTCAACCGTCTACCTGTTCTATTCATTGTTCTACTTGTCGAAAATTACAAATAATTTCCGATAAAGGATTAACCATTGAGTCTCATTGTTCACTTAAACTTGAAGACCAAAAAATTGGCAAATGGTATTGTTTGGATGCTTTGCGTACATGTTTCTTAGACTATATGGAAGCAATATATACAAAGATTTCAACAGTCTACGTGTTCCAATCATTGTTCTACTTGTCGAAATTTACAAATAATTTCCTTTAAAGGATTAACAATGGGGCTCGTTGTTCACTTAAACTTGAAGAACAATAAATTGGCGAATTGTACTGTTTGGATGCTTTGCATATATATTTCTTAGACTATATAGAAGCAATATATACAAAGAATTCAACCGTCTACCTGTTCCATTCATTGTTCTTCTTGACGAAAGTTACAAATAATTTCCGATAAAGGATTAACCATTGGGGCTCATTGTTCACTTAAACTTGAAAAACAAAAAATTGGCGAATTGTACTGTTTGGATGCTTTGCATATATGTTTCTTAGACTATATGAAAGCAATATATACAATGATTTCAACCGTCTACCTATTCCATTCATTGTTCTACTTGTCGAAATTTGCAAATAATTTCCTTTATAGGATTAACAATGGGGCTCGTTGTACACTTAAACTTGAAGAACAATAAATTGGCGAATTGTACTGTTTGGATGCTTTGCATATATGTTTCTTAGACTATATAGAAGCAATATATACAAAGAATTCAACAGTCTACCTGTTCCATTCATTGTTCTACTTGTCGAAAGTTACAAATAATTTCCGTTAAAGGATTAACAATGGGGCTCATAGTTCACTTAAACTTAAGAACAAAAAATTAGCGAATGGTACTGTTTGGATGCTTTGCATATATATTTCTTGGACTATATGGAAGCAATATATACAATGATTTCAACAGTCTACCTGTTCCATTCATTGTTCTACTTGTCGAAATTTACAAATAATTTCATTTAAAGGATTAACCATTGGGGCTCGTTGTTCACTTAAACTTGAAGAACAATAAATTGGCGAATTGTACTGTCTGGATGCTTTGCATATATGTTTCTTAGACTATTTAGACGCAATATACACAAGGATTTCAACCGTCTACCTGTTCCATTCATTGTTCTACTTGTCGAAAGTTACAAATAATTACCGATAAAGGATTAACCATTGGGGCTCATTGTTCACTTAAACTTGAAGAACAAAAAATTGGCGAATTGTACTGTTTGGATGCTTTGCATATATGTTTCTTAGACTATATAGACGCAATATACACAAGGTTTTCAACCGTCTACCTGTTCCATTCATTGTTCTAATTGTCGAAAGTTACAAATAATTACCGATAAAGGATTAACCATTGGGGCTCATTGTTCACTTAAACTTGAAGAACAAAAAATTGGCGAATTGTACTGTTTGGATGCTTTGCATATATGTTTCTTAGACTATATAGAAGCAATATATACAAAGATTTCAATCGTCTACCTGTTCCATTCATTGTTCTACTTGTCGAAAGTTACAAATAATTTCCGATAATAGATTAACAATGGGGCTCATTGTTCACTTAAACTTGAAGGACAAAAAATTGGCGAATTGTACTGTTTGGATGCTTTGCACATATGTTTCTTAGACTATATAGAAGCAATATATACAAAGAATTCAACCGTCTACCTGTTCCATTCATTGTTCTACTTGACGAAAGTTACAAATAATTTCCGATAAAGGATTAACCATTGGGGCTCATTGTTCACTTAAACTTGAAAAACAAAAAATTGGCGAATTGTACTGTTTGGATGCTTTGCATATATGTTTCTTAGACTATATGGAAGCAATATATACAATGATTTCAACCGTCTACCTATTCCATTCATTGTTCTACTTGTCGAAATTTACAAATAATTTCCTTTATAGGATTAACAATGGGGCTCGTTGTACACTTAAACTTGAAGAACAATAAATTGGCGAATTGTACTGTTTGGATGCTTTGCATATATGTTTCTTAGACTATATAGAAGCAATAGATACAAAGAATTCAACAGTCTACCTGTTCCATTCATTGTTCTACTTGTCGAAAGTTACAAATAATTTCCGATAAAGGATTAACCATTGGGGCTCGTTGTTCACTTAAACTTGAAGAACAATAAATTGGCGAATTGTACTGTTTGGATGCTTTGCATATATGTTTCTTAGACTATATAGAAGCAATATATACAAAGATTTCAACCGTCTACCTGTTCCATTCATTGTTCTACTTGTCGAAAGTTACAAATAATTTCCGATAAAGGATTAACAATGGGGCTCATAGTTCACGTAAACTTGAAGGACAAAAAATTGGCGAATGGTACTGTTTGGATGCATTGCATATATGTTTCTTAGACTATATGGAAGCAATATATACAAAGATTTCAACCGTCTAAGTGTTCCAATCATTATTCTACTTGTAGAAAGTTACAATTAATTTCCGATAAAGGATTAACCATTGGAGCTCATTGTTCACTTAAACTTGAAGGACAAAAAATTGGAGAATGGTACTGTTTGGATGCTTTGCATATATGTTTCTTAGACTATATGGAAGCAATATATACAATGATTTCAACCGTCTACCTGTTCCATTCATTGTTCTACTTGTCGAAAGTTACAAATAATTTTCTTTAAGGGATTAACAATGGGGATCGTAGTTTACTTAAACTTGAAGAACAAAAAATTGGCGAATTGTACTGTTTGGATGATTTGCATATATGTTTCTCAGACTATATAGAAGCAATATATACAAAGATTTCAACCGTGTACCTGTTCCATTCATTGTTCTACTTGTCGAAATTTACATATAATTTCCTTTAAAGGATTAACAATGGGGCTCGTAGTTCACTTAAACTTGAAGAACAAAAAATTGGCGAATTGTACTGTTTGGATGCTTTGCATATATGTTTCTTAGACTATTTAGAAGCAATATATAGAAAGATTTCACCCGTCTACCTGTACTATTCATTGTTCTACTTGTAGAAAGTTACAAATAATTTCCATTTCATGATTATCAATGGGGCTCGCTTTTCACTTAAACTTGAAGATGACAAAAAATTGGCGATTGTTACTGTTTAGATGCTGTGCATATAGGTTTCGTAGACTATATAGAAGCAACATATACAAAGATTTCAACCGTCTACCTGTTCTATTCATTGTTCTACTTGTCGAAAATTACAAATAATTTCCGATAAAGGATTAACCATTGGGTCTCATTGTTCACTTAAACTTGAAGACCAAAAAATTGGCAAATGGTATTGTTTGTATGCTTTGCGTACATGTTTCTTAGACTATATGGAAGCAATATATACAAAGATTTCAACAGTCTACGTGTTCCAATCATTGTTCTACTTGTCGAAATTTACAAATAATTTCCTTTAAAGGATTAACAATGGGGCTCGTTGTTCACTTAAACTTGAAGAACAATAAATTGGCGAATTGTACTGTTTGGATGCTTTGCATATATGTTTCTTAGACTATATAGAAGCAATATATACAAAGAATTCAACCGTCTACCTGTTCCATTCATTGTTCTACTTGACGAAAGTTACAAATAATTTCCGATAAAGGATTAACCATTGGGGCTCATTGTTCACTTAAACTTGAAAAACAAAAAATTGGCGAATTGTACTGTTTGCATGCTTTGCATATATGTTTCTTAGACTATATGGAAGCAATATATACAAAGAATTCAACAGTCTACCTGTTCCATTCATTGTTCTACTTGTCGAAAGTTACAAATAATTTCCGATAAAGGATTAACCATTGGGGCTCGTTGTTCACTTAAACTTGAAGAACAAAAAATTGGCGAATTGTACTGTTTGGATGCTTTGCATATTTGTTTCGTAGACTATATAGAAGCAATATATACAATGATTTCAACCGTCTACATGATCCATTCATTGTTCTACTTGTCGAAATTTACAAATAATTTCCTTTAAAGGATTAACAATGGGGCTCGTAGTTCACTTAAACTTGAAGAACAAAAAATTGGCGGATGGTACTGTTTGGATGCTTTGAATATATGTTTCTTATATTATATAGAAGCAATATATACAAATATTTCAACCGTCTACCTGTTCCATTCATTGTTCTACTTGTCGAAAATTACAAATAATTTCCGATAAAGGATTAACCATTGGGGCTCATTGTTCACTTAAACTTGGAAAACAAAAAATTGGCGAATTGTACTGTTTGGATGCTTTGCATATATGTTTCTTAGACTATATGGAAGCAATATATACAATGATTTCAACCGTCTACCTGTTCCATTCATTGTTCTACTTGTCGAAATTTACAAATAATTTCCTTTAAAGGATTAACAATGGGGCTCGTAGATCACTTAAACTTGAAGAACAAAAAATTGGCGAATTGTACTGTTTGGATGCTTTGCATATATGTTTCTTAGACTATTTAGAAGCAATATATAGAAAGATTTCACCCGTCTACCTGTACTATTCATTGTTCTACTTGTAGAAAGTTACAAATAATTTCCATTTCATGATTATCAATGGGGCTCGCTGTTCACTTAAACTTGAAGATAAAAAAATAGGCGATTGTTACTGTTTAGATGCTTTGCATATAGGTTTCGTAGACTATATAGAAGCAACATATACAAAGATTTCAACCGTCTACCTGTTCTATTCATTGTTCTACTTGTCGAAAATTACAAATAATTTCCGATAAAGGATTAACCATTGGGGCTCGTTGTTCACTTAAACTTGAAGAACAATAAATTGGCAAATTGTACTGTTTGGATGCATTGCATATATGTTTCTTAGACTATATAGAAGCTATATATACAAAGATTTCAACCGTCTACCTGTTCCATTCATTGTTCTACTTGTCGAAAGTTACAAATAATTTCCGATAAAGGATTAACAATGGGGCTCATAGTTCACTTAAACTTGAAGAACAAAAAATTGGCGAATGGTACTGTTTGGATGCTTTGCATATATGTTTCTTAGACTATATGGAAGCAATATATACAAAGATTTCAACCGTCTAAGTGTTCCAATCATTATTCTACTTGTAGAAAGTTACAATTAATTTCCGATAAAGGATTAACCATTGGGGCTCATTGTTCACTTAAACTTGAAGAACAAAAAATTGGCGAATGGTACTGTTTGGATGCTTTGCATATATGTTTCTTAGACTATATAGAAGCAATATATACATTGATTTCAACCGTCTACCTGTTCCACTCATTGTTCTACTTGTCGCAAGTTACAAATAATTTCTGTTAAAGTATTAACAATGGGGCTCGTAGTTCACTTAAACATGAAGATGAAATAATTGGCGAATTGTACTGTTTGGATGCTTTGCATATATGTTTCTTAGATTATATAGAAGCAATATATACAAAGATATCAACCGTATACCTGTTCCATTCATTGTTCTACTTGTCGAAAGTTACAAATAATTTCCGATAAAGGATTAACAATGGGGCTCATTGTTCACTTAAACTTGAAGAACAAAAAATTGGCGAAAGTCACTGTTTTGATGCCTTGCATATAGGTTTATTAGACTATATAGAAGCAACATATACAAAGATTTCAACCGTCTACCTGTTCTATTCATTGTTCTACTTGTCGAAAATTACAAATAATTTCCGATAAAGGATTAACCATTGAGTCTCATTGTTCACTTAAACTTGAAGACCAAAAAATTGGCAAATGGTATTGTTTGGATGCTTTGCGTACATGTTTCTTAGACTATATGGAAGCAATATATACAAAGATTTCAACAGTCTACGTGTTCCAATCATTGTTCTACTTGTCGAAATTTACAAATAATTTCCTTTAAAGGATTAACAATGGGGCTCGTTGTTCACTTAAACTTGAAGAACAATAAATTGGCGAATTGTACTGTCTGGATGCTTTGCATATATGTTTCTTAGACTATATAGACGCAATATACACAAGGTTTTCAACCGTCTACCTGTTCCATTCATTGTTCTAATTGTCGAAAGTTACAAATAATTACCGATAAAGGATTAACCATTGGGGCTCATTGTTCACTTAAACTTGAAGAACAAAAAATTGGCGAATTGTACTGTTTGGATGCTTTGCATATATGTTTCTTAGACTATATAGAAGCAATATATACAAAGATTTCAACCGTCTACCTGTTCCATTCATTGTTCTACTTGTCGAAAGTTACAAATAATTTCCGATAATAGATTAACAATGGGGCTCATTGTTCACTTAAACTTGAAGGACAAAAAATTGGCGAATTGTACTGTTTGGATGCTTTGCACATATGTTTCTTAGACTATATAGAAGCAATATATACAAAGAATTCAACCGTCTACCTGTTCCATTCATTGTTCTACTTGACGAAAGTTACAAATAATTTCCGATAAAGGATTAACCATTGGGGCTCATTGTTCACTTAAACTTGAAAAACAAAAAATTGGCGAATTGTACTGTTTGGATGCTTTGCATATATGTTTCTTAGACTATATGGAAGCAATATATACAATGATTTCAACCGTCTACCTATTCCATTCATTGTTCTACTTGTCGAAATTTACAAATAATTTCCTTTATAGGATTAACAATGGGGCTCGTTGTACACTTAAACTTGAAGAACAATAAATTGGCGAATTGTACTGTTTGGATGCTTTGCATATATGTTTCTTAGACTATATAGAAGCAATAGATACAAAGAATTCAACAGTCTACCTGTTCCATTCATTGTTCTACTTGTCGAAAGTTACAAATAATTTCCGATAAAGGATTAACCATTGGGGCTCGTTGTTCACTTAAACTTGAAGAACAATAAATTGGCGAATTGTACTGTTTGGATGCTTTGCATATATGTTTCTTAGACTATATAGAAGCAATATATACAAAGATTTCAACCGTCTACCTGTTCCATTCATTGTTCTACTTGTCGAAAGTTACAAATAATTTCCGATAAAGGATTAACAATGGGGCTCATAGTTCACTTAAACTTGAAGGACAAAAAATTGGCGAATGGTACTGTTTGGATGCATTGCATATATGTTTCTTAGACTATATGGAAGCAATATATACAAAGATTTCAACCGTCTAAGTGTTCCAATCATTATTCTACTTGTAGAAAGTTACAATTAATTTCCGATAAAGGATTAACCATTGGAGCTCATTGTTCACTTAAACTTGAAGGACAAAAAATTGGAGAATGGTACTGTTTGGATGCTTTGCATATATGTTTCTTAGACTATATGGAAGCAATATATACAATGATTTCAACCGTCTACCTGTTCCATTCATTGTTCTACTTGTCGAAAGTTACAAATAATTTTCTTTAAGGGATTAACAATGGGGATCGTAGTTTACTTAAACTTGAAGAACAAAAAATTGGCGAATTGTACTGTTTGGATGATTTGCATATATGTTTCTCAGACTATATAGAAGCAATATATACAAAGATTTCAACCGTGTACCTGTTCCATTCATTGTTCTACTTGTCGAAATTTACATATAATTTCCTTTAAAGGATTAACAATGGGGCTCGTAGTTCACTTAAACTTGAAGAACAAAAAATTGGCGAATTGTACTGTTTGGATGCTTTGCATATATGTTTCTTAGACTATTTAGAAGCAATATATAGAAAGATTTCACCCGTCTACCTGTACTATTCATTGTTCTACTTGTAGAAAGTTACAAATAATTTCCATTTCATGATTATCAATGGGGCTCGCTTTTCACTTAAACTTGAAGATGACAAAAAATTGGCGATTGTTACTGTTTAGATGCTGTGCATATAGGTTTCGTAGACTATATAGAAGCAACATATACAAAGATTTCAACCGTCTACCTGTTCTATTCATTGTTCTACTTGTCGAAAATTACAAATAATTTCCGATAAAGGATTAACCATTGGGTCTCATTGTTCACTTAAACTTGAAGACCAAAAAATTGGCAAATGGTATTGTTTGTATGCTTTGCGTACATGTTTCTTAGACTATATGGAAGCAATATATACAAAGATTTCAACAGTCTACGTGTTCCAATCATTGTTCTACTTGTCGAAATTTACAAATAATTTCCTTTAAAGGATTAACAATGGGGCTCGTTGTTCACTTAAACTTGAAGAACAATAAATTGGCGAATTGTACTGTTTGGATGCTTTGCATATATGTTTCTTAGACTATATAGAAGCAATATATACAAAGAATTCAACCGTCTACCTGTTCCATTCATTGTTCTACTTGACGAAAGTTACAAATAATTTCCGATAAAGGATTAACCATTGGGGCTCATTGTTCACTTAAACTTGAAAAACAAAAAATTGGCGAATTGTACTGTTTGCATGCTTTGCATATATGTTTCTTAGACTATATGGAAGCAATATATACAAAGAATTCAACAGTCTACCTGTTCCATTCATTGTTCTACTTGTCGAAAGTTACAAATAATTTCCGATAAAGGATTAACCATTGGGGCTCGTTGTTCACTTAAACTTGAAGAACAAAAAATTGGCGAATTGTACTGTTTGGATGCTTTGCATATTTGTTTCGTAGACTATATAGAAGCAATATATACAATGATTTCAACCGTCTACATGATCCATTCATTGTTCTACTTGTCGAAATTTACAAATAATTTCCTTTAAAGGATTAACAATGGGGCTCGTAGTTCACTTAAACTTGAAGAACAAAAAATTGGCGGATGGTACTGTTTGGATGCTTTGAATATATGTTTCTTATATTATATAGAAGCAATATATACAAATATTTCAACCGTCTACCTGTTCCATTCATTGTTCTACTTGTCGAAAATTACAAATAATTTCCGATAAAGGATTAACCATTGGGGCTCATTGTTCACTTAAACTTGGAAAACAAAAAATTGGCGAATTGTACTGTTTGGATGCTTTGCATATATGTTTCTTAGACTATATGGAAGCAATATATACAATGATTTCAACCGTCTACCTGTTCCATTCATTGTTCTACTTGTCGAAATTTACAAATAATTTCCTTTAAAGGATTAACAATGGGGCTCGTAGATCACTTAAACTTGAAGAACAAAAAATTGGCGAATTGTACTGTTTGGATGCTTTGCATATATGTTTCTTAGACTATTTAGAAGCAATATATAGAAAGATTTCACCCGTCTACCTGTACTATTCATTGTTCTACTTGTAGAAAGTTACAAATAATTTCCATTTCATGATTATCAATGGGGCTCGCTGTTCACTTAAACTTGAAGATAAAAAAATAGGCGATTGTTACTGTTTAGATGCTTTGCATATAGGTTTCGTAGACTATATAGAAGCAACATATACAAAGATTTCAACCGTCTACCTGTTCTATTCATTGTTCTACTTGTCGAAAATTACAAATAATTTCCGATAAAGGATTAACCATTGGGGCTCGTTGTTCACTTAAACTTGAAGAACAATAAATTGGCAAATTGTACTGTTTGGATGCTTTGCATATATGTTTCTTAGACTATTTAGAAGCAATATATAGAAAGATTTCACCCGTCTACCCGTACTATTCATTGTTCTACTTGTAGAAAGTTACAAATAATTTCCATTTCATGATTATCAATGGGGCTCGCTGTTCACTTAAACTTGAAGATAAAAAAATAGGCGATTGTTACTGTTTAGACGCTTTGCATATAGGTTTCTTAGACTATATAGAAGCTATATATACAAAGATTTCAACCGTCTACCTGTTCCATTCATTGTTCTACATGTCGAAAGTTACAAATAATTTCCGATAAAGGATTAACAATGGGGCTCATAGTTCACTTAAACTTGAAGGACAAAAAATTGGCGAATGGTACTGTTTGGATGCATTGCATATATGTTTCTTAGACTATATGGAAGCAATATATACAAAGATTTCAACCGTCTACGTGTTCCAATCATTGTTCTACTTGTAGAGAGTTACAATTAATTTCCGTTAAAGGATTAACAATGGGGCTCGTAGTTCACTTAAACTTGAAGAACAAAAAATTGGCGAATTGTACTGTTTGGATGCTTTGCATATATGTTTCTTAGACTATTTAGAAGCAATATATAGAAACATTTCACCCGTCTACCTGTACTATTCATTGTTCTACTTGTCGAAAGTTACAAATAATTTCCGATAAAGGATTAACCATTGGGGCTCATTGTTCACTAAACTTTAAGAACAAAAAATTGTCGAATTGTACTGTTTGGATGCTTTGCATATATGTTTCTTAGACTATATGGAAGCAATATATACAAAGATTTCAACCGTCTAAGTGTTCCAATCATTATTCTACTTGTAGAAAGTTACAATTAATTTCCGATAAAGGATTAACCATTGGAGCTCATTGTTCACTTAAACTTGAAGGACAAAAAATTGGAGAATGGTACTGTTTGGATGCTTTGCATATATGTTTCTTAGACTATATGGAAGCAATATATACAATGATTTCAACCGTCTACCTGTTCCATTCATTGTTCTACTTGTCGAAAGTTACAAATAATTTTCTTTAAGGGATTAACAATGGGGATCGTAGTTTACTTAAACTTGAAGAACAAAAAATTGGCGAATTGTACTGTTTGGATGATTTGCATATATGTTTCTCAGACTATATAGAAGCAATATATACAAAGATTTCAACCGTGTACCTGTTCCATTCATTGTTCTACTTGTCGAAATTTACATATAATTTCCTTTAAAGGATTAACAATGGGGCTCGTAGTTCACTTAAACTTGAAGAACAAAAAATTGGCGAATTGTACTGTTTGGATGCTTTGCATATATGTTTCTTAGACTATTTAGAAGCAATATATAGAAAGATTTCACCCGTCTACCTGTACTATTCATTGTTCTACTTGTAGAAAGTTACAAATAATTTCCATTTCATGATTATCAATGGGGCTCGCTTTTCACTTAAACTTGAAGATGACAAAAAATTGGCGATTGTTACTGTTTAGATGCTGTGCATATAGGTTTCGTAGACTATATAGAAGCAACATATACAAAGATTTCAACCGTCTACCTGTTCTATTCATTGTTCTACTTGTCGAAAATTACAAATAATTTCCGATAAAGGATTAACCATTGGGTCTCATTGTTCACTTAAACTTGAAGACCAAAAAATTGGCAAATGGTATTGTTTGTATGCTTTGCGTACATGTTTCTTAGACTATATGGAAGCAATATATACAAAGATTTCAACAGTCTACGTGTTCCAATCATTGTTCTACTTGTCGAAATTTACAAATAATTTCCTTTAAAGGATTAACAATGGGGCTCGTTGTTCACTTAAACTTGAAGAACAATAAATTGGCGAATTGTACTGTTTGGATGCTTTGCATATATGTTTCTTAGACTATATAGAAGCAATATATACAAAGAATTCAACCGTCTACCTGTTCCATTCATTGTTCTACTTGACGAAAGTTACAAATAATTTCCGATAAAGGATTAACCATTGGGGCTCATTGTTCACTTAAACTTGAAAAACAAAAAATTGGCGAATTGTACTGTTTGCATGCTTTGCATATATGTTTCTTAGACTATATGGAAGCAATATATACAAAGAATTCAACAGTCTACCTGTTCCATTCATTGTTCTACTTGTCGAAAGTTACAAATAATTTCCGATAAAGGATTAACCATTGGGGCTCGTTGTTCACTTAAACTTGAAGAACAAAAAATTGGCGAATTGTACTGTTTGGATGCTTTGCATATTTGTTTCGTAGACTATATAGAAGCAATATATACAATGATTTCAACCGTCTACATGATCCATTCATTGTTCTACTTGTCGAAATTTACAAATAATTTCCTTTAAAGGATTAACAATGGGGCTCGTAGTTCACTTAAACTTGAAGAACAAAAAATTGGCGGATGGTACTGTTTGGATGCTTTGAATATATGTTTCTTATATTATATAGAAGCAATATATACAAATATTTCAACCGTCTACCTGTTCCATTCATTGTTCTACTTGTCGAAAATTACAAATAATTTCCGATAAAGGATTAACCATTGGGGCTCATTGTTCACTTAAACTTGGAAAACAAAAAATTGGCGAATTGTACTGTTTGGATGCTTTGCATATATGTTTCTTAGACTATATGGAAGCAATATATACAATGATTTCAACCGTCTACCTGTTCCATTCATTGTTCTACTTGTCGAAATTTACAAATAATTTCCTTTAAAGGATTAACAATGGGGCTCGTAGATCACTTAAACTTGAAGAACAAAAAATTGGCGAATTGTACTGTTTGGATGCTTTGCATATATGTTTCTTAGACTATTTAGAAGCAATATATAGAAAGATTTCACCCGTCTACCTGTACTATTCATTGTTCTACTTGTAGAAAGTTACAAATAATTTCCATTTCATGATTATCAATGGGGCTCGCTGTTCACTTAAACTTGAAGATAAAAAAATAGGCGATTGTTACTGTTTAGATGCTTTGCATATAGGTTTCGTAGACTATATAGAAGCAACATATACAAAGATTTCAACCGTCTACCTGTTCTATTCATTGTTCTACTTGTCGAAAATTACAAATAATTTCCGATAAAGGATTAACCATTGGGGCTCGTTGTTCACTTAAACTTGAAGAACAATAAATTGGCAAATTGTACTGTTTGGATGCTTTGCATATATGTTTCTTAGACTATATAGAAGCTATATATACAAAGATTTCAACCGTCTACCTGTTCCATTCATTGTTCTACTTGTCGAAAGTTACAAATAATTTCCGATAAAGGATTAACAATGGGGCTCATAGTTCACTTAAACTTGAAGGACAAAAAATTGGCGAATGGTACTGTTTGGATGCATTGCATATATGTTTCTTAGACTATATGGAAGCAATATATACAAAGATTTCAACCGTCTACGTGTTCCAATCATTGTTCTACTTGTAGAGAGTTACAATTAATTTCCGTTAAAGGATTAACAATGGGGCTCGTAGTTCACTTAAACTTGAAGAACAAAAAATTGGCGAATTGTACTGTTTGGATGCTTTGCATATATGTTTCTTAGACTATTTAGAAGCAATATATAGAAACATTTCACCCGTCTACCTGTACTATTCATTGTTCTACTTGTCGAAAGTTACAAATAATTTCCGATAAAGGATTAACCATTGGGGCTCATTGTTCACTAAACTTTAAGAACAAAAAATTGTCGAATTGTACTGTTTGGATGCTTTGCATATATGTTTCTTAGACTATATAGAAGCAATATATACAAAGATTTCAAGCGTCTACCTGTTCCATTCATTGTTCTACTTGTCGAAAGTTACAAATAATTTCCTATAAATGATTAACAATGGGGCTCATTGTTCACTTAAACTTGAAGAACAAAAAATTGGCGAATGGTACTGTTTGGATGCTTTGCATATATGTTTCTTAGACTATATAGAAGCAATATATACATTGATTTCAACCGTCTACCTGTTCCACTCATTGTTCTACTTGTCGCAAGTTACTAATAATTTCCGTTATAGTATTAACAATGGGGCTCGTAGTTCACTTAAACATGAAGATGAAATAATTGGCGAATTGTACTGTTTGGATGCTTTGCATATATGTTTCTTAGATTATATAGAAGCAATATATACAAAGATATCAACCGTCTACCTGTTCCATTCATTGTTCTACTTGTCGAAAATTACAAATAATTTCCGATAAAGGATTAACCATTGGGGCTCATTGTTCACTAAACTTGAAGAACAAAAAATTGTCGAATTGTACTGTTTGGATGCTTTGCATATATGTTTCTTAGACTATATAGAAGCAATATATACAATGATTTCAACCGTCTACCTGTTCCATTCATTGTTCTACTTGTCGAAAATTACAAATAATTTCCGATAAAGGATTAACCATTGGGGCTCATTGTTCACTAAACTTTAAGAACAAAAAATTGTCGAATTGTACTGTTTGGATGCTTTGCATATATGTTTCTTAGACTATATAGAAGCAATATATACAAAGATTTCAAGCGTCTACCTGTTCCATTCATTGTTCTACTTGTCGAAAGTTACAAATAATTTCCTATAAATGATTAACAATGGGGCTCATTGTTCACTTAAACTTGAAGAACAAAAAATTGGCGAATTGTACTGTTTGGATGCTTTGCATATATGTTTCTTAGACTATATAGAAGCAATATATACAATGATTTCAACCGTCTACCTGTTCCATTCATTGTTCTACTTGTCGAAAATTACAAATAATTTCCGATAAAGGATTAACAATGGGGCTCGTAGTTCACTTAAACTAGAAGAACAAATAATTGGCGAATTGCACTGTTTGGATGCTTTGCATATATGTTTCTTAGACTATATAGAAGCAATATATACAATGATTTCAACCGTCTACCTGTTCCATTCATTGTTCTACTTGTCGAAAATTACAAATAATTTCCGATAAAGGATTAACCATTTGGGCTCATTGTTCACTAAACTTGAAGAACAAAAAATTGTCGTATTGTACTGTTTGGATGCTTTGCATATATGTTTCTTAGACTATATAGAAGCAATATATACAATGATTTCAACCGTCTACCTGTTCCATTCATTGTTCTACTTGTTGAAAATTACAAATAATTTCCGATAAAGGATTAACCATTGGGGCTCATTGTTCACTAAACTTGAAGAACAAAAAATTGGCGAATTGTACTGTTTGGATGCTTTGCATATATGTTTCTTAGACTATACAGAAGCAATATATACAAAGATTTCAACCGTCTACCTGTTCCATTCATTGTTCTACTTGTCGAAAATTACAAATAATTTCAGTTAAAGGATTAACAATGGCGCTCGTAGTTCACTTAAACTTGAAGAACAAAAAATTGGCTAATGGTACTGTTTGGATGCTTCGCGTACATGTTTCTTAGTCTATATGGAAGCAACATATACAAAGATTTCAACCGTCTACCTGTTCCATTCATTGTTCTACTTGTCGAAAGTTACAACTAATTTCCGATAACGGATTAACCATTCGGGCTCATTGTTCACTTAAACTTGAAGTACAAAAAAGTGGCGAATTGTACTGTTTGGATGCTTTGCATATATGTTTCTTATACTATATAGAAGCAACATATACAAAGATTTCAACCGTCTACCTGTTCCATTCACTGTTCTACTTGTCGAAAGTTACAAATAATTTCCGATAAAGGATTAACAATGGGGCTCATTGTTCAATTAAACTTGAAGAACAAAAAATTGGCGAATGGTACTGTTTTGATGCTTTGCATATATGTTTCTTAGACTATATAGAAGCAATATATACAAAGATTTCAACCGTCTACCTGTTCCATTCATTGTTCTACTTGTCGAAAGTTACAAATAATTTCCGTTAAGGGATTAACAATGGAGCTCGTAGTTCACTTAAACTTGAAGAACAAAAAATTGTCGAATTGTACTGTTTGGATGCTTTGCGTATATGTTTCTTAGACTATATAGAAGCAATATATACAATGATTTCAACCGTCTACCTGTTCCATTCATTGTTCTACTTGTCGAAAATTACAAATAATTTCCGATAAAGGATTAACCATTGGGGCTCATTGTTCACTTAAACTTGAAGAACAAAAAATTGGCGAATGGTACTGTTTGGATGCTTTGCATATATGTTTCTTAGACTATATAGAAGCAATATATACATTGATTTCAACCGTCTACCTGTTCCACTCATTGTTCTACTTGTCGCAAGTTACAAATAATTTCTGTTAAAGTATTAACAATGGGGCTCGTAGTTCACTTAAACATGAAGATGAAATAATTGGCGAATTGTACTGTTTGGATGCTTTGCATATATGTTTCTTAGATTATATAGAAGCAATATATACAAAGATATCAACCGTCTACCTGTTCCATTCATTGTTCTACTTGTCGAAAATTACAAATAATTTCCGATTAAGGATTAACCATTGGGGCTCATTGTTCACTAAACTTGAAGAACAAAAAATTGTCGAATTGTACTGTTTGGATGCTTTGCATATATGTTTCTTAGACTATATAGAAGCAATATATACAATGATTTCAACCGTCGTCCTGTTCCATTCATTGTTCTACTTGTCGAAAATTACAAATAATTTCCGATAAAGGATTAACCATTGGGGCTCATTGTTCACTAAACTTGAAGAACAAAAAATTGTCGAATTGTACTGTTTGGATGCTTTGCATATATGTTTCTTAGACTATATAGAAGCAATATATACAATGATTTCAACCGTCTACCTGTTCCATTCATTGTTCTACTTGTCGAAAATTACAAATAATTTCCGATAAAGGATTAACCATTGGGGCTCATTGTTCACTAAACTTGAAGAACGAAAAATTGTCGTATTGTACTGTTTGGATGCTTTGCATATATGTTTCTTAGACTATATAGAAGCAATATATACAATGATTTCAACCGTCTATCTGTTCCATTCATTGTTCTACTTGTCGAAAATTACAAATAATTTCCGATAAAGGATTAACCATTGGGGCTCATTGTTCACTAAACTTGAAGAACAAAAAATTGGCGAATTGTACTGTTTGGATGCTTTGCATATATGTTTCTTAGACTATACCGAAGCAATATATACAAAGATTTCAACCGTCTACCTGTTCCATTCATTGTTCTACTTGTCGAAAATTACAAATAATTTCAGTTAAAGGATTAACAATGGCGCTCGTAGTTCACTTAAACTTGAAGAAAAAAAATTGGCGAATTGTACTGTTTGGATGCTTTGCATATATGTTTCGTAGACTATATAGAAGCAATATATACAATGATTTCAACCGTCTACATGATCCATTCATTGTTCTACTTGTCGAAATTTACAAATAATTTCCTTTAAAGGATTAACAATGGGGCTCATTGTTCACTTAAACTTGAAGGACAAAAAATTGGCGAATGTTACTGTTTGGATGCTTGCATATATGTTTCTTAGACTATATGGAAGCAATATATACAAAGATGTCAACCATCTACGTGTTCCAATCATTGTTCTACTTGTAGAAAGTTACAAATAATTTCCGTTTCATGATTATCAATGGGTCTCGTTGTTCACTTAAACTTGAAGAACAAAAAATTGGCGAATGGCACTGTTTGGATGCTTTGCATATATGTTTCTTAGATTATACAGAAGCAATATATACAAAGATTTCAACCGTCTACCTGTTCCAATCATTGTTCTACTTGTCGAAATTTTCAAATAATTTCCTTTAAAGGATTAACAATGGGGCTCGTTGTTCACTTAAACTTGAAGAACAAAAAATTGGCTAATGGTACTGTTTGGATGCTTCGCGTACATGTTTCTTAGTCTATATGGAAGCAACATATACAAAGATTTCAACCGTCTACCTGTTCCATTCATTGTTCTACTTGTCGAAAGTTACAACTAATTTCCGATAAAGGATTAACCATTGGGGCTCATTGTTCACTTAAACTTGAAGAACAAAAAATTGGCGATTGTTACTGTTTAGATGCTTTGCATATATGTTTCTTAGACTATATAGAAGCAATATATAGAAAGATTTCACCCGTCTACCTGTACTATTCATTGTTCTACTTGTAGAAAGTTACAAATAATTTCCATTTCATGATTATCAATGGGGCTTGCTGTTCACTTAAACTTGAAGAACAAAAAATTGGCGAATGGTACTGTTTGGATGCTTCGCGTACATGTTTCTTAGTCTATATGGAAGCAACATATACAAAGATTTCAACCGTCTACCTGTTCCATTCATTGTTCTACTTGTCGAAAGTTACAACTAATTTCCGATAACGGATTAACCATTCGGGCTCATTGTTCACTTAAACTTGAAGTACAAAAAAGTGGCGAATTGTACTGTTTGGATGCTTTGGATATATGTTTCTTATACTATATAGAAGCAACATATACAAAGATTTCAACCGTCTACCTGTTCCATTCACTGTTCTACTTGTCGAAAGTTACAAATAATTTCCGATAAAGGATTAACAATGGGGCTCATTGTTCAATTAAACTTGAAGAACAAAAAATTGGCGAATGGTACTGTTTGGACGCTATGCATATATGTTTCTTAGACTATATAGAAGCAATATATACAATGAATTCAACAGTCTACCTGTTCCATTCATTGTTCTACTTGTCGAAATTTACAAATAATTTCCTTTAAAGGATTAACAATGAGGCTCGTAGTTCACTTAAACATGAAGATGAAATAATTGGCGAATTGTACTGTTTGGATGCTTTGCATATATGTTTCTTAGATTATATAGAAGCAATATATACAAAGATATCAACCGTCTACCTGTTCCATTCATTGTTCTACTTGTCGAAATTTACAAATAATTTCCGATAAAGGATTAACCATTGGGGCTCATTGTTCACTTAAACTTGAAGAACAAAAAATTGGCGATTGTTACTGTTTAGATGCTTTGCATATATGTTTCTTAGATTATATAGAAGCAATATATACAAAGATGTCAACCGTCTACCTGTTCCATTCATTGTTCTACTTGTCGAATATTACAAATAATTTCCGATAAAGGATTAACCATTGGGGCTCATTGTTCACTAAACTTTAAGAACAAAAAATTGTCGAATTGTACTGTTTGGATGCTTTGCATATATGTTTCTTAGACTATATAGAAGCAATATATACAAAGATTTCAACCGTCTACCTGTTCCATTCACTGTTCTACTTGTCGAAAGTTACAAATAATTTCCGGTAAGGGATTAACAATGGGGATCGTAGTTTACTTAAACTTGAAGAACAAAAAATTGGCGAATTGTACTGTTTGGATGCTTTGCATAAATGTTTCTTAGACTATATAGAAGCAATATATACAATGATTTCAACAGTCTACCTGTTCCAATCATTGTTCTACTTATAGAAAGTTACAATTAATTTCCGTTAAAGGATTAACAATGGGGCTCGTAGTTCACTTAAACTTGAAGATCAAAAAATTGGCGATTGTTACTGTTTAGATGCTTTGCATATATGTTTCTTAGATTATATAGAAGCAATATATACAAAGATGTCAACCGTCTACCTGTTCCATTCACTGTTCTACTTGTCGAAAGTTACAAATAATTTCCGTTAAGGGATTAACAATGGGGATCGTAGTTCACTTAAACTTGAAGAACAAAAAATTGGCGAATTGTACTGTTTGGATGCTTTGCGTACATCTTTCTTAGACTATATGGAAGCAATATATACAAAGATTTCAACCGTCTACGTGTTCCAATCATTGTTCTACTTGTCGAATATTACAAATAATTTCCGATAAAGGATTAACCATTGGGGCTCATTGTTCACTAAACTTTAAGAACAAAAAATTGTCGAATTGTACTGTTTGGATGCTTTGCATATATGTTTCTTAGACTATATAGAAGCAATATATACAAAGATTTCAACAGTCTACCTGTTCCATTCATTGTTCTACTTGTCGAAAGTTACAAATAATTTCCGTTAAGGGATTAACAATGGAGCTCGTAGTTCACTTAAACTTGAAGAACAAAAAATTGTCGAATTGTACTGTTTGGATGCTTTGCGTATATGTTTCTTAGACTATATAGAAGCAATATATACAATGATTTCAACCGTCTATCTGTTCCATTCATTGTTCTACTTGTCGAAAATTACAAATAATTTCCGATAAAGGATTAACCATTGGGGCTCATTGTTCACTAAACTTGAAGAACAAAAAATTGTCGAATTGTACTGTTTGGATGCTTTGCATATATGTTTCTTAGACTATATAGAAGCAATATATACAATGATTTCAACCGTCTATCTGTTCCATTCATTGTTCTACTTGTCGAAAATTACAAATAATTTCCGATAAAGGATTAACCATTGGGGCTCATTGTTCACTAAACTTGAAGAACAAAAAATTGGCGAATTGTACTGTTTGGATGCTTTGCATATATGTTTCTTAGACTATACAGAAGCAATATATACAAAGATTTCAACCGTCTACCTGTTCCATTCATTGTTCTACTTGTCGAAAATTACAAATAATTTCCGATAAAGGATTAACCATTGGGGCTCATTGTTCACTAAACTTGAAGAACAAAAAATTGGCGAATTGTACTGTTTGGATGCTTTGCATATATGTTTCTTAGACTATACAGAAGCAATATATACAAAGATTTCAACCGTCTACCTGTTCCATTCATTGTTCTACTTGTCGAAAATTACAAATAATTTCCTTTAAAGGATTAACAATGGGGCTCATTGTTCACTTAAACTTGAAGGACAAAAAATTGGCGAATGTTACTGTTTGGATGCTTGCATATATGTTTCTTAGACTATATGGAAGCAATATATACAAAGATGTCAACCATCTACGTGTTCCAATCATTGTTCTACTTGTAGAAAGTTACAAATAATTTCCGTTTCATGATTATCAATGGGTCTCGTTGTTCACTTAAACTTGAAGAACAAAAAATTGGCGAATGGCACTGTTTGGATGCTTTGCATATATGTTTCTTAGATTATACAGAAGCAATATATACGAAGATTTCAACCGTCTACCTGTTCCATTCATTGTTCTACTTGTCGAAAATTACAAATAATTTCTGATAAAGGATTAACCATTGGGGCTCATTGTTCACTTAAACTTGAAGAACAAAAAATTGGCTAATGGTACTGTTTGGATGCTTCGCGTACATGTTTCTTAGTCTATATGGAAGCAACATATACAAAGATTTCAACCGTCTACCTGTTCCATTCATTGTTCTACTTGTCGAAAGTTACAACTAATTTCCGATAACGGATTAACCATTCGGGCTCATTGTTCACTTAAACTTGAAGTACAAAAAAGTGGCGAATTGTACTGTTTGGATGCTTTGGATATATGTTTCTTATACTATATAGAAGCAACATATACAAAGATTTCAACCGTCTACCTGTTCCATTCACTGTTCTACTTGTCGAAAGTTACAAATAATTTCCGATAAAGGATTAACAATGGGGCTCATTGTTCAATTAAACTTGAAGAACAAAAAATTGGCGAATGGTACTGTTTGGACGCTATGCATATATGTTTCTTAGACTATATAGAAGCAATATATACAATGAATTCAACAGTCTACCTGTTCCATTCATTGTTCTACTTGTCGAAATTTACAAATAATTTCCTTTAAAGGATTAACAATGGGGCTCGTAGTTCACTTATAACTTGAAGAACAAAAAATTGGCGAATGGTACTGTTTGGATGCTTTGCATCTATGTTTCTTAGATTATATAGAAGCAATATATACAAAGATTTCAACCGTCTACCTGTTCCAATCATTGTTCTACTTGTCGAAAATTACAAATAATTTCCGATAAAGGATTAACCATTGGGGCTCATTGTTCACTAAACTTGAAGAACAAAAAATTGTCGAATTGTACTGTTTGGATGCTTTGCATATATGTTTCTTAGACTATATAGAAGCAATATATACAATGATTTCAACCGTCTACCTGTTCCATTCATTGTTCTACTTGTCGAAAATTACAAATAATTTCCGATAAAGGATTAACCATTGGGGCTCATTGTTCACTAAACTTGAAGAACAAAAAATTGGCGAATTGTACTGTTTGGATGCTTTGCATATATGTTTCTTAGACTATACAGAAGCAATATATACAAAGATTTCAACCGTCTACCTGTTCCATTCATTGTTCTACTTGTCGAAAATTACAAATAATTTCAGTTAAAGGATTAACAATGGCGCTCGTAGTTCACTTAAACTTGAAGAACAAAAAATTGGCTAATGGTACTGTTTGGATGCTTCGCGTACATGTTTCTTAGTCTATATGGAAGCAACATATACAAAGATTTCAACCGTCTACCTGTTCCATTCATTGTTCTACTTGTCGAAAGTTACAACTAATTTCCGATAACGGATTAACCATTCGGGCTCATTGTTCACTTAAACTTGAAGTACAAAAAAGTGGCGAATTGTACTGTTTGGATGCTTTGCATATATGTTTCTTATACTATATAGAAGCAACATATACAAAGATTTCAACCGTCTACCTGTTCCATTCACTGTTCTACTTGTCGAAAGTTACAAATAATTTCCGATAAAGGATTAACAATGGGGCTCATTGTTCAATTAAACTTGAAGAACAAAAAATTGGCGAATGGTACTGTTTTGATGCTTTGCATATATGTTTCTTAGACTATATAGAAGCAATATATACAAAGATTTCAACCGTCTACCTGTTCCATTCATTGTTCTACTTGTCGAAAGTTACAAATAATTTCCGTTAAGGGATTAACAATGGAGCTCGTAGTTCACTTAAACTTGAAGAACAAAAAATTGTCGAATTGTACTGTTTGGATGCTTTGCGTATATGTTTCTTAGACTATATAGAAGCAATATATACAATGATTTCAACCGTCTACCTGTTCCATTCATTGTTCTACTTGTCGAAAATTACAAATAATTTCCGATAAAGGATTAACCATTGGGGCTCATTGTTCACTTAAACTTGAAGAACAAAAAATTGGAGAATGGTACTGTTTGGATGCTTTGCATATATGTTTCTTAGACTATATAGAAGCAATATATACATTGATTTCAACCGTCTACCTGTTCCACTCATTGTTCTACTTGTCGCAAGTTACAAATAATTTCTGTTAAAGTATTAACAATGGGGCTCGTAGTTCACTTAAACATGAAGATGAAATAATTGGCGAATTGTACTGTTTGGATGCTTTGCATATATGTTTCTTAGACTATATGGAAGCAATATATACAATGATTTCAACCGTCTACCTGTTCCATTCATTGTTCTACTTGTCGAAAATTACAAATAATTTCCGATAAAGGATTAACCATTGGGGCTCATTGTTCACTTAAACTTGAAGAACAAAAAATTGGAGAATGGTACTGTTTGGATGCTTTGCATATATGTTTCTTAGACTATATAGAAGCAATATATACATTGATTTCAACCGTCTACCTGTTCCACTCATTGTTCTACTTGTCGCAAGTTACAAATAATTTCTGTTAAAGTATTAACAATGGGGCTCGTAGTTCACTTAAACATGAAGATGAAATAATTGGCGAATTGTACTGTTTGGATGCTTTGCATATATGTTTCTTAGATTATATAGAAGCAATATATACAAAGATATCAACCGTCTACCTGTTCCATTCATTGTTCTACTTGTCGAAAATTACAAATAATTTCCGATTAAGGATTAACCATTGGGGCTCATTGTTCACTAAACTTGAAGAACAAAAAATTGTCGAATTGTACTGTTTGGATGCTTTGCATATATGTTTCTTAGACTATATAGAAGCAATATATACAATGATTTCAACCGTCTACCTGTTCCATTCATTGTTCTACTTGTCGAAAATTACAAATAATTTCCGATAAAGGATTAACCATTGGGGCTCATTGTTCACTAAACTTGAAGAACAAAAAATTGTCGAATTGTACTGTTTGGATGCTTTGCATATATGTTTCTTAGACTATATAGAAGCAATATATACAATGATTTCAACCGTCTACCTGTTCCATTCATTGTTCTACTTGTCGAAAATTACAAATAATTTCCGATAAAGGATTAACCATTGGGGCTCATTGTTCACTAAACTTGAAGAACGAAAAATTGTCGTATTGTACTGTTTGGATGCTTTGCATATATGTTTCTTAGACTATATAGAAGCAATATATACAATGATTTCAACCGTCTATCTGTTCCATTCATTATTCTACTTGTCGAAAATTACAAATAATTTCCGATAAAGGATTAACCATTGGGGCTCATTGTTCACTAAACTTGAAGAACAAAAAATTGGCGAATTGTACTGTTTGGATGCTTTGCATATATGTTTCTTAGACTATACAGAAGCAATATATACAAAGATTTCAACCGTCTACCTGTTCCATTCATTGTTCTACTTGTCGAAAATTACAAATAATTTCAGTTAAAGGATTAACAATGGCGCTCGTAGTTCACTTAAACTTGAAGAAAAAAAATTGGCGAATTGTACTGTTTGGATGCTTTGCATATATGTTTCGTAGACTATATAGAAGCAATATATACAATGATTTCAACCGTCTACATGATCCATTCATTGTTCTACTTGTCGAAATTTACAAATAATTTCCTTTAAAGGATTAACAATGGGGCTCATTGTTCACTTAAACTTGAAGGACAAAAAATTGGCGAATGTTACTGTTTGGATGCTTGCATATATGTTTCTTAGACTATATGGAAGCAATATATACAAAGATGTCAACCATCTACGTGTTCCAATCATTGTTCTACTTGTAGAAAGTTACAAATAATTTCCGTTTCATGATTATCAATGGGTCTCGTTGTTCACTTAAACTTGAAGAACAAAAAATTGGCGAATGGCACTGTTTGGATGCTTTGCATATATGTTTCTTAGATTATACAGAAGCAATATATACGAAGATTTCAACCGTCTACCTGTTCCATTCATTGTTCTACTTGTCGAAAGTTACAAATAATTTCTGATAAAGGATTAACCATTGGGGCTCATTGTTCACTTAAACTTGAAGAACAAAAAATTGGCTAATGGTACTGTTTGGATGCTTCGCGTACATGTTTCTTAGTCTATATGGAAGCAACATATACAAAGATTTCAACCGTCTACCTGTTCCATTCATTGTTCTACTTGTCGAAAGTTACAACTAATTTCCGATAACGGATTAACCATTCGGGCTCATTGTTCACTTAAACTTGAAGTACAAAAAAGTGGCGAATTGTACTGTTTGGATGCTTTGGATATATGTTTCTTATACTATATAGAAGCAACATATACAAAGATTTCAACCGTCTACCTGTTCCATTCACTGTTCTACTTGTCGAAAGTTACAAATAATTTCCGATAAAGGATTAACAATGGGGCTCATTGTTCAATTAAACTTGAAGAACAAAAAATTGGCGAATGGTACTGTTTGGACGCTATGCATATATGTTTCTTAGACTATATAGAAGCAATATATACAATGAATTCAACAGTCTACCTGTTCCATTCATTGTTCTACTTGTCGAAATTTACAAATAATTTCCTTTAAAGGATTAACAATGGGGCTCGTAGTTCACTTATAACTTGAAGAACAAAAAATTGGCGAATGGTACTGTTTGGATGCTTTGCATCTATGTTTCTTAGATTATATAGAAGCAATATATACAAAGATTTCAACCGTCTACCTGTTCCAATCATTGTTCTACTTGTCGAAATTTACAAATAATTTCCTTTAAAGGATTAACAATGGGGCTCGTTGTTCACTTAAACTTGAAGAACAATAAATTGGCGAATTGTACTGTTTGGATGCTTTGCATATATGTTTCTTAGACTATATAGAAGCAATATATACAAAGATTTCAACCGTCCACCTGTTCCATTCATTGTTCTACTTGTCGAAAGTTACAAATAATTTCCGATAAAGGATTAAAAATGGGGCTCATTGTTCACTTAAACTTGAAGGACAAAAAATTGGAGAATGGTACTGTTTGGATTCTTTGCATATATGTTTCTTAGACTATATGGAAGCAATATATACAAAGATTTCAACCGTCTACGTGTTCCAATCATTGTTCTACTTGTAGAAAGTTACAATTAATTTCCGTTAAAGGTTTAACAATGGGGCTCGTAGTTCACTTAAACTTGAAGCTCAAAAAATTGGCGATTGTTACTGTTTAGATGCTTTGCATATATGTTTCTTAGATTATATAGAAGCAATATATACAAAGATGTCAACCGTCTACCTGTTCCATTCATTGTTCTACTTGTCGAATATTACAAATAATTTCCGATAAAGGATTAACCATTGGGGCTCATTGTTCACTAAACTTTAAGAACAAAAAATTGTCGAATTGTACTGTTTGGATGCTTTGCATATATGTTTCTTAGACTATATAGAAGCAATATATACAAAGATTTCAACCGTCTACCTGTTCCATTCACTGTTCTACTTGTCGAAAGTTACAAATAATTTCCGGTAAGGGATTAACAATGGGGATCGTAGTTTACTTAAACTTGAAGAACAAAAAATTGGCGAATTGTACTGTTTGGATGCTTTGCATAAATGTTTCTTAGACTATATAGAAGCAATATATACAATGATTTCAACAGTCTACCTGTTCCAATCATTGTTCTACTTATAGAAAGTTACAATTAATTTCCGTTAAAGGATTAACAATGGGGCTCGTAGTTCACTTAAACTTGAAGATCAAAAAATTGGCGATTGTTACTGTTTAGATGCTTTGCATATATGTTTCTTAGATTATATAGAAGCAATATATACAAAGATGTCAACCGTCTACCTGTTCCATTCACTGTTCTACTTGTCGAAAGTTACAAATAATTTCCGTTAAGGGATTAACAATGGGGATCGTAGTTCACTTAAACTTGAAGAACAAAAAATTGGCGAATTGTACTGTTTGGATGCTTTGCGTACATCTTTCTTAGACTATATGGAAGCAATATATACAAAGATTTCAACCGTCTACGTGTTCCAATCATTGTTCTACTTGTCGAAATTTACAAATAATTTCCTTTAAAGGATTAACAATGGGGCTCGCAGTTCACTTAAACTTGAAGAACAAAAAATTGGCGAATGGTACTGTTTGGATGCTTTGCATATATGTTTCTTATACTATATAGAAGCAATAGATACAAAGATTTCAACCGTCTACCTGTTCCATTCACTGTTCTACTTGTCGAAAGTTACAAATAATTTCCGGTAAGGGATTAACAATGGGGATCGTAGTTTACTTAAACTTGAAGAACAAAAAATTGGCGAATTGTACTGTTTGGATGCTTTGCATAAATGTTTCTTAGACTATATAGAAGCAATATATACAATGATTTCAACAGTCTACCTGTTCCATTCATTGTTCTACTTGTAGAAAGTTACAAATAATTTCCTTTAAAGGAATAACAATGGGGCTCATTGTTCACTTAAACTTGAAGAACAAAAAATTGGCGAATTGTACTGTTTGGATGCTTTGCATATATGATTCTTATACTATATAGAAGCAATATATACAATGATTTCAACAGTCTACCTGTTCCATTCATTGTTCTACTTGTCGAAATTTACAAATAATTTCCGATAAAGGATTAACCATTGCGGCTCATTGTTCACTTAAACTTGAAGAACAAAAAATTGGCGAATTGTACTGTTTGGATGCTTTGCATATATGTTTCTTAGACTATATAGAAGCAATATATACTAAGATTTCAACCGTCTACCTGTTCCATTCATTGTTCTACTTGTCGAAAGTTACAAATAATTTCCGATAAAGGATTAACCATTGGGGCTCTTTGTTCACTTAAACTTGTAGAACAAAAAATTGGCGAATGGTACTGTTTGGATGCTTGCATATATGTTTCTTATAGTATATAGAAGCAATATATACAAAGATTTCAACCGTCTACCTGTTCCATTCACTGTTCTACTTGTCGAAAGTTACAAATAATTTCCGTTAAGGGATTAACAATGGGGATCGTAGTTTACTTAAACTTGAAGAACAAAAAATTAGCGAATTGTACTGTTTGTATGCTATGCATAAATGTTTCTTAGACTATATAGAAGCAATATATACAATGATTTCGACAGTCTACCTGTTCCATTCATTGTTCTACTTGTCGAAAGTTACAAATAATTTCCGATAAAGGATTAACCATTGGGGCTCATTGTTCACTTAAACTTGAAGAACAAAAAATTGGCGAATTGTACTGTTTGGATGCTTTGCATATATGTTTCTTATACTATATAGAAGCAATATATACAATGATTTCAACAGTCTACCTGTTCCATTCATTGTTCTACTTGTCGAAATTTACAAATAATTTCCGATAAAGGATTAACCATTGGGGCTCATTGTTCACTTAAACTTGAAGAACAAAAAATTGGCGATTGTTACTGTTTAGATGCTTTGCATATATGTTTCTTAGATTATATAGAAGCAATATATACAAAGATGTCAACCGTCTACCTGTTCCATTCATTGTTCTACTTGTCGAATATTACAAATAATTTCCGATAAAGGATTAACCATTGGGGCTCATTGTTCACTAAACTTTAAGAACAAAAAATTGTCGAATTGTACTGTTTGGATGCTTTGCATATATGTTTCTTAGACTATATAGAAGCAATATATACAAAGATTTCAACCGTCTACCTGTTCCATTCACTGTTCTACTTGTCGAAAGTTACAAATAATTTCCGGTAAGGGATTAACAATGGGGATCGTAGTTTACTTAAACTTGAAGAACAAAAAATTGGCGAATTGTACTGTTTGGATGCTTTGCATAAATGTTTCTTAGACTATATAGAAGCAATATATACAATGATTTCAACAGTCTACCTGTTCCAATCATTGTTCTACTTATAGAAAGTTACAATTAATTTCCGTTAAAGGATTAACAATGGGGCTCGTAGTTCACTTAAACTTGAAGATCAAAAAATTGGCGATTGTTACTGTTTAGATGCTTTGCATATATGTTTCTTAGATTATATAGAAGCAATATATACAAAGATGTCAACCGTCTACCTGTTCCATTCACTGTTCTACTTGTCGAAAGTTACAAATAATTTCCGTTAAGGGATTAACAATGGGGATCGTAGTTCACTTAAACTTGAAGAACAAAAAATTGGCGAATTGTACTGTTTGGATGCTTTGCGTACATCTTTCTTAGACTATATGGAAGCAATATATACAAAGATTTCAACCGTCTACGTGTTCCAATCATTGTTCTACTTGTCGAAATTTACAAATAATTTCCTTTAAAGGATTAACAATGGGGCTCGCAGTTCACTTAAACTTGAAGAACAAAAAATTGGCGAATGGTACTGTTTGGATGCTTTGCATATATGTTTCTTATACTATATAGAAGCAATAGATACAAAGATTTCAACCGTCTACCTGTTCCATTCACTGTTCTACTTGTCGAAAGTTACAAATAATTTCCGTTAAGGGATTAACAATGGGGATCGTAGTTTACTTAAACTTGAAGAACAAAAAATTAGCGAATTGTACTGTTTGTATGCTATGCATAAATGTTTCTTAGACTATATAGAAGCAATATATACAATGATTTCGACAGTCTACCTGTTCCATTCATTGTTCTACTTGTCGAAAGTTACAAATAATTTCCGATAAAGGATTAACCATTGGGGCTCATTGTTCACTTAAACTTGAAGAACAAAAAATTGGCGAATTGTACTGTTTGGATGCTTTGCATATATGTTTCTTATACTATATAGAAGCAATATATACAATGATTTCAACAGTCTACCTGTTCCATTCATTGTTCTACTTGTCGAAATTTACAAATAATTTCCGATAAAGGATTAACCATTGGGGCTCATTGTTCACTTAAACTTGAAGAACAAAAAATTGGCGATTGTTACTGTTTAGATGCTTTGCATATATGTTTCTTAGATTATATAGAAGCAATATATACAAAGATGTCAACCGTCTACCTGTTCCATTCATTGTTCTACTTGTCGAATATTACAAATAATTTCCGATAAAGGATTAACCATTGGGGCTCATTGTTCACTAAACTTTAAGAACAAAAAATTGTCGAATTGTACTGTTTGGATGCTTTGCATATATGTTTCTTAGACTATATAGAAGCAATATATACAAAGATTTCAACCGTCTACCTGTTCCATTCACTGTTCTACTTGTCGAAAGTTACAAATAATTTCCGGTAAGGGATTAACAATGGGGATCGTAGTTTACTTAAACTTGAAGAACAAAAAATTGGCGAATTGTACTGTTTGGATGCTTTGCATAAATGTTTCTTAGACTATATAGAAGCAATATATACAATGATTTCAACAGTCTACCTGTTCCAATCATTGTTCTACTTATAGAAAGTTACAATTAATTTCCGTTAAAGGATTAACAATGGGGCTCGTAGTTCACTTAAACTTGAAGATCAAAAAATTGGCGATTGTTACTGTTTAGATGCTTTGCATATATGTTTCTTAGATTATATAGAAGCAATATATACAAAGATGTCAACCGTCTACCTGTTCCATTCACTGTTCTACTTGTCGAAAGTTACAAATAATTTCCGTTAAGGGATTAACAATGGGGATCGTAGTTCACTTAAACTTGAAGAACAAAAAATTGGCGAATTGTACTGTTTGGATGCTTTGCGTACATCTTTCTTAGACTATATGGAAGCAATATATACAAAGATTTCAACCGTCTACGTGTTCCAATCATTGTTCTACTTGTCGAAATTTACAAATAATTTCCTTTAAAGGATTAACAATGGGGCTCGCAGTTCACTTAAACTTGAAGAACAAAAAATTGGCGAATGGTACTGTTTGGATGCTTTGCATATATGTTTCTTATACTATATAGAAGCAATAGATACAAAGATTTCAACCGTCTACCTGTTCCATTCACTGTTCTACTTGTCGAAAGTTACAAATAATTTCCGGTAAGGGATTAACAATGGGGATCGTAGTTTACTTAAACTTGAAGAACAAAAAATTGGCGAATTGTACTGTTTGGATGCTTTGCATAAATGTTTCTTAGACTATATAGAAGCAATATATACAATGATTTCAACAGTCTACCTGTTCCATTCATTGTTCTACTTGTAGAAAGTTACAAATAATTTCCTTTAAAGGATTAACAATGGGGCTCATTGTTCACTTAAACTTGAAGAACAAAAAATTGGCGGATGGTACTGTTTGGATGCTTTGCATATATGTTTCTTAGACTATATAGAAGCAATATATACATTGATTTCAACCGTCTACCTGTTCCACTCATTGTTCTACTTGTCGCAAGTTACAAATAATTTCCTTTAAAGGATTAACAATGGGGCTCATTGTTCACTTAAACTTGAAGGACAAAAAATTGGCGAATGTTACTGTTTGGATGCTTTGCATATATGTTTCTTAGACTATATAGAAGCAATATATACAATGATTTCAACCGTCTACCTGTTCCATTCATTGTTCTACTTGTCGAAAGTTACAAATAATTTCCTATAAATGATTAACAATGGGGCTCATTGTTCACTTAAACTTGAAGAACAAAAAATTGTCGAATTGTACTGTTTGGATGCTTTGCATATATGTTTCTTAGACTATATAGAAGCAATATATACAATGATTTCAACCGTCTACCTGTTCCATTCATTGTTCTACTTGTCGAAAATTACAAATAATTTCCGATAAAGGATTAACCATTGGGGCTCATTGTTCACTAAACTTGAAGAACAAAAAATTGGCGAATTGTACTGTTTGGATGCTTTGCATATATGTTTCTTAGACTATACAGAAGCAATATATACAAAGATTTCAACCGTCTACCTGTTCCATTCATTGTTCTACTTGTCGAAAATTACAAATAATTTCAGTTAAAGGATTAACAATGGCGCTCGTAGTTCACTTAAACTTGAAGAACAAAAAATTGGCGAATTGTACTGTTTGGATGCTTTGCATATATGTTTCGTAGACTATATAGAAGCAATATATACAATGATTTCAACCGTCTACATGATCCATTCATTGTTCTACTTGTCGAAATTTACAAATAATTTCCTTTAAAGGATTAACAATGGGGCTCATTGTTCACTTAAACTTGAAGGACAAAAAATTGGCGAATGTTACTGTTTGGATGCTTTGCATATATGTTTCTTAGACTATATAGAAGCAATATATACAATGATTTCAACCGTCTACCTGTTCCATTCATTGTTCTACTTGTCGAAAATTACAAATAATTTCCGATAAAGGATTAACCATTGGGGCTCATTGTTCACTTAAACTTGAAGAACAAAAAATTGGCGAATGGTACTGTTTGGATGCTTTGCATATATGTTTCTTAGACTATATAGAAGCAATATATACATTGATTTCAACCGTCTACCTGTTCCACTCATTGTTCTACTTGTCGCAAGTTACAAATAATTTCTGTTAAAGTATTAACAATGGGGCTCGTAGTTCACTTAAACATGAAGATGAAATAATTGGCGAATTGTACTGTTTGGATGCTTTGCATATATGTTTCTTAGATTATATAGAAGCAATATATACAAAGATATCAACCGTATACCTGTTCCATTCATAGTTCTACTTGTCGAAGGTTACAAATAATTTCCGATAAAGGATTAACAATGGGGATCATTGTTCACTTAAACTTGAAGAACAAAAAATTGGCGAAAGTCACTGTTTTGATGCCTTGCATATAGGTTTATTAGACTATATAGAAGCAACATATACAAAGATTTCAACCGTCTACCTGTTCCATTCATTGTTCTACTTGTCGAAAATTACAAATAATTTCCGATAAAGGATTAACCATTGGGGCTCGTTTTTCACTTAAACTTGAAGAACAATAAATTGGCGAATTGTACTGTCTGGATGCTTTGCATATATGTTTCTTAGACTATATAGACGCAATATACACAAGGTTTTCAACCGTCTACCTGTTCCATTCATTGTTCTAATTGTCGAAAGTTACAAATAATTACCGATAAAGGATTAACCATTGGGGCTCATTGTTCACTTAAACTTGAAGAACAAAAAATTGGCGAATTGTACTGTTTGGATGCTTTGCATATATGTTTCTTAGACTATATAGAAGCAATATATACAAAGATTTCAACCGTCTACCTGTTCCATTCATTGTTCTACTTGTCGAAAGTTACAAATAATTTCCGATAATAGATTAACAATGGGGCTCATTGTTCACTTAAACTTGAAGGACAAAAAATTGGCGAATTGTACTGTTTGGATGCTTTGCACATATGTTTCTTAGACTATATAGAAGCAATATATACAAAGAATTCAACCGTCTACCTGTTCCATTCATTGTTCTACTTGACGAAAGTTACAAATAATTTCCGATAAAGGATTAACCATTGGGGCTCATTGTTCACTTAAACTTGAAAAACAAAACATTGGCGAATTGTACTGTTTGGATGCTTTGCATATATGTTTCTTAGACTATATGGAAGCAATATATACAATGATTTCAACCGTCTACCTATTCCATTCATTGTTCTACTTGTCGAAATTTACAAATAATTTCCTTTATAGGATTAACAATGGGGCTCGTTGTACACTTAAACTTGAAGAACAATAAATTGGCGAATTGTACTGTTTGGATGCTTTGCATATATGTTTCTTAGACTATATAGAAGCAATAGATACAAAGAATTCAACAGTCTACCTGTTCCATTCATTGTTCTACTTGTCGAAAGTTACAAATAATTTCCGATAAAGGATTAACCATTGGGGCTCGTTGTTCACTTAAACTTGAAGAACAATAAATTGGCGAATTGTACTGTTTGGATGCTTTGCATATATGTTTCTTAGACTATATAGAAGCAATATATACAAAGATTTCAACCGTCTACCTGTTCCATTCATTGTTCTACTTGTCGAAAGTTACAAATAATTTCCGATAAAGGATTAACAATGGGGCTCATAGTTCACTTAAACTTGAAGGACAAAAAATTGGCGAATGGTACTGTTTGGATGCATTGCATATATGTTTCTTAGACTATATGGAAGCAATATATACAAAGATTTCAACCGTCTACGTGTTCCAATCATTGTTCTACTTGTAGAGAGTTACAATTAATTTCCGTTAAAGGATTAACAATGGGGCTCGTAGTTCACTTAAACTTGAAGAACAAAAAATTGGCGAATTGTACTGTTTGGATGCTTTGCATATATGTTTCTTAGACTATTTAGAAGCAATATATAGAAACATTTCACCCGTCTACCTGTACTATTCATTGTTCTACTTGTCGAAAGTTACAAATAATTTCCGATAAAGGATTAACCATTGGGGCTCATTGTTCACTAAACTTTAAGAACAAAAAATTGTCGAATTGTACTGTTTGGATGCTTTGCATATATGTTTCTTAGACTATATAGAAGCAATATATACAAAGATTTCAAGCGTCTACCTGTTCCATTCATTGTTCTACTTGTCGAAAGTTACAAATAATTTCCTATAAATGATTAACAATGGGGCTCATTGTTCACTTAAACTTGAAGAACAAAAAATTGGCGAATGGTACTGTTTGGATGCTTTGCATATATGTTTCTTAGACTATATAGAAGCAATATATACATTGATTTCAACCGTCTACCTGTTCCACTCATTGTTCTACTTGTCGCAAGTTACTAATAATTTCCGTTATAGTATTAACAATGGGGCTCGTAGTTCACTTAAACATGAAGATGAAATAATTGGCGAATTGTACTGTTTGGATGCTTTGCATATATGTTTCTTAGATTATATAGAAGCAATATATACAAAGATATCAACCGTCTACCTGTTCCATTCATTGTTCTACTTGTCGAAAATTACAAATAATTTCCGATAAAGGATTAACCATTGGGGCTCATTGTTCACTAAACTTGAAGAACAAAAAATTGTCGAATTGTACTGTTTGGATGCTTTGCATATATGTTTCTTAGACTATATAGAAGCAATATATACAATGATTTCAACCGTCTACCTGTTCCATTCATTGTTCTACTTGTCGAAAATTACAAATAATTTCCGATAAAGGATTAACAATGGGGCTCGTAGTTCACTTAAACTAGAAGAACAAATAATTGGCGAATTGCACTGTTTGGATGCTTTGCATATATGTTTCTTAGACTATATAGAATCAACATATACAATGATTTCAACCGTCTACCTATTCCATTCATTGTTCTACTTGCCGAAATTTACAAATAATTTCCTTTAAAGGATTAACAATGGGGCTCGTAGTTCACTTAAACTTGAAGAGCAAAAAATTGGCGATTGTTACTGTTTAGATGCTTTCCATATATGTTTCTTAGATTATGTAGAAGCAATATATACAAAGATTTCAACCGTCTACCTGTTCCATTCATTGTTCTACTTGTCGCAAGTTACAAATAATTTCCTTTAAAGGATTAACAATGGGGCTCATTGTTCACTTAAACTTGAAGGACAAAAAATTGGCGAATGTTACTGTTTGGATGCTTTGCATATATGTTTCATAGACTATATAGAAGCAATATATACAATGATTTCAACCGTCTACCTGTTCCATTCATTGTTCTACTTGTCGAAAATTACAAATAATTTCCGATAAAGGATTAACCATTGGGGCTCATTGTTCACTAAACTTGAAGAACAAAAAATTGTCGAATTGTACTGTTTGGATGCTTTGCATATATGTTTCTTAGACTATATAGAAGCAATATATACAATGATTTCAACCGTCTACCTGTTCCATTCATTGTTCTACTTGTCGAAAATTACAAATAATTTCCGATAAAGGATTAACAATGGGGCTCATTGTTCACTTAAACTTGAAGAACAAAAAATTGGCGAAAGTCACTGTTTTGATGCCTTGCATATAGGTTTATTAGACTATATAGAAGCAACATATACAAAGATTTCAACCGTCTACCTGTTCCATTCATTGTTCTACTTGTCGAAAATTACAAATAATTTCCGATAAAGGATTAACAATGGGGCTCGTAGTTCACTTAAACTAGAAGTTCAAATAATTGGCGAATTGTACAGTTTCGATGATATGCAGATATGTTTCTTAGACTATATAGAAGCAATATATACAATGATTTCAACCGTCTACCTGTTCCATTCATTGTTCTACTTGTCGAAAGTTACAAATAATTTCCGATAAAGGATTAACAATGGGGCTCATTGTTCACTTAAACTTGAAGAATAAAAAATTGGCGAAAGTCACTGTTTTGATGCCTTGCATATAGGTTTATTAGACTATATAGAAGCAACATATACAAAGATTTCAACCGTCTACCTGTTCCATTCATTGTTCTACTTGTCGAAAATTACAAATAATTTCCGATAAAGGATTAACAATGGGGCTCGTAGTTCACTTAAACTAGAAGAACAAATAATTGGCGAATTGCACTGTTTGGATGCTTTGCATATATGTTTCTTAGACTATATAGAATCAACATATACAATGATTTCAACCGTCTACCTATTCCATTCATTGTTCTACTTGCCGAAATTTACAAATAATTTCCTTTAAAGGATTAACAATGGGGCTCGTAGTTCACTTAAACTTGAAGAGCAAAAAATTGGCGATTGTTACTGTTTAGATGCTTTCCATATATGTTTCTTAGATTATGTAGAAGCAATATATACAAAGATTTCAACCGTCTACCTGTTCCATTCATTGTTCTACTTGTCGAAAATTACAAATAATTTCCGATAAAGGATTAACCATTGGGGCTCATTGTTCACTTAAACTTGAAGAACAATAAATTGTCGAATTGTACTATTTGGATGCTTTGCATATATGTTTCTTAGACTATATAGAAGCAATATATACAATGTTTTCAACCGTCTACCTGTTCCATTCATTGTTCTACTTGTCGAAAGTTACAAATAATTTCCGTTAAGGGATTAACAATGGGGATCGTAGTTTACTTAAACTTGAAGAACAAAAAATTGGCGAATGGTACTGTTTGGATGCTTTGCATATATGTTTCTTAGACTATATAGAAGCAATATATACAATGATTTCAACAGTCTACCTGTTCCATTCATTGTTCTACTTGTCGAAATTTACAAATAATTTCCTTTAAAGGATTAACAATGGGGCTCGTAGTTCACTTAAACTTGAAGAACAAAAAATTGGCGAATGGTACTGTTTGGATGCTTTGCATATATGTTTCTTAGACTATATAGAAGCAATATATACAAAGACTTCAACCGTCTACCTGTTCCATTCATTGTTCTACTTGTCGAAAGTTACAAATCATTTCCGATAACGGATTAACCATTGGGGCTCACTGTTCACTTAAACTTGAAGAACAAAAAATTGGCGAATGGTACTGTTTGGATGCTTTGCATATATGTTTCTTAGACTATATAGAAGCAATATATACATTGATTTCAACCGTCTACCTGTTCCACTCATTGTTCCACTTGTCGCAAGTTACAAATAATTTCTGTTAAAGTATTAACAATGGGGCTCGTAGTTCACTTAAACATGAAGATGAAATAATTGGCGAATTGTACTGTTTGGATGCTTTGCATATATGTTTCTTAGATTATATAGAAGCAATATATACAAAGATATCAACCGTCTACCTGTTCCAGTCATTGTTCTACTTGTCGAAAATTACAAATAATTTCCGATTAAGGATTAACCATTGGGGCTCATTGTTCACTAAACTTGAAGAACAAAAAATTGTCGAATTGTACTGTTTGGATGCTTTGCATATATGTTTCTTAGACTATATAGAAGCAATATATACAATGATTTCAACCGTCTACCTGTTCCATTTATTGTTCTACTTGTCGAAAATTACAAATAATTTCCGATAAAGGATTAACCATTGGAGCTCATTGTTCACTAAACTTTAAGAACAAAAAATTGTCGAATTGTACTGTTTGGATGCTTTGCATATATGTTTCTTAGACTATATAGAAGCAATATATACAAAGATTTCAAGCGTCTACCTGTTCCATTCATTGTTCTACTTGTCGAAAGTTACAAATAATTTCCTATAAATGATTAACAATGGGGCTCATTGTTCACTTAAACTTGAAGAACAAAAAATTGGCGGATGGTACTGTTTGGATGCTTTGCATATATGTTTCTTAGACTATATAGAAGCAATATATACATTGATTTCAACCGTCTACCTGTTCCACTCATTGTTCTACTTGTCGCAAGTTACAAATAATTTCCGTTATAGTATTAACAATGGGGCTCGTAGTTCACTTAAACATGAAGATGAAATAATTGGCGAATTGTACTGTTTGGATGCTTTGCAAATATGTTTCTTAGATTATATAGAAGCAATATATACAAAGATATCAACCGTCTACCTGTTCCATTCATTGTTCTACTTGTCGAAAATTACAAATAATTTCCGATAAAGGATTAACCAATGGGGCTCATTGTTCACTAAACTTGAAGAACAAAAAATTGTCGAATTGTACTGTTTGGATGCTTTGCATATATGTTTCTTAGACTATATAGAAGCAATATATACAATGATTTCAACCGTCTACCTGTTCCATTCATTGTTCTACTTGTCGAAAATTACAAATAATTTCCGATAAAGGATTAACCATTTGGGCTCATTGTTCACTAAACTTGAAGAACAAAAAATTGTCGTATTGTACTGTTTGGATGCTTTGCATATATGTTTCTTAGACTATATAGAAGCAATATATACAATGATTTCAACCGTCTACCTGTTCCATTCATTGTTCTACTTGTTGAAAATTACAAATAATTTCCGATAAAGGATTAACCATTGGGGCTCATTGTTCACTAAACTTGAAGAACAAAAAATTGGCGAATTGTACTGTTTGGATGCTTTGCATATATGTTTCTTAGACTATACAGAAGCAATATATACAAAGATTTCAACCGTCTACCTGTTCCATTCATTGTTCTACTTGTCGAAAATTACAAATAATTTCAGTTAAAGGATTAACAATGGCGCTCGTAGTTCACTTAAACTTGAAGAACAAAAAATTGGCTAATGGTACTGTTTGGATGCTTCGCGTACATGTTTCTTAGTCTATATGGAAGCAACATATACAAAGATTTCAACCGTCTACCTGTTCCATTCATTGTTCTACTTGTCGAAAGTTACAACTAATTTCCGATAACGGATTAACCATTCGGGCTCATTGTTCACTTAAACTTGAAGTACAAAAAAGTGGCGAATTGTACTGTTTGGATGCTTTGCATATATGTTTCTTATACTATATAGAAGCAACATATACAAAGATTTCAACCGTCTACCTGTTCCATTCACTGTTCTACTTGTCGAAAGTTACAAATAATTTCCGATAAAGGATTAACAATGGGGCTCATTGTTCAATTAAACTTGAAGAACAAAAAATTGGCGAATGGTACTGTTTTGATGCTTTGCATATATGTTTCTTAGACTATATAGAAGCAATATATACAAAGATTTCAACCGTCTACCTGTTCCATTCATTGTTCTACCTGTCGAAAGTTACAAATAATTTCCGTTAAGGGATTAACAATGGAGCTCGTAGTTCACTTAAACTTGAAGAACAAAAAATTGTCGAATTGTACTGTTTGGATGCTTTGCGTATATGTTTCTTAGACTATATAGAAGCAATATATACAATGATTTCAACCGTCTACCTGTTCCATTCATTGTTCTACTTGTCGAAAATTACAAATAATTTCCGATAAAGGATTAACCATTGGGGCTCATTGTTCACTTAAACTTGAAGAACAAAAAATTGGCGAATGGTACTGTTTGGATGCTTTGCATATATGTTTCTTAGACTATATAGAAGCAATATATACATTGATTTCAACCGTCTACCTGTTCCACTCATTGTTCTACTTGTCGCAAGTTACAAATAATTTCTGTTAAAGTATTAACAATGGGGCTCGTAGTTCACTTAAACATGAAGATGAAATAATTGGCGAATTGTACTGTTTGGATGCTTTGCATATATGTTTCTTAGATTATATAGAAGCAATATATACAAAGATATCAACCGTCTACCTGTTCCATTCATTGTTCTACTTGTCGAAAATTACAAATAATTTCCGATTAAGGATTAACCATTGGGGCTCATTGTTCACTAAACTTGAAGAACAAAAAATTGTCGAATTGTACTGTTTGGATGCTTTGCATATATGTTTCTTAGACTATATAGAAGCAATATATACAATGATTTCAACCGTCTACCTGTTCCATTCATTGTTCTACTTGTCGAAAATTACAAATAATTTCCGATAAAGGATTAACCATTGGGGCTCATTGTTCACTAAACTTGAAGAACAAAAAATTGTCGAATTGTACTGTTTGGATGCTTTGCATATATGTTTCTTAGACTATATAGAAGCAATATATACAATGATTTCAACCGTCTACCTGTTCCATTCATTGTTCTACTTGTCGAAAATTACAAATAATTTCCGATAAAGGATTAACCATTGGGGCTCATTGTTCACTAAACTTGAAGAACGAAAAATTGTCGTATTGTACTGTTTGGATGCTTTGCATATATGTTTCTTAGACTATATAGAAGCAATATATACAATGATTTCAACCGTCTATCTGTTCCATTCATTGTTCTACTTGTCGAAAATTACAAATAATTTCCGATAAAGGATTAACCATTGGGGCTCATTGTTCACTAAACTTGAAGAACAAAAAATTGGCGAATTGTACTGTTTGGATGCTTTGCATATATGTTTCTTAGACTATACAGAAGCAATATATACAAAGATTTCAACCGTCTACCTGTTCCATTCATTGTTCTACTTGTCGAAAATTACAAATAATTTCAGTTAAAGGATTAACAATGGCGCTCGTAGTTCACTTAAACTTGAAGAACAAAAAATTGGCGAATTGTACTGTTTGGATGCTTTGCATATATGTTTCGTAGACTATATAGAAGCAATATATACAATGATTTCAACCGTCTACATGATCCATTCATTGTTCTACTTGTCGAAATTTACAAATAATTTCCTTTAAAGGATTAACAATGGGGCTCATTGTTCACTTAAACTTGAAGGACAAAAAATTGGCGAATGTTACTGTTTGGATGCTTGCATATATGTTTCTTAGACTATATGGAAGCAATATATACAAAGATGTCAACCATCTACGTGTTCCAATCATTGTTCTACTTGTAGAAAGTTACAAATAATTTCCGTTTCATGATTATCAATGGGTCTCGTTGTTCACTTAAACTTGAAGAACAAAAAATTGGCGAATGGCACTGTTTGGATGCTTTGCATATATGTTTCTTAGATTATACAGAAGCAATATATACGAAGATTTCAACCGTCTACCTGTTCCATTCATTGTTCTACTTGTCGAAAATTACAAATAATTTCTGATAAAGGATTAACCATTGGGGCTCATTGTTCACTTAAACTTGAAGAACAAAAAATTGGCTAATGGTACTGTTTGGATGCTTCGCGTACATGTTTCTTAGTCTATATGGAAGCAACATATACAAAGATTTCAACCGTCTACCTGTTCCATTCATTGTTCTACTTGTCGAAAGTTACAACTAATTTCCGATAACGGATTAACCATTCGGGCTCATTGTTCACTTAAACTTGAAGTACAAAAAAGTGGCGAATTGTACTGTTTGGATGCTTTGGATATATGTTTCTTATACTATATAGAAGCAACATATACAAAGATTTCAACCGTCTACCTGTTCCATTCACTGTTCTACTTGTCGAAAGTTACAAATAATTTCCGATAAAGGATTAACAATGGGGCTCATTGTTCAATTAAACTTGAAGAACAAAAAATTGCCGAATGGTACTGTTTGGACGCTATGCATATATGTTTCTTAGACTATATAGAAGCAATATATACAATGAATTCAACAGTCTACCTGTTCCATTCATTGTTCTACTTGTCGAAATTTACAAATAATTTCCTTTAAAGGATTAACAATGGGGCTCGTAGTTCACTTATAACTTGAAGAACAAAAAATTGGCGAATGGTACTGTTTGGATGCTTTGCATCTATGTTTCTTAGATTATATAGAAGCAATATATACAAAGATTTCAACCGTCTACCTGTTCCAATCATTGTTCTACTTGTCGAAAATTACAAATAATTTCCGATAAAGGATTAACCATTGGGGCTCATTGTTCACTAAACTTGAAGAACAAAAAATTGTCGAATTGTACTGTTTGGATGCTTTGCATATATGTTTCTTAGACTATATAGAAGCAATATATACAATGATTTCAACCGTCTACCTGTTCCATTCATTGTTCTACTTGTCGAAAATTACAAATAATTTCCGATAAAGGATTAACCATTTGGGCTCATTGTTCACTAAACTTGAAGAACAAAAAATTGTCGTATTGTACTGTTTGGATGCTTTGCATATATGTTTCTTAGACTATATAGAAGCAATATATACAATGATTTCAACCGTCTACCTGTTCCATTCATTGTTCTACTTGTCGAAAATTACAAATAATTTCCGATAAAGGATTAACCATTGGGGCTCATTGTTCACTAAACTTGAAGAACAAAAAATTGGCGAATTGTACTGTTTGGATGCTTTGCATATATGTTTCTTAGACTATACAGAAGCAATATATACAAAGATTTCAACCGTCTACCTGTTCCATTCATTGTTCTACTTGTCGAAAATTACAAATAATTTCAGTTAAAGGATTAACAATGGCGCTCGTAGTTCACTTAAACTTGAAGAACAAAAAATTGGCTAATGGTACTGTTTGGATGCTTCGCGTACATGTTTCTTAGTCTATATGGAAGCAACATATACAAAGATTTCAACCGTCTACCTGTTCCATTCATTGTTCTACTTGTCGAAAGTTACAACTAATTTCCGATAACGGATTAACCATTCGGGCTCATTGTTCACTTAAACTTGAAGTACAAAAAAGTGGCGAATTGTACTGTTTGGATGCTTTGCATATATGTTTCTTATACTATATAGAAGCAACATATACAAAGATTTCAACCGTCTACCTGTTCCATTCACTGTTCTACTTGTCGAAAGTTACAAATAATTTCCGATAAAGGATTAACAATGGGGCTCATTGTTCAATTAAACTTGAAGAACAAAAAATTGGCGAATGGTACTGTTTTGATGCTTTGCATATATGTTTCCTAGACTATATAGAAGCAATATATACAAAGATTTCAACCGTCTACCTGTTCCATTCATTGTTCTACTTGTCGAAAGTTACAAATAATTTCCGTTAAGGGATTAACAATGGAGCTCGTAGTTCACTTAAACTTGAAGAACAAAAAATTGTCGAATTGTACTGTTTGGATGCTTTGCGTATATGTTTCTTAGACTATATAGAAGCAATATATACAATGATTTCAACCGTCTACCTGTTCCATTCATTGTTCTACTTGTCGAAAATTACAAATAATTTCCGATAAAGGATTAACCATTGGGGCTCATTGTTCACTTAAACTTGAAGAACAAAAAATTGGCGAATGGTACTGTTTGGATGCTTTGCATATATGTTTCTTAGACTATATAGAAGCAATATATACATTGATTTCAACCGTCTACCTGTTCCACTCATTGTTCTACTTGTCGCAAGTTACAAATAATTTCTGTTAAAGTATTAACAATGGGGCTCGTAGTTCACTTAAACATGAAGATGAAATAATTGGCGAATTGTACTGTTTGGATGCTTTGCATATATGTTTCTTAGATTATATAGAAGCAATATATACAAAGATATCAACCGTCTACCTGTTCCATTCATTGTTCTACTTGTCGAAAATTACAAATAATTTCCGATTAAGGATTAACCATTGGGGCTCATTGTTCACTAAACTTGAAGAACAAAAAATTGTCGAATTGTACTGTTTGGATGCTTTGCATATATGTTTCTTAGACTATATAGAAGCAATATATACAATGATTTCAACCGTCGTCCTGTTCCATTCATTGTTCTACTTGTCGAAAATTACAAATAATTTCCGATAAAGGATTAACCATTGGGGCTCATTGTTCACTAAACTTGAAGAACAAAAAATTGTCGAATTGTACTGTTTGGATGCTTTGCATATATGTTTCTTAGACTATATAGAAGCAATATATACAATGATTTCAACCGTCTACCTGTTCCATTCATTGTTCTACTTGTCGAAAATTACAAATAATTTCCGATAAAGGATTAACCATTGGGGCTCATTGTTCACTAAACTTGAAGAACGAAAAATTGTCGTATTGTACTGTTTGGATGCTTTGCATATATGTTTCTTAGACTATATAGAAGCAATATATACAATGATTTCAACCGTCTATCTGTTCCATTCATTGTTCTACTTGTCGAAAATTACAAATAATTTCCGATAAAGGATTAACCATTGGGGCTCATTGTTCACTAAACTTGAAGAACAAAAAATTGGCGAATTGTACTGTTTGGATGCTTTGCATATATGTTTCTTAGACTATACAGAAGCAATATATACAAAGATTTCAACCGTCTACCTGTTCCATTCATTGTTCTACTTGTCGAAAATTACAAATAATTTCAGTTAAAGGATTAACAATGGCGCTCGTAGTTCACTTAAACTTGAAGAAAAAAAATTGGCGAATTGTACTGTTTGGATGCTTTGCATATATGTTTCGTAGACTATATAGAAGCAATATATACAATGATTTCAACCGTCTACATGATCCATTCATTGTTCTACTTGTCGAAATTTACAAATAATTTCCTTTAAAGGATTAACAATGGGGCTCATTGTTCACTTAAACTTGAAGGACAAAAAATTGGCGAATGTTACTGTTTGGATGCTTGCATATATGTTTCTTAGACTATATGGAAGCAATATATACAAAGATGTCAACCATCTACGTGTTCCAATCATTGTTCTACTTGTAGAAAGTTACAAATAATTTCCGTTTCATGATTATCAATGGGTCTCGTTGTTCACTTAAACTTGAAGAACAAAAAATTGGCGAATGGCACTGTTTGGATGCTTTGCATATATGTTTCTTAGATTATACAGAAGCAATATATACGAAGATTTCAACCGTCTACCTGTTCCATTCATTGTTCTACTTGTCGAAAATTACAAATAATTTCTGATAAAGGATTAACCATTGGGGCTCATTGTTCACTTAAACTTGAAGAACAAAAAATTGGCTAATGGTACTGTTTGGATGCTTCGCGTACATGTTTCTTAGTCTATATGGAAGCAACATATACAAAGATTTCAACCGTCTACCTGTTCCGTTCATTGTTCTACTTGTCGAAAGTTTCAACTAATTTCCGATAACGGATTAACCATTCGGGCTCATTGTTCACTTAAACTTGAAGTACAAAAAAGTGGCGAATTGTACTGTTTGGATGCTTTGGATATATGTTTCTTATACTATATAGAAGCAACATATACAAAGATTTCAACCGTCTACCTGTTCCATTCACTGTTCTACTTGTCGAAAGTTACAAATAATTTCCGATAAAGGATTAACAATGGGGCTCATTGTTCAATTAAACTTGAAGAACAAAAAATTGGCGAATGGTACTGTTTGGACGCTATGCATATATGTTTCTTAGACTATATAGAAGCAATATATACAATGAATTCAACAGTCTACCTGTTCCATTCATTGTTCTACTTGTCGAAATTTACAAATAATTTCCTTTAAAGGATTAACAATGGGGCTCGTAGTTCACTTATAACTTGAAGAACAAAAAATTGGCGAATGGTACTGTTTGGATGCTTTGCATCTATGTTTCTTAGATTATATAGAAGCAATATATACAAAGATTTCAACCGTCTACCTGTTCCAATCATTGTTCTACTTGTCGAAATTTACAAATAATTTCCTTTAAAGGATTAACAATGGGGCTCGTTGTTCACTTAAACTTGAAGAACAATAAATTGGCGAATTGTACTGTTTGGATGCTTTGCATATATGTTTCTTAGACTATATAGAAGCAATATATACAAAGATTTCAACCGTCCACCTGTTCCATTCATTGTTCTACTTGTCGAAAGTTACAAATAATTTCCGATAAAGGATTAAAAATGGGGCTCATTGTTCACTTAAACTTGAAGGACAAAAAATTGGAGAATGGTACTGTTTGGATTCTTTGCATATATGTTTCTTAGACTATATGGAAGCAATATATACAAAGATTTCAACCGTCTACGTGTTCCAATCATTGTTCTACTTGTAGAAAGTTACAAATAATTTCCGATAAAGGATTAACAATGGGGCTCATTGTTCAATTAAACTTGAAGAACAAAAAATTGGCGAATGGTACTGTTTGGACGCTATGCATATATGTTTCTTAGACTATATAGAAGCAATATATACAATGAATTCAACAGTCTACCTGTTCCATTCATTGTTCTACTTGTCGAAATTTACAAATAATTTCCTTTAAAGGATTAACAATGGGGCTCGTAGTTCACTTATAACTTGAAGAACAAAAAATTGGCGAATGGTACTGTTTGGATGCTTTGCATCTATGTTTCTTAGATTATATAGAAGCAATATATACAAAGATTTCAACCGTCTACCTGTTCCAATCATTGTTCTACTTTTCGAAATTTACAAATAATTTCCTTTAAAGGATTAACAATGAGGCTCGCAGTTCACTTAAACATGAAGATGAAATAATTGGCGAATTGTACTGTTTGGATGCTTTGCATATATGTTTCTTAGATTATATAGAAGCAATATATACAAAGATATCAACCGTCTACCTGTTCCATTCATTGTTCTACTTGTCGAAATTTACAAATAATTTCCGATAAAGGATTAACCATTGGGGCTCATTGTTCACTTAAACTTGAAGAACAAAAAATTGGCGATTGTTACTGTTTAGATGCTTTGCATATATGTTTCTTAGATTATATAGAAGCAATATATACAAAGATGTCAACCGTCTACCTGTTCCATTCATTGTTCTACTTGTCGAATATTACAAATAATTTCCGATAAAGGATTAACCATTGGGGCTCATTGTTCACTAAACTTTAAGAACAAAAAATTGTCGAATTGTACTGTTTGGATGCTTTGCATATATGTTTCTTAGACTATATAGAAGCAATATATACAAAGATTTCAACCGTCTACCTGTTCCATTCACTGTTCTACTTGTCGAAAGTTACAAATAATTTCCGGTAAGGGATTAACAATGGGGATCGTAGTTTACTTAAACTTGAAGAACAAAAAATTGGCGAATTGTACTGTTTGGATGCTTTGCATAAATGTTTCTTAGACTATATAGAAGCAATATATACAATGATTTCAACAGTCTACCTGTTCCAATCATTGTTCTACTTATAGAAAGTTACAATTACTTTCCGTTAAAGGATTAACAATGGGGCTCGTAGTTCACTTAAACTTGAAGATCAAAAAATTGGCGATTGTTACTGTTTAGATGCTTTGCATATATGTTTCTTAGATTATATAGAAGCAATATATACAAAGATGTCAACCGCCTACCTGTTCCATTCACTGTTCTACTTGTCGAAAGTTACAAATAATTTCCGTTAAGGGATTAACAATGGAGCTCGTAGTTCACTTAAACTTGAAGAACAAAAAATTGTCGAATTGTACTGTTTGGATGCTTTGCGTATATGTTTCTTAGACTATATAGAAGCAATATATACAATGATTTCAACCGTCTACCTGTTCCATTCATTGTTCTACTTGTCGAAAATTACAAATAATTTCCGATAAAGGATTAACCATTGGGGCTCATTGTTCACTTAAACTTGAAGAACAAAAAATTGGCGAATGGTACTGTTTGGATGCTTTGCATATATGTTTCTTAGACTATATAGAAGCAATATATACATTGATTTCAACCGTCTACCTGTTCCACTCATTGTTCTACTTGTCGCAAGTTACAAATAATTTCTGTTAAAGTATTAACAATGGGGCTCGTAGTTCACTTAAACATGAAGATGAAATAATTGGCGAATTGTACTGTTTGGATGCTTTGCATATATGTTTCTTAGATTATATAGAAGCAATATATACAAAGATATCAACCGTCTACCTGTTCCATTCATTGTTCTACTTGTCGAAAATTACAAATAATTTCCGATTAAGGATTAACCATTGGGGCTCATTGTTCACTAAACTTGAAGAACAAAAAATTGTCGAATTGTACTGTTTGGATGCTTTGCATATATGTTTCTTAGACTATATAGAAGCAATATATACAATGATTTCAACCGTCTACCTGTTCCATTCATTGTTCTACTTGTCGAAAATTACAAATAATTTCCGATAAAGGATTAACCATTGGGGCTCATTGTTCACTAAACTTGAAGAACGAAAAATTGTCGTATTGTACTGTTTGGATGCTTTGCATATATGTTTCTTAGACTATATAGAAGCAATATATACAATGATTTCAACCGTCTATCTGTTCCATTCATTGTTCTACTTGTCGAAAATTACAAATAATTTCCGATAAAGGATTAACCATTGGGGCTCATTGTTCACTAAACTTGAAGGACAAAAAATTGGCGAATGTTACTGTTTGGATGCTTGCATATATGTTTCTTAGACTATATGGAAGCAATATATACAAAGATGTCAACCATCTACGTGTTCCAATCATTGTTCTACTTGTAGAAAGTTACAAATAATTTCCGTTTCATGATTATCAATGGGTCTCGTTGTTCACTTAAACTTGAAGAACAAAAAATTGGCGAATGGCACTGTTTGGATGCTTTGCATATATGTTTCTTAGATTATGCAGAAGCAATATATACGAAGATTTCAACCGTCTACCTGTTCCATTCATTGTTCTACTTGTCGAAAATTACAAATAATTTCTGATAAAGGATTAACCATTGGGGCTCATTGTTCACTTAATCTTGAAGAACAAAAAATTGGCTAATGGTACTGTTTGGATGCTTCGCGTACATGTTTCTTAGTCTATATGGAAGCATCATATACAAAGATTTCAACCGTCTACCTGTTCCATTCATTGTTCTACTTGTCGAAAGTTACAACTAATTTCCGATAACGGATTAACCATTCGGGCTCATTGTTCACTTAAACTTGAAGTACAAAAAAGTGGCGAATTGTACTGTTTGGATGCTTTGGATATATGTTTCTTATACTATATAGAAGCAACATATACAAAGATTTCAACCGTCTACCTGTTCCATTCACTGTTCTACTTGTCGAAAGTTACAAATAATTTCCGATAAAGGATTAACAATGGGGCTCATTGTTCAATTAAACTTGAAGAACAAAAAATTGGCGAATGGTACTGTTTGGACGCTATGCATATATGTTTCTTAGACTATATAGAAGCAATATATACAATGAATTCAACAGTCTACCTGTTCCATTCATTGTTCTACTTGTCGAAATTTACAAATAATTTCCTTTAAAGGATTAACAATGGGGCTCGTAGTTCACTTATAACTTGAAGAACAAAAAATTGGCGAATGGTACTGTTTGGATGCTTTGCATCTATGTTTCTTAGATTATATAGAAGCAATATATACAAAGATTTCAACCGTCTACCTGTTCCAATCATTGTTCTACATGTCGAAATTTACAAATAATTTCCTTTAAAGGATTAACAATGGGGCTCGTTGTTCACTTAAACTTGAAGAACAATAAATTGGCGAATTGTACTGTTTGGATGCTTTGCATATATGTTTCTTAGACTATATAGAAGCAATATATACAAAGATTTCAACCGTCCACCTGTTCCATTCATTGTTCTACTTGTCGAAAGTTACAAATAATTTCCGATAAAGGATTAAAAATGGGGCTCATTGTTCACTTAAACTTGAAGGACAAAAAATTGGAGAATGGTACTGTTTGGATTCCTTGCATATATGTTTCTTAGACTATATGGAAGCAATATATACAAAGATTTCAACCGTCTACGTGTTCCAATCATTGTTCTACTTGTAGAAAGTTACAATTAATTTCCGTTAAAGGTTTAACAATGGGGCTCGTAGTTCACTTAAACTTGAAGCTCAAAAAATTGGCGATTGTTACTGTTTAGATGCTTTGCATATATGTTTCTTAGATTATATAGAAGCAATATATACAAAGATGTCAACCGTCTACCTGTTCCATTCATTGTTCTACTTGTCGAATATTACAAATAATTTCCGATAAAGGATTAACCATTGGGGCTCATTGTTCACTAAACTTTAAGAACAAAAAATTGTCGAATTGTACTGTTTGGATGCTTTGCATATATGTTTCTTAGACTATATAGAAGCAATATATACAAAGATTTCAACCGTCTACCTGTTCCATTCACTGTTCTACTTGTCGAAAGTTACAAATAATTTCCGGTAAGGGATTAACAATGGGGATCGTAGTTTACTTAAACTTGAAGAACAAAAAATTGGCGAATTGTACTGTTTGGATGCTTTGCATAAATGTTTCTTAGACTATATAGAAGCAATATATACAATGATTTCAACAGTCTACCTGTTCCAATCATTGTTCTACTTATAGAAAGTTACAATTAATTTCCGTTAAAGGATTAACAATGGGGCTCGTAGTTCACTTAAACTTGAAGATCAAAAAATTGGCGATTGTTACTGTTTAGATGCTTTGCATATATGTTTCTTAGATTATATAGAAGCAATATATACAAAGATGTCAACCGTCTACCTGTTCCATTCACTGTTCTACTTGTCGAAAGTTACAAATAATTTCCGTTAAGGGATTAACAATGGGGATCGTAGTTCACTTAAACTTGAAGAACAAAAAATTGGCGAATTGTACTGTTTGGATGCTTTGCGTACATCTTTCTTAGACTATATGGAAGCAATATATACAAAGATTTCAACCGTCTACGTGTTCCAATCATTGTTCTACTTGTCGAAATTTACAAATAATTTCCTTTAAAGGATTAACAATGGGGCTCGCAGTTCACTTAAACTTGAAGAACAAAAAATTGGCGAATGGTACTGTTTGGATGCTTTGCATATATGTTTCTTATACTATATAGAAGCAATAGATACAAAGATTTCAACCGTCTACCTGTTCCATTCACTGTTCTACTTGTCGAAAGTTACAAATAATTTCCGGTAAGGGATTAACAATGGGGATCGTAGTTTACTTAAACTTGAAGAACAAAAAATTGGCGAATTGTACTGTTTGGATGCTTTGCACATATGTTTCTTATACTATATAGAAGCAATATATACAATGATTTCAACAGTCTACCTGTTCCATTCATTGTTCTACTTGTCGAAAGTTACAATTAATTTCCGTTAAAGGATTAACAATGGGGCTCGTCGTTCACTTAAACTTGAAGAACAAAAAATTGGCGAATGGTACTGTTTGGATGCTTTGCATATATGTTTCTTAGACTATATAGAAGCAATATATACATTGATTTCAACCGGCTACCAGTTCCATTCATTGTTCTACTTCTCGCAAGTTACAAATAATTTCCGTTATAGTATTAACAATGGGGCTCGTAGTTCACTTAAACTTGAAGAACAAAAAATTGGCGAATGGTACTGTTTGGATGCTTTGCATATATGTTTCTTAGATTATATAGAAGCAATATATACAAAGATTTCAACCGTCTACCTGTTCCATTCATTGTTCTACTTGTCGAAAATTACAATTAATTTCCGATAAAGGATTAACCATTGGGTCTCATTGTTCACTTAAACTTGAAGAACAAAAAATTGGCGAATTGTACTGTTTGGATGCTTTGCATATATGTTTCATAGACTATATAGAAGCAATATATACAAAGATTTCAACCGTCTACCTGTTCCATTCATTGTTCTACTTGTCGAAAGTTACAAATAATTTCCTTTAAAGGATTAACAATGGGGCTCGTTGTTCACTTAAACTTGAAGAACAATAAATTGGCGAATTGTGCTGTTTGGATGCTTTGCATATATGTTTCTTAGACTATATAGAAGCAATATATACAAAGATTTCAACCGTCTACCTGTTCCATTCATTGTTCTACTTGTCGAAAGTTACAAATAATTTCCGATAACGGATTAACCATTGGGGCTCATTGTTCACTTAAACTTGAAGAACAAAAAATTGTCGCATGGTACTGTTTGGATGCTTTGCATATATGTTTCTTAGATTATATAGAAGCAATATATACAAAGATTTCAACCGTCTACCTGTTCATTCATTGTTCTACTTGTCGAAAATTACAAATAATTTCCGATAAAGGATTAACCATTGGGGCTCATTGTTCACTAAACTTGAAGAACAAAAAATTCAACCGTCTACCTGTTCCATTCATTGTTCTACTTGTCGAAAGTTACAAATAATTTCCGTCAAGGGATTAACAATGGGGATCGTAGTTTACTTAAACTTGAAGAACAAAAAATTGGCGAATTGTACTGTTTGGATGCTTTGCATATATGTTTCTTAGACTATTTAGAACCAATATATACAATGATTTCAACAGTCTACCTGTTCCATTCATTGTTCTACTTGTCGAAATTTACAAATAATTTCCTTTAAAGGATTAACAATGGGGCTCGTAGTTCACTTAAACTTGAAGAACAAAAAATTGGCGAATGGTACTGTTTGGATGCTTTGCATATATGTTTCTTAGACTATATAGAAGCAATATATACAAAGATTTCAACCATCTACCTGTTCCATTCATTGTTCTACTTGTCGAAAGTTACAAATAATTTCCGATAACGGATTAACCATTGGGGCTCATTGTTCACTTAAACTTGAAGAACAAAAAATTGGCGAATTGTACTGTTTGGATGCTTTGCATATATGTTTCTTATACTATAAAGAAGCAATATATACAAAGATTTCAACCGTCTACCTGTTCCATTCACTGTTCTACTTGTCGAAAGTTACAAATAATTGCCGTTAAGGGATTAACAATGGGGATCGTAGTTCACTTAAACTTGAAGAACAAAAAATTGGCGAATTGTACTGTTTGGATGCTTTGCGTACATGTTTCTTAGACTATATGGAAGCAATATATACAAAGATTTCAACCGTCTACGTGTTCCAATCATTGTTCTACTTGTCGAAATTTACAAATAATTTCCTTTAAAGGATTAACAATGGGGCTCGTTGTTTACTTAAACTTGAAGAACAAAAAAGTGGCGAATGGTACTGTTTGGATGCTTTGCATATATGTTTCTTAGATTATATTGAAGCAATATATACAAAGATTTCAACCGTCTACCTGCTCCATTCATTGTTCTACTTGTCGAAAATTACATATAATTTCCGATAAAGGATTAACCATTGGGGCTCATTGTTCACTAAACTTGAAGAACAAAAAATTGTCGAATTGTACTGTTTGGATGCTTTGCATATATGTTTCTTAGACTATATAGATGCAATATATACAAAGATTTCAACCGTCTACCTGTTCCATTCATTGTTCTACTTGTCGAAAGTTACAAATAATTTCCTTTAAAGGATTAACAATGGGGCTCGTTGTTCTCTTAAACTTGAAGAACAATAAATTGGCGAATTGTACTGTTTGGATGCTTTGCATATATGTTTCTTATACTATACAGAAGCAATATATACAAAGATTTCAACCGTCTACCTGTTCCATTCACTGTTCCACTTGTCGAAAGTTACAAATAATTTCCGTTAAAGTATTAACAATGGGGCTCGTAGTTCACTTAAACTTGAAGAACAAAAAATTGGCGAATGGTACTGTTTGGATGCTTTGCATATATGTTTCTTAGATTATATAGAAGCAATATATACAAAGATTTCAACCGTCTACCTATTCCATTCATTGTTCTACTTGTCGAAAGTTACAAATAATTTCCTTTAAAGGATTAACAATGGGGCTCGTTGTTCACTTAAACTTGAAGAACAATAAATTGGCGAATTGTGCTGTTTGGATGCTTTGCATATATGTTTCTTAGACTATATAGAAGCAATATATACAAAGATTTCAACCGTCTACCTGTTCCATTCATTGTTCTACTTGTCGAAAGTTACAAATAATTTCCGATAACGGATTAACCATTGGGGCTCATTGTTCACTTAAACTTGAAGAACAAAAAATTGTCGCATGGTACTGTTTGGATGCTTTGCATATATGTTTCTTAGATTATATAGAAGCAATATATACAAAGATTTCAACCGTCTACCTGTTCATTCATTGTTCTACTTGTCGAAAATTACAAATAATTTCCGATAAAGGATTAACCATTGGGGCTCATTGTTCACTAAACTTGAAGAACAAAAAATTCAACCGTCTACCTGTTCCATTCATTGTTCTACTTGTCGAAAGTTACAAATAATTTCCGTCAAGGGATTAACAATGGGGATCGTAGTTTACTTAAACTTGAAGAACAAAAAATTGGCGAATTGTACTGTTTGGATGCTTTGCATATATGTTTCTTAGACTATTTAGAACCAATATATACAATGATTTCAACAGTCTACCTGTTCCATTCATTGTTCTACTTGTCGAAATTTACAAATAATTTCCTTTAAAGGATTAACAATGGGGCTCGTAGTTCACTTAAACTTGAAGAACAAAAAATTGGCGAATGGTACTGTTTGGATGCTTTGCATATATGTTTCTTAGACTATATAGAAGCAATATATACAAAGATTTCAACCATCTACCTGTTCCATTCATTGTTCTACTTGTCGAAAGTTACAAATAATTTCCGATAACGGATTAACCATTGGGGCTCATTGTTCACTTAAACTTGAAGAACAAAAAATTGGCGAATTGTACTGTTTGGATGCTTTGCATATATGTTTCTTATACTATAAAGAAGCAATATATACAAAGATTTCAACCGTCTACCTGTTCCATTCACTGTTCTACTTGTCGAAAGTTACAAATAATTGCCGTTAAGGGATTAACAATGGGGATCGTAGTTCACTTAAACTTGAAGAACAAAAAATTGGCGAATTGTACTGTTTGGATGCTTTGCGTACATGTTTCTTAGACTATATAGAAGCAATATATACAAAGATTTCAACCGTCTACCTGTTCCATTCATTGTTCTACTTGTCGAAAGTTACAAATAATTTCCTTTAAAGGATTAACAATGGGGCTCGTTGTTCACTTAAACTTGAAGAACAAAAAAGTGGCGAATGGTACTGTTTGGATGCTTTGCATATATGTTTCTTAGATTATATTGAAGCAATATATACAAAGATTTCAACCGTCTACCTGCTCCATTCATTGTTCTACTTGTCGAAAATTACATATAATTTCCGATAAAGGATTAACCATTGGGGCTCATTGTTCACTAAACTTGAAGAACAAAAAATTGTCGAATTGTACTGTTTGGATGCTTTGCATATATGTTTCTTAGACTATATAGATGCAATATATACAAAGATTTCAACCGTCTACCTGTTCCATTCATTGTTCTACTTGTCGAAAGTTACAAATAATTTCCTTTAAAGGATTAACAATGGGGCTCGTTGTTCTCTTAAACTTGAAGAACAATAAATTGGCGAATTGTACTGTTTGGATGCTTTGCATATATGTTTCTTATACTATACAGAAGCAATATATACAAAGATTTCAACCGTCTACCTGTTCCATTCACTGTTCCACTTGTCGAAAGTTACAAATAATTTCCGTTAAGGGATTAACAATGGGGATTGTAGTTTACTTAAACTTGAAGAACAAAAAATTGGCGAATTGTACTGTTTGGATGCTTTGCATAAATGTTTCTTAGACTATGTAGAAGCAATATATACAATGATTTCAACAGTCTACCTGTTCCATTCATTGTTCTACTTGTCGAAAGTTACAAATAATTTCCTTTAAAGGATTAACAATGGAGCTCGCAGTTCACTGAAACTTGAAGAACAAAAAATTGGCGAATTGTACTGTTTGGATGCTTTGCATATATGTTTCTTAGACTATTTAGAACCAATATATACAATGATTTCAACAGTCTACCTGTTCCATTCATTGTTCTACTTGTCGAAAGTTACAATTAATTTCCGTTAAAGGATTAACAATGGGGCTCGTCGTTCACTTAAACTTGAAGAACAAAAAATTGGCGAATGGTACTGTTTGGATGCTTTGCATATATGTTTCTTAGACTATATAGAAGCAATATATACAAAGATTTCAACCGTCTACCTGTTCTATTCATTGTTCATCTTGTCGAAAGTTACAAATAATTTCCGTTTCATGATTATCAATGGGCCTCGTTGTTCACTTAAACTTGAAGAACAAAAAATTGGCGACTGGTACTGTTTGGATGCTTTGCATATATGTTTCTTAGACTATATAGAAGCAATATATAAAAGGATTTCAACCGTGTACCAGTTCCATTCATTGTTCTTCTTGTCGAAAGTTACAAATAATTTCCGTTAAGGGATTAACAATGGGGATCGTAGTTTACTTAAACTTGAAGAACAAAAAATTGGCGAATTATACTGTCTGGATGCTTTGCAGATACGTTTCTTAGACTATATAGAAGCAATATATACAAAGATTTCAAACGTCTACCTGTTCCATTCATTGTTCTACTTGTCGAAAGTTACAAATAATTTCCGTTAAAGGATTAACAATGGGGATCGTAGTTCACTTAAGCTTGAAGAAAAATAAATTGGCGAATTGTACTGTTTGGATGCTTTGCATATATGTATCTTAGACTATATAGAAGCAATACATACAATGATTTCAACCGTCTACCTGTTCCATTCACTGTTCTACTTGTCGAAATTTACAAATAATTTCCTTTAAAGGATTAACAATGGAGCTCGTAGTTCACTTAAACTTGAAGAACAAAAAATTGGCGAATTGTACTGTTTGGATGCTTTGCATATATGTTTCTTAGACTATATAGAAGCAATATATACAATGATTTCAACCGTCTACATGATCCATTCATTGTTCTACTTGTCGATATTTACAAATAATTTCCTTTAAAGGATTAACAATTGGGCTCGTAGTTCACTTAAACATGGAGAACAAAAAATTGGCGAATTGTACTGTTTGGATACTTTGCATATATGTTTGTTAGACTATTTAGAAGCAATATATAGAAAGATTTCACCCGTCTGCCTGTACTATTCATTGTTCTACTTGTAGAAAGTTACAAATAATTTCCATTTCATGATTATCAATGGGGCTCGATGTTCACTTAAACTTGAAGATCAAAAAATTGGCGAATGGTAATGTTTGGATGCTTTGCGTACATGTTTCTTAGACTATATGGAAGCAATATATACATTGATTTCAACCGTCTACCTGTTCCATTCATTGTTCTACTTGTCGAAATTTGCAAATAATTTCCTTTAAAGGATTAACAATGGGGCTCGTAGTTCACTTAAACTTGAAGAACAAAAAATTGGCGAAGAGTACTGTTTGGATGCTTTGCATATAGGTTTCTTGGACTATATAGAAGCAATATATACAAAGATTTCAACCGTCTACCTGTTCCATTCATTGTTCTACTTGTCGAAAATTACAAGTAATTTCCGATAAAGGATTAACCATTGGGGCTCCTTGTTCACTTAAACTTGAAGAACAAAAAATTGGCGAATGGTACTGTTTGGATGCTTTGCGTACATGTTTCTTAGACTATATAGACTTAATATATACAAGGATTTCAACCGTCTACCTGTTCCATTCATTGTTCTACTTGTCGAAAGTTACAAATAATTTCCGATAAAGGATTAACCATTGGGGCTAGTTGTTCACTTAAACTTGAAGAACAAAAAATTGCCGAATGGTACTGTTTGGATGCTTTGCATATATGTTTCTTAGACTATATAGAAGCAATATATACATTGATTTCAACCGGCTACCTGTTCCATTCATTGTTCTACTTGTCGAAATTTACAAATAATTTCCTTTAAAGGATTAACAATGGGGCTCGTAGTTCACTTAAACTTGAAGAACAAAATATTGGCGAATGGTACTGCTTGTATGCTTTGCATATATGTTTCTTACATTATATAGAAGCAATATATACAAAGATTTCAACCGTCTACCTGTTCCATTCATTGTTCTACTTGTCGAAAATTACAAGTAATTTCCGATAAAGGATTAACCATTGGGGCTCCTTGTTCACTTAAACTTGAAGAACAAAAAATTGGCGAATGGTACTGTTTGGATGCTTTGCGTACATGTTTCTTAGACTATATGGAAGCAATATATACAAAGATTTCAAACGTCTACGTGTTCCAATCATTGTTCTACTTGTCGAAATTTACAAATAATTTCCTTTAAAGGATTAACAATGGGGCTCGTTGTTCACTTAAACTTGAAGAACAATAAATTGGCGAACTGTACTGTTTGGATGCTTTGCATATATGTTTCTTAGACTATATAGAAGCAATATATACGAAGAATTCAACCGTCTACCTGTTCCATTCATTGTTCTACTTGTCGAAAGTTACAAATAATTTCCGATAAAGGATTAACCATTGGGGCTCATTGTTCACTTAAACTTGAAAAACAAAAAATTGGCGAATGGTACTGTTTGGATGCTTTGCATATATGTTTCTTAGACTTTATAGAAGCAATATATACAATGATTTCAACAGTCTACCTGTTCCATTCATTGTTCTACTTGTCGAAACTTACAAATAATTTCCTTTAAAGGATTAACAATGGGGCTCGTAGTTCACTTAAACTTGAAGAACAAAAAATTGGCGAATGGTACTGTTTGGAAGCTTTGCATATATGTTTCTTAGACTATTTAGATGCAATATATAGAAAGATTTCACCCGTCTACCTGTACTATTCATTGTTCTACCTGTAGAAAGTTACAAATAATTTCCGATAAAGGATTAACAATGGGGCTCATTGTTCACTTAAACCTGAAGAACAAAAAATTGGCGAACGGTACTGTTTGGATGCTTTGCGTACATGTTTCTTAGACTATATGGAAGCAATATATACAAAGATTTCAACCGTCTACGTGTTCCAATCATTGATCTACTTGTCGAAATTTACAAATAATTTCCTTTAAAGGATTAACAATGGGGCTCGTTGTTCACTTAAACTTGAACAACAATAAATTGGCGAATTGTACTGTTTGGATGCTTTGCATATGTGTTTCTTAGACTATATAGAAGCAATATATACAAAGATTTCAACCGTCTACCTGTACTATTCATTGTTCTACTTGTAGAAAGTTACAAATAATTTCCATTTCATGATTATCAATGGGGCTCGCTGTTCACTTAAACTTGAAGTTCAAAAAATTGGCGATTGTTACTGTTTAGATGCTTTCCATATATGTTTCTTAGATTATATAGAAGCAATATATACAAAGATTTCAACCGTCTACCTGTTCCATTCATTGTTCTACTTGTCGAAGGTTACAAATAATTTCCGATAACGGATTAACCATTGGGGCTCATTGTTCACTTAAACTTGAAGAACAAAAAATTGGCGAATTGTACTGTTTGGATGCTTTGCATATATGTTTCTTATACTTTATAGAAGCAATATATACAAAGGTTTCAACCGTCTACCTGTTCCATTCAATGTTCTACTTGTCGAAAGTTACAAATAATTTCCGATAAAAGATTAACAATGGGGCTCATTGTTCACTTAAACTTGAAGAACAAAAAATTGGCAAATGGTACTGTTTGGATGCTTTGCATATATGTTTCTTAGACTATATGGAAGCAATATATACAAAGATTTCAACCGTCTGCGTGTTCCAATCATTGTTCTGCTTGTAGAAAGTTACAATAAATTTCCGTTAAAGGATTAACAATGGGACTCGTAGTTCACTTAAACTTGAAGAACGAAAAATTGGCGAATTGTACTGTTTGGATGCTTTGCATATATGTTTCGTAGGCTATATAGAAGCAATATATACAATGATTTCAACCGTCTACCTGATCCATTCATTGTTTTACTTGTCGAAATTTACAAATAATTTCCTTTAAAGGATTAACAATGGGGCTCATTGTTCACTTAAACTTGAAGAACAAAAAATTGGCGAATTGTACTGTTCGGATGCTTTGCATATGTGTTTCTTAGACTATTTAGAAGCACTATATAGAAAGATTTCACCCGTCTACCTGTACTATTCATTGTTCTACTTGTAGAAAGTTACAAATAATTTCCATTTCATGATTATCAATGGGGCTCGCTGTTCACTTAATCTTGAAGATCAAAAAATTGGCGATTGTTACTGTTTAGATACTTTGCATATAGGTTTCTTAGACTATATAGAAGCAACATATACAAAGATTTCAACCGTCTACCTGTTCTATTCATTGTTCTACTTGTAGAAAGTTACAAATAATTTCCGTTTCATGATTATCAATGGGGCTCGTTGTTGACTTAAACTTGAAGAACAAAAAATTGGCGAATGGTACTGTTTGGATGCTTTGCATATATGTTTCTTAGATTATATAGAAGCAATATATACAAAGATTTCAACCGTCTACCTGTACTATTCATTGTTCTACTTGTAGAAAGTTACAAATAATTTCCATTTCATGATTATCAATGGGGCTCGCTGTTCACTTAAACTTGAAGATCAAAAAATTGGCGATTGTTACTGTTTAGATGCTTTGCATATAGGTTTCTTAGACTATATAGAAGAAACATATACAAAGATTTCAACAGTCTACCTGTTCTATTCATTGTTCTACTTGTAGAAAGTTACAAATAATTTCCATTTCATGATTATCAATGGGGCTCGCTGTTCACTTAAACTTGAAGATCAAAAAATTGGCTATTGTTACTGTTTAGATGCTTTGCATATAGGTTTCTTAGACTATATAGAAGCAACATATACAAAGATTTCAACCGTCTACCTGTTCAGGTTCATTGTTCTACTTGTAGAAAGTTACAAATAATTTCCTTTAAAGGATTAACAATGGGGCTCATTGTTCACTTAAACTTGAAGAACAAAAAATTGGCGAATTGTACTGTTCGGATGCTTTGCATATGTGTTTCTTAGACTATTTAGAAGCACTATATAGAAAGATTTCACCCGTCTACCTGTACTATTCATTGTTCTACTTGTAGAAAGTTACAAATAATTTCCATTTCATGATTATCAATGGGGCTCGCTGTTCACTTAATCTTGAAGATCAAAAAATTGGCGATTGTTACTGTTTAGATACTTTGCATATAGGTTTCTTAGACTATATAGAAGCAACATATACAAAGATTTCAACCGTCTACCTGTTCTATTCATTGTTCTACTTGTAGAAAGTTACAAATAATTTCCGTTTCATGATTATCAATGGGGCTCGTTGTTGACTTAAACTTGAAGAACAAAAAATTGGCGAATGGTACTGTTTGGATGCTTTGCATATATGTTTCTTAGATTATATAGAAGCAATATATACAAAGATTTCAACCGTCTACCTGTACTATTCATTGTTCTACTTGTAGAAAGTTACAAATAATTTCCATTTCATGATTATCAATGGGGCTCGCTGTTCACTTAAACTTGAAGATCAAAAAATTGGCGATTGTTACTGTTTAGATGCTTTGCATATAGGTTTCTTAGACTATATAGAAGAAACATATACAAAGATTTCAACAGTCTACCTGTTCTATTCATTGTTCTACTTGTAGAAAGTTACAAATAATTTCCATTTCATGATTATCAATGGGGCTCGCTGTTCACTTAAACTTGAAGATCAAAAAATTGGCGATTGTTACTGTTTAGATGCTTTGCATATAGGTTTCTTAGACTATATAGAAGCAACATATACAAAGATTTCAACCGTCTACCTGTTCTGTTCATTGTTCTACTTGTAGAAAGTTACAAATAATTTCCTTTAAAGGATTAACAATGGGCTCGTAGTTCACTTTAACTTGAAGAACAAAAAATTGGCGAATTGTACTGTTTGGATGCTTTGCATATATGTTTCTTAGACTATTTAGAAGCAATATATAGAAAGATTTCACCCGTCTACCTGTACTATTCATTGTTCTACTTGTAGAAAGTTACAAATAATTTCCATTTCATGATTATCAATGGGGCTCGCTGTTCACTTAAACTTGAAGATCAAAAAATTGGCGATTGTTACTGTTTAGATGCTTTGCATATAGGTTTCTTAGACTATATAGAAGCAACATATACAAAGATTTCAACCGTCTACCTGTTCTGTTCATTGTTCTACTTGTAGAAAGTTACAAATAATTTCCGTTTCATGATTATCAATGGGGCTCGTTGTTCACTTAAACTTGAAGAACAAAAATTTGGCGAATGGTACTGTTTGAATGCTTTGCATATATGTTTCTTAGATTATATAGAAGCAATATATACAAAGATTTCAACCGTCTACCTGTACTATTCATTGTTCTACTTGTCGAAAGTTACAAATAATTTCCGATAAAGGATTAACAATGGGGCTCATTGTTCACTTAAACTTGAAGAACAAAAAATTGGCGAATTGTACTGTTTGGATGCTTTGCATATATGTTTCTTAGACTATATGGAGGCAATATATACAAAGATTTCAACCGTCTGCGTGTTCCAATCATTGTTCTGCTTGTAGAAAGTTACAATTAATTTCCGTTAAAGGATTAACAATGGGACTCGTAGTTCACTTAAACTTGAAGAACAAAAAATTGGCGAATTGTACTGTTTGGATGCTTTGCATATGTGTTTCTTAGACTATTTAGAAGCACTATATAGAAAGATTTCAACCGTCTACCTGTACTATTCATTGTTCTACTTGTCGAAAGTTACAAATAATTTCCGATAAAGGATTAACAATGGGGCTCATTGTTCACTTACACTTGAAGAACAAAAAATTGGCGAATTGTACTGTTTGGATGCTTTGCATATATGTTTCGTAGGCTATATAGAAGCAATATATACAATGATTTCAACCGTCTACCTGATCCATTCATTGTTTTACTTGTCGAAATTTACAAATAATTTCCTTTAAAGGATTAACAATGGGGCTCGTAGTTCACTTAAACTTGAAGAACAAAAAATTGGCGAATTGTACTGTTTGGATGCTTTGCATATGTGTTTCTTAGACTATTTAGAAGCACTATATAGAAAGATTTCACCCGTCTACCTGTACTATTCATTGTTCTACTTGTAGAAAGTTACAAATAATTTCCATTTCATGATTATCAATGGGGCTCGCTGTTCACTTAAACTTGAAGATCAAAAAATTGGCGATTGTTACTGTTTAGATACTTTGCATATAGGTTTCTTAGACTATATAGAAGCAACATATACAAAGATTTCAACCGTCTACCTGTTCTATTCATTGTTCTACTTGTAGAAAGTTACAAATAATTTCCGTTTCATGATTATCCATGGGGCTCGTTGTTGACTTAAACTTGAAGAACAAAAAATTGGCGAATGGTACTGTTTGGATGCTTTGCATATATGTTACTTAGATTATATAGAAGCAATATATACAAAGATTTCAACCGTCTATCTGTACTATTCATTGTTCTACTTGTAGAAAGTTACAAATAATTTCCATTTCATGATTATCAATGGGGCTCGCTGTTCACTTAAACTTGAAGATCAAAAAATTGGCGATTGTTACTGTTTAGATGCTTTGCATATAGGTTTCTTAGACTATATAGAAGAAACATATACAAAGATTTCAACAGTCTACCAGTTCTATTCATTGTTCTACTTGTAGAAAGTTACAAATAATTTCCATTTCATGATTATCAATGGGGCTCGCTGTTCACTTAAACTTGAAGATCAAAAAATTGGCGATTGTTACTGTTTAGATGCTTTGCATATAGGTTTCTTAGACTATATAGAAACAACATATACAAAGATTTCAACCGTCTACCTGTACTATTCATTGTTCTACTTGTAGAAAGTTACAATTAATTTCCATTTCATGATTATCAATGGGGCTCGCTGTTCACTTAAACTTGAAGATCAAAAAATTGGCGATTGTTACTGTTTAGATGATTTGCATATAGGTTTCTTAGACTATATAGAAGCAACATATACAAAGATTTCAACCGTCTACCTGTTCTGTTCATTGTTCTACTTGTAGAAAGTTACAAATAATTTCCTTTAAAGGATTAACAATGGGCTCGTAGTTCACTTAAACTTGAAGAACAAAAAACTGGCGAATTGTACTGTTTGGATGCTTTGCATATATGTTTCTTAGACTATTTAGAAGCAATATATAGAAAGATTTCACCCGTCTACCTGTACTATTCATTGTTCTACTTGTAGAAAGTTACAAATAATTTCCATTTCATGATTATCAATGGGGCTCGCTGTTCACTTAAACTTGAAGATCAAAAAATTGGCGATAGTTACTGTTTAGATGCTTTGCATATAGGTTTCTTAGATTATATAGAAGCAATATATACAAATATTTCAACCGTCTACCTGTTCCATTCATTGTTCTACTTGTAGAAAGTTACAAATAATTTCGATTTCATGATTATTAATGGGGCTCGCTGTTCACTTAAACTTGAAGATCAAAAAATTGGCGATTGTTACTGTTTAGATGCTTTGCATATAGGTTTCTCAGATTATATAGAAGCAATATATACAAAGATTTCAACCGTCTACCTGTTCCATTCATTGTTCTACTTGTCGAAAGTTACAAATAATTACCGATAAAGGATTAACCATTGGGGCTCATTGTTCACTTAAACTTGAAGAACAAATAATTGGCGAATTGTACTGTTTGGATGCTTTGCATATATGTTTCTTAGACTATTTAGAAGCAATATATAGAAAGATTTCACCCGTCTACCTGTACTATTCATTGTTCTACTTGTAGAAAGTTACAAATAATTTCCATTTCATGATTATCAATGGGGCTCGCTGTTCACTTAAACTTGAAGATCAAAAAATTGGCGATTGTTACTGTTTAGATGCTTTGCATATAGGTTTCTTAGATTATATAGAAGCAATATATACAAAGATTTCAACCGTCTACCTGTTCCATTCATTGTTCTACTTGTAGAAAGTTACAAATAATTTCCATTTCATGATTATTAATGGGGCTCGCTGTTCACTTAAACTTGAAGATCAAAAAATTGGCGATTGTTACTGTTTAGATGCTTTGCATATAGGTTTCTTAGATTATATAGAAGCAATATATACAAAGATTTCAACCGTCTACCTGTTCCATTCATTGTTCTACTTGTCGAAAGTTACAAATAATTACCGATAAAGGATTAACCATTGGGGCTCATTGTTCACTTAAACTTGAAGAACAAATAATTGGCGAATTGTACTGTTTGGATGCTTTGCATATATGTTTCTTAGACTATTTAGAAGCAATATATAGAAAGATTTCACCCGTCTACCTGTACTATTCATTGTTCTACTTGTAGAAAGTTACAAATAATTTCCATTTCATGATTATCAATGGGGCTCGCTGTTCACTTAAACTTGAAGATCAAAAAATTGGCGATCGTTACTGTTTAGATGCTTTGCATATAGGTTTCTTAGACTATATAGAAGAAACATATACAAAGATTTCAACAGTCTACCTGTTCTATTCATTGTTCTACTTGTAGAAAGTTACAAATAATTTCCATTTCATGATTATTAATGGGGCTCGCTGTTCACTTAAACTTGAAGATCAAAAAATTGGCGATTGTTACTGTTTAGATGCTTTGCATATAGGTTTCTTAGATTATATAGAAGCAATATATACAAAGATTTCAACCGTCTACCTGTTCCATTCATTGTTCTACTTGTCGAAAGTTGCAAATAATTACCGATAAAGGATTAACCATTGGGGCTCATTGTTCACTTAAACTTGAAGAACAAAAAATTGGCGAATTGTACTGTTTGGATGCTTTGCATATATGTTTCTTAGACTATATAGATGCAATATATACAAAGATTTCAACCGTCTACCTGTTCCATTCATTGTTCTACTTGTCGAAACTTACAAATAAATTCCTTTAAAGGATTAACAATGGGGCTCGTAGTTCACTTAAACTTGAAGAGCAAAAAATTGTCGAATTGTACAGTTTGGATGCTTTGCATATATGTTTCTTAGACTATATAGAAGCAATATATACAATGATTTCAACCGTCTACCTGTTCCATTCATTGTTCTACTTGTCGAAAGTTACAAATAATTTCCGTTAATGGATTAACAATGGGGATCGTAGTTTACTTAAACTTGAAGAACAAAAAATTGGCGAATTGTACAGTTTGGATGCTTTGCATATATGTTTCTTAGACTATATAGAAGCAATATATACAATGATTTCAACCGTCTACCTATTCCATTCATTGTTCTACTTGCCGAAATTTACAAATAATTTCCTTTAAAGGATTAACAATGGGGCTCGCTGTTCACTTAAACTTGAAGATCAAATAATTGGCGAATGTCACTGTTTAGATGCTTTGCATATAGGTTTCTTAGACTATATAGAAGCAACATATACAAATATTTCAACCGTCTACCTGTTCTGTTCATTGTTCTACTTGTAGAAAGTTACAAATAATTTCCGTTTCATGATTATCAATGGGGCTCGTTGTTCACTTAAACTTGAAGATCAAAAAATTGGCGATTGTTACTGTTTAGATGCTTTGCATATAGGTTTCTTAGACTATATAGAAGCAATATATACAAAGATTTCAACCGTCCACCTGTTCCATTCATTGTTCTACTTGTCGAAATTTACAAATAATTTCCTTTAAAGGATTAACAATGGGGCTCGTTGTTCACTTAAACTTGAAGAACAAAAAATTGGCGAATTGTACTGTTTGGATGCTTTGCATATATGTTTCTTAGACTATTTAGAAGCAATATATAGAAAGAATTCACCCGTCTACCTGTACTATTCATTGTTCTGCTTGTAGAAAGTTACAAATAATTTCCATTTCATGATTATCAATGGGGCTCGCTGTTCACTTAAACTTGAAGATCAAAAAATTGGCGATTGTTACTGTTTAGATGCTTTGCATATATGTTTCTTAGACTATTTAGAAGCAATATATACAATGATTTCAACCGTCTACCTATTCCATTCATTGTTCTACTTGCCGAAATTTACAAATAATTTCCTTTAAAGGATTAACAATGGGGCTCGTTGTTCACTTAAACTTGAAGAACAAAAAATTGGCGAATTGTACTGTTTGGATGCTTTGCATATATGTTTCTTAGACTATTTAGAAGCAATATATAGAAAGAATTCACCCGTCTACCTGTACTATTCATTGTTCTGCTTGTAGAAAGTTACAAATAATTTCCATTTCATGATTATCAATGGGGCTCGCTGTTCACTTAAACTTGAAGATCAAAAAATTGGCGATTGTTACTGTTTAGATGCTTTGCATATATGTTTCTTACAAGGAGAGTGCAAGGTCTTCTGGACACGGATTTGGTTCAAATTTTGTAGGATGGTAGATTTAGTTTCCCTGTTGATGAAGATATATGGTTATAGGCGCCACTACTCAATAATTGTTTAGATATTTGCAATTGAAGATGCAATTTATTCGTTAAATTCAGTTCTGTAGCACACGATATGCGTAATAGGTTTAGCGTAGCAGCTACTGATCGGTGTTCCGCGTCGGTAGAGCCGGGTTCGAGTCCGTGGCGGGTGAAAAACTTTTTTTTTTTTTATGTCTATTTTTACACATAAAGATACATAATGGAGTTCAAATAAATTGGAAATGAAATGTCTTTAATGACTAGAAACCATATAAGAGATTTATTTGTCATTATCATTCGTATAATTACAGAATAATATTTATTACAAAACAATAAAAGTATTTCGCAGGAAGAATAGGAGAAAGCCCTTCAACTGCCAGTTAATCATGCCTGGAAACAATAAATTGTGAAAGGAAACAATAAATAAAACATTTATGAGATTAACAGAATTAGTATAAAAATATGACTAGCTTCTCACCCCTCATTGTCCGTACAACGGTGAAACTTGTCATAAAAGCAAATGAAACATAATTTCGAGAAGCATCTTGCACATCGAATTAGTGCAGTATTGTTGCATAGGCATCTGCTGCTTTGTATTTCTTGCGGAAAACAGACTTCGTTGACGTTTTCAAATACCTCTCTTTCCGTCGACAAGCCTGATGCAAACCAGGCGTACTTTAACATGGGCACGAAAATTGGTGCACACAACTGGTTGTGGATGAGCCAATGTAATTTAATAGCATCTTCCCTGGTTGATATTTCTCGCTCAGGATCCACTACTGACAGGTGATAGCAGTTCTGGATTTTTTTTAGGAAGTTTTTCACTTGACGATTCACTTGACAAGTGACGATTTCACTTGTCGCCTTCATCGGTTAAAAGCAAAAGACTGCTTATTCTGTACTTATACGAATGACAATGACAAATAAATCTCTTATATGGTTTCTAGTCATTAAAGACATTTCATTTCCAATTTATTTGAACTCCATTATGTATCTTTATGTGTAAAAATAGACATAAAAAAAAAAAAAGTTTTTCACCCGCCACGGAGTCGAACCCGGCTCTACCGACGCGGAACACCGATCCGTTGCTGCTACGCTAAACCTATTACGTATATCGTGTGCTACAGAACTGAATTTAACGAGTGAATTACATTCAATTGCAAATATCTAAACAATTATTGAGTAGTGGCACCTATAACCATATATCTTCATCAACAGAGAAACTAAATCTACCATCCTACAAAATTTGAACCAAATCCGTGTCCAGAAGACCTTGCACTCTCCTTGTTAGACTATTTAGAAGCAATATATAGAAAGAATTCACCCGTCTACCTGTACTATTCATTGTTCTGCTTGTAGAAAGTTACAAATAATTTCCATTTCATGATTATCAATGGGGCTCGCTGTTCACTTAAACTTGAAGAACAAAAAATTGGCGAATGGTACTGTTTGGATGCTTTGCATATATGTTTCTTAGACTATTTAGAAGCAATATATACAATGATTTCAACCGTCTACCTATTCCATTCATTGTTCTACTTGCCGAAATTTACAAATAATTTCCTTTAAAGGATTAACAATGGGGCTCGTAGTTCACTTAAACTTGAAGAGCAAAAAATTGTCGAATTGTACTGTTTGGATGCTTTGCATATATGTTTCTTAGACTATATAGAAGCAATATATACAATGATTTCAACCGTCAACCTGTTCCATTCATTGTTCTACTTGTCGAAAGTTACAAATAATTTCCGTTAATGGATTAACAATGGGGATCGTAGTTTACTTAAACTTGAAGAACAAAAAATTGGCGAATTGTACTGTTTGGATGCTTTGCATATATGTTTCTTAGACTATATAGAAGCAATATATACAATGATTTCAACCGTCTACCTATTCCATTCAATGTTCTACTTGCCGAAATTTACAAATAATTTCCTTTAAAGGATTAACAATGGGGCTCGCTGTTCACTTAAACTTGAAGATCAAATAATTGGCGAATGTCACTGTTTAGATGCTTTGCATATAGGTTTCTTAGACTATATAGAAGCAACATATACAAATATTTCAACCGTCTACCTGTTCTGTTCATTGTTCTACTTGTAGAAAGTTACAAATAATTTCCGTTTCATGATTATCAATGGGGCTCGTTGTTCACTTAAACTTGAAGAACAAAAATTTGGCGAATGGTACTGTTTGGATGCTTTGCATATATGTTTCTTAGACTATATAGAAGCAATATATACAAAGAATTCAACCGTCTACCTGTTCCATTCATTGTTCTACTTGTAGAAAGTTACAAATAATTTCCATTTCATGATTATCAATGGGGCTCGCTGTTCACTTAAACTTGAAGAACAAAAATTTGGCGAATGGTACTGTTTGGATGCTTTGCATATATGTTTCTTAGATTATATAGAAGCAATATATACAAAGATTTCAACCGTCTACCTGTTCCATTCATTGCTCTACTTGTCGAAATTTACAAATAATTTCCTTTAAAGGTTTAACAATGGGGCTCGTTGTTCACTTAAACTTGAAGATCAAAAAATTGGCGATTGTTACTGTTTAGATGCTTTGCATATATGTTTCTTAGATTATATAGAAGCAATATATACAATGATTTCAACCGTCTACCTATTCCATTCATTGTTCTACTTGTCGAAAGTTACAAATAATTTCCGTTAAGGGATTAACAATGGGGATCGTAGTTTACTTAAACTTGAAGAACAAAAAATTGGAGAATTGTACTGTTTGGATGCTTTGCATATATGTTTCTTAGACTATTTAGAAGCAATATATACAATGATTTCAACCGTCTACCTGTTCCATTCATTGTTCTACTTGTCGAAAGTTACAAATAATTTCCGTTAATGGATTAACAATGGGGATCGTAGTTTACTTAAACTTGAAGAACAAAAAATTGGCGAATTGTACTGTTTGGATGCTTTGCATATATGTTTCTTAGACTATATAGAAGCAATATATACAATGATTTCAACCGTCTACCTATTCCATTCATTGTTCTACTTGCCGAAATTTACAAATAATTTCCTTTAAAGGATTAACAATGGGGCGCGCTGTTCACTTAAACTTGAAGATCAAATAATTGGCGAATGTCACTGTTTAGATGCTTTGCATATAGGTTTCTTAGACTATATAGAAGCAACATATACAAATATTTCAACCGTCTACCTGTTCTGTTCATTGTTCTACTTGTAGAAAGTTACAAATAATTTCCGTTTCATGATTATCAATGGGGCTCGTTGTTCATTTAAAGTTGAAGAACAAAAATTTGGCGAATGGTACTGTTTGGATGCTTTGCATATATGTTTCTTAGACTATATGGAAGCAATATATACAAAGATTTCAACCGTCTACGTGTTCCAATCATTGTTCTACTTGTCGAAATTTACAAATAATTTCCTTTAAAGGATTAACAATGGGTCTCATTGTTCACTTAAACTTGAAGAACAAAAAATTGGCGAATGGTACTATTTGGTTGCTTTGCATATATGTTTCTTAGACTATATGGAAGCAATATATACAAAGATTTCAACCGTCTACGTGTTCCAATCATTGTTCTACTTGTAGAAAGTTACAATTAATTTCCGTTAAAGGATTAACAATGGGGCTCGTAGTTCACTTAAACTTGAAGAACAAAAAATTGGCGAATGGTACTGTTTGGATGCTTTGCGTACATGTTTCTGAGACTATATGGAAGCAATATATACAAAGATTTCAACCGTCTACGTGTTCCAATCATTGTTCTACTTGTCGAAATTTACAAATAATTTCCTTTAAAGGATTAACAATGGGGCTCGTTGTTCACTTAAACTTGAAGAACAAAACAGTGGCGAATGGTACTGTTTGGATGCTTTGCATATATGTTTCTTATATTATATAGAAGCAATATATACAAAGATTTCAACCGTCTACCTGTTCCATTCACTGTTCTACTTGTCGAAAGTTACAAATAATTTCCGATAAAGGATTAACAATGGGGATCGTAGTTTACTTAAACTTGAAGAACAAAAAATTGGCGAATTGTACTGTTTGGATGCTTTGCATATATGTTTCGTAGATTATATAGAAGCAATATATACAATGATTTCGACCGTCTACCTGATCCAATCATTGTTCTACTTGTCGAAATTTACAAATAATTTCCTTTAAAGGATTAACAATGGGGCTCGTAATTCACTTAAAATTGAAGAACAAAAAATTGGCGAATTGTACTGTTTGGATGCTTTGCATATATGTTTCTTAGACTATATAGAAGCAACATATACAAAGATTTCAACCGTCTACCTGTTCTATTCATTGTTCTTCTTGTCGAAAGTTAGAAATAATTTCCGTTTCATGATTATCAATGGGCCTCGTTGTTCACTTAAACTTGAAGAACAAAAAATTGGCGACTGGAACTGTTTGGATGCTTTCCATATATGTTTCTTAGACTATATAGAAGCAATATATAAAAAGATTTCAACCGTCTACCAGTTCCATTCATTGTTCTACTTGCCGAAAGTTACAAATAATTTCCGATAAAGTATTAAGAATGGGGCTCATTGTTCACTTAAACTTGAAGAACAAGAAATTGGCGAATGGTACTGTTTGGATACTTTGCATATATGTTTCTTAGATTATATAGAAGCAATATATACAAAGATTTCAACCGTCTACCTGTTCCATTCATTGTTCTACTTGCCGAAATTTACAAATAATTTCCTTTAAAGGATTAACAATGGGGCTCGTAGTTCACTTAAACTTGAAGAGCAAAAAATTGGCGAATTGTACAGTTTGGACGCTTTGCATATATGTTTCTTGGACTATATAGAAGCAATATATACAATGATTTCAACCGTCTACGTGTTCCAATCATTGTTCTACTTGTCGAAATTTACAAATAATTTCCTTTAAAGGATTAACAATGGGGCTCGTAGTTCACTTAAACCTGAAGAACAAAAAATTGGCGAATTGTACTGTTTGGATGCTTTGCATATATGTTTCGTAGGCTATATAGAAGCAATATATACAATGATTTCAACCGTCTACCTGATCCAATCATTGTTCTACTTGTCGAAATTTACAAATAATTTCCTTTAAAGGATTAACAATGCGGCTCGTAGTTCACTTAAACTTGAAGAGCAAAAAATTGGCGAATTGTACTGTTTGGACGCTTTGCATATATGTTTCTTGGACTATATAGAAGCAATATATACAATGATTTCAACCGTCTACATGATCCATTCATTGTTCTACTTGTCGAAATTTAGAAATAATTTCCTTTAAAGAATTAATAATGGGGCTCGTAGTGCACTTAAACTTGAAGAACAAAAAATTGGCGAATTGTACTGTTTGGATGCTTTGCATATATGTTTCGTAGACTATATAGAAGCAATATATACAATGATTTCAACCGTCTACATGATCCATTCATTGTTCTACTTGTCGAAATTTAGAAATAATTTCCTTTAAAGGATTAACAATGGGGCTCGTAGTTCACTTAAACTTGAAGAGCAAAAAATTGGCGAATTGTACAGTTTGGACGCTTTGCATATATGTTTCTTGGACTATATAGAAGCAATATATACAATGATTTCAACCGTCTACGTGTTCCAATCATTGTTCTACTTGTCGAAATTTACAAATAATTTCCTTTAAAGGATTAACAATGGGGCTCGTAGTTCACTTAAACCTGAAGAACAAAAAATTGGCGAATTGTACTGTTTGGATGCTTTGCATATATGTTTCGTAGGCTATATAGAAGCAATATATACAATGATTTCAACCGTCTACCTGATCCAATCATTGTTCTACTTGTCGAAATTTACAAATAATTTCCGTTAAAGGATTAACAATGGGGCTCGTAGTTCACTTAAACTTGAAGAACAAAAAATTGGCGAATTGTACTGTTTGGATGCTTTGCATATATGTTTCGTAGACTATATAGAAGCAATATATACAATGATTTCAACCGTCTACATGATCCATTCATTGTTCTACTTGTCGAAATTTAGAAATAATTTCCTTTAAAGGATTAACAATGGGGCTCGTAGTTCACTTAAACTTGAAGAACAAAAAATTGGCGAATTGTACTGTTTGGATGCTTTGCATATATGTTTCTTAGACTATATGGAAGCAATATATACAAAGATTTCAACCGTCTACGTGTTCCAATCATTGTTCTACTTGTAGAAAGTTACAATTAATTTCCGTTAAAGGATTAACAATGGGGCTCGTAGTTCACTTAAACTTGAAGATAAAAAAATTGGCGATTGTTACTGTTTAGACGCTTTGCATATATGTTTCTTAGATTATATAGAAGCAATATATACAATGATTTCAACCGTCTACCTATTCCATTCATTGTTCTACTAGCCGAAATTTACAAATAATTTCCTTTAAAGTATTAACAATGGGGCTCGTAGTTCACTTAAACTTGAAGAGCAAAAAATTGGCGAATTGTTCTGTTTGGATGCTTTGTATATATGTTTCTTAGACTATATTGAAGCAATATATACAAAGATTTCAACTGTCTACCTGTTCCATTCATTGTTCTACTTGTCGAAATTTACAAATAATTTCCGATAAAGGATTAACCATTGGGGCTCATTGTTCACTTAAACTTGAAGAACAAAAAATTGGCGAATGGTACTGTTTAGATGCTTTGCATATAGGTTTCTTATGCTATATAGAAGCAGCATATACAATGATTTCAACCGTCTACCTATTCCATTCATTGTTCTACTTGTCGAAATTTACAAATAATTTCCTTTAGAGGATTAACAATGGGGCTCGTAGTTCGGGCATCGCATTTTGTCTTTCGCGTGAAACATTTTCCCATCATTTTTACAGGTTTAAACGACGGAATGAACGACGGAATGAACGACGGCATGAACGACAAAATGAACGGGAAAATGTGTCAGGCAAAATTTCTTGCTCTACTTTACTTTCGTTATCCATCTCGCACTGGGAGAAATAAATTGCCGACCGTGATGCGACGAGCATCCAATGCTTAACCCTTTCGCGACGGGTGCCGTATATATACGGCAGTCACTTGGTGCATCACAGTGGCTGACGTCGCCTATTTACGGCAGTCACTTTTTGGTTCACAGCGGCTGATGCCGTCTAGATTCGGCAGTCACTTATTGCTTTGCAGAGGCTGACGCCGATTTTATACGGCAGCCACTTGTTTCACAGCGGCTGGCGCCCACTATACACGACACAGGTTCCTTTGTTAGAGAAATAAAGTATTTTAACACAAAATTGTTTTCCTAAAAATTCCTTGATACGAAAAAAGTGCATTTATTTTCTATATGTTTATAGTGCATCAGATTCAAATAATTTATAACAACCTACAAGAAATAAAGTGAGCCAAATCGCTAATTACATCGGTAAGACCTTTAATATTACTTTTTTGTTCTTAACGTTAATAAATATTTTAGGTTTTATTCTTTTTAAAATGGAATATTAGCGAACAGTGCGTGCAATGGTAAATTGGTGGCAAAGTATCGTTCAGTTGAGCCGTCGCGAAAAGCGACAATGTATCGTTCAGTTGGGCCGTCGCAAAGAGCGACAAGGTATGGTCAATCGTGACGTCGTGAAAAGCGGCGAAGTATGGTACAGGTTCGCCGTCGCGAAAGGGTTAAGGACTAACGCGAAATTTATTCCTTATTAAATTAACCTTACGAATAAGCTTAATCTCAACATACCACGAACGTCTTAAAGTCTAATCCATTACAATTACAATTTGACCGCCCGCCCGCAATATCAATCTGACCTTCGATATGGGAGCAGTATTTGTTCACAGTGAAAATCATCCTATCTCGGGGGAAATACAAACACAATCTGAGCCTGTCCAATTAATAGCAAAGATTTCTTTGCAAAATATTGCCTGATTCCTTATCTGCATAGCAGAAAGCAAACCTCTTGGCCAGAAAATGAAAAATGCATTCTGCTTGAAACAGAATGAAGAGAAACATCGTATTGCTTCATGAATGAAGAAAGTCGGACAACAATTATCTCATGAATCAGACTTCGAAAACAATACAGACGATACTTTGATCCAAAAATCAAACGTATCGAAACCATTAACAACGAAACCATTAAGAAATGGTCATCACACGATCGTAACAAATTTTCAGAAGAAATATCTGCAAACCTAACACACAATTTGCAACACAAGATGTCACCGAGAAATATCCATCGAACTCCCTTCGATGTGATTCGATTCATGCAACTCCTGCAATAAAAACTCATTTGTTAGTAAAATGTCATTACACTGTGGTTTCCCCCAGCGTCTCTGGACGCCTGTCTCTCTTAATTTCCATGGGCATGGTCCAATTCATTTCCTCTAAACATCCATTATTAGTATTCCGTCTTCTGCAACAAACTCTCATTAATTTTGCCCAAAACGCGCAACATAAAACGAAATATCACCGACCATTGAATATTGTAACAGACGAGTATCGAAATTTACGAAAATCAAATGAAGCATAATTTATTAAAAATTGTAGGAAATGCAAATGTTGTAAACTTTACGATAAAGAATGATCAGAAATTTAAAAAAGCAAATATAAAATTTGAAGTTACATATCGAGTCGACAAACGCGAATTGAATAGTATGGACAATTTAGCAAATTGTGCAATGTCACAATCATTTGCTATCAAATAAATTACTTGAATGAAAAAAGCTAATTTCGACGCAGTTGCATTCGAAATTATTTGAAACCTTTCCATCATCCGAGCAAAAAAATGAATGCATCACTCTTTAATTCGCGACGCGAAAAGTGTTAAATAAAGACAGACTTCCCCCTTTGCTACAATATAACTCTACCATTTAGTGAAATAAATAAGCAAATATCTAAAAGCGACGCGTTTACTTCTTATCTGTATTTGCTATCCGTCTATCACACTGCAATTTCGATATATATGTTTCGGGCGCAAGTTTGTTATTTTCATTCTATTAAAAAAGTATGCAAAACCCGTGGTCCGTAATTTTTGTAAGAAATTTGCGAGAATTCATCGAAACCTCTACGTCGACGCGGTATTCTCACAAAAATGTCATCGCGATCCAAGTAAAATCCAGACAATATTAAATTAATAACTTTAACCATGACAGCCAGCAGCGTGTTTCCTATTTCACGAATTTTATTAAATTAACTGACACTCATTTTCTATCTGTGTCATCAAATGTGCATATAACTTTTTGCACTTTTATTTGCGGAGTGGTTTCAATGACCACGATGAAATTCATTGACTGATTGGTCTCAATGGACAATACATAATATAACTTGACAAAAATTCTACATAAATCCTCAAAATTTCTTGTATTAAAAGATACATTTGCAGCAGTATTTCTATTTGCAAGCACTTGATTAACAATACAAAAATCATGACATGAAGCAGCCAAAAGGCGCTGAAAATCCCGAAATCATCGAGCAGCCAAGAGGCGCTTTCAATAAAAATCGCGAGAAACCGGTGCCATTTCAGGCTCTTACTGTTCGCAACGCTAGCTCAAAACCCGCCTATTGCCATTTCATGGCTCTCATTCTTCGCAACGCTACTTTAAAACCCGCCTATTGCCATTCCATGGCTATCATACGTAATATTTTTTTTTTCTTTTCACCCCGCTAAAAATATATTTACATTGTCACTCACTGCTAAAACTATGTTTCGAGAAGCAGCAATATGCTGCCACATTACATATACATGCCCATTTGTATTTTGCCTGCCGTTTATCAGGGTAATTGCTATTATATGGTGTCGTCAAAATAAACGAATTTTAAAAAAAAAATACGTAATATTATTTAATAAACAATCGCGTACTGCCATTTCGAGGCTTTCATTGTTCGCAACGCTACTTCAAAACCCGCCTACTGCCATTCCGGGGGCTCTCAGAATTCGCAACACTACCTATCCGGAAAAAAAGAAGCTATCGTTGGGAGCAGGCCTCCTGAGGCACTCCATGGGGAGTTGCATTTTTGCAACTCCAATTGCTGAGTCTCTGACTCAGCAGATGCGCATCTCTCAGCTGCTTTTGTATTTCGCAACGCTAGTTTCGCGATTGTTCAAAAGAAAACCGCGTATAATTCATATTTCGCAACACAAATTTAGAATTTATTAAGAGCAAACTCCCGGACACCCATTTCAGGTGCTAAATCGTGATGCCATACTCTACAAATTATTAAGAAAATACTAATTCGAAATATTCTATAAGATACTAAAACAAACTCCCGTGCTCCTTGAACAAGGGCTATGTCGCAACTCTTCTTTAACAATTAATTATTCAAAGACAAACCGGGCACTTTTCGTGCTTTATATCGCAACGCTACTTTAAAGAATTACTGTTCAAAGAAAAACCGGTCACTTTTCGTGCTTCAATTCGCAACGCTACTTCTAAACATCTAATTAAAGCAAGCTCCCGTTCGCCATCTCGGGCGATATCTCTCGCAACTCTATCTCTAATTTAATATAATATTCTAAAAATTAAAAAACCGAGTATATTCATATCGCAACACTAACAACTACCAATTAATTCGAACAAACCCGTGGGTACCATCCGTGGTGACCTTAATTTCGCAACACTAACGAGCAAGGTATACGTAACTCTAATTTCGCAATGAAAAACCGCATGCAGCCAAGATGCGCTCGTTGGACGGGAATGTTACATCCGTCAGAGGACAAATACAGAAAGCGAGCACAGTGAATTAACAAATACTAATAATGACTTTCCATTCTAGAACCCAAAACGGATTCGAGGATGAAAAGCCATTCGCTGCAGCCCTCTTCGTGACAGTTTGTCGGGCCTCTTCGGCACTTGTTAGCCACTTCTTCTGCCGCTAGAGAATGCTCGAATACTTTGCACCAACAAAAGTCTTACTATTATCAAATTCAACAGTGAAAACCACACCACGAGCGTGCAGAGCGTATTCGCTGCTCGTGTAGCACAGTTTTCATAAAAAAAGGCAAAGTATTCGAACATCGCACCGGGAGTTACACCACGTGCGCAAAAAATTTACAAACTAGAAACTACGGTCAAATAGAGGGGGACACTCGGTTTGACCGTAGTTTGATCCCAGGTCCAGGCATATCACTTTTACCCGACCTACACAGAGAATGTGATATCCTGAATTCCTGGCCCTTCCTGCTTATATTTAACTCACATTCAAGAACGGTATGCTACCTACGTATCTAAAACCTATATTTAAAAATGCAAATCGCGACACAAATCACACAAACACACATCACTCCACGGTTCTCAATCAGGAACCAATGTGCATGGGCCTGAACTAGAGAGGACTCCCCGGGGTTCCTCCGACACCCGAGTTCGCAAACAACATTCATACTCTAAAATGTACGTACCAATTTCCTGAAATCGACTGACAAGGGTGGCGACCATTGCGTTACTTCATTATAATACTCTATCGCGATTTGACAGGTTTATTGTTCGCGACTAAAGTGAACAACAGCCGCGGAACGGAACGTTGGTTCGCTCCCGAATGGAAGCGGCGCGCGAGGACAGGGACTGAGGCGACTGGTCCGATGCACGTTCGGAAGCACGTGGAGGAAAGAAAACTCCCTTACACCAAAACTCGCTTTATTCCGTCTCAAAGCAACAAACACAAACACTTGGGTTTTAACGAGGGACAATATCGCGAATCTACGAATAAAAATACGGGTCGCGAAGGCGGACCGCGTGAACAATAATTGCGAAAGCAACTGAACAAAAAGAGATGACTCTCAACGCGCGATGCGTAGTTTATCGCGGCACAGTAGAAAGAAGAGTGAAGCGCGGAACAGGTGCGTTCGCTTGTTCGCGTTACAATTCAGAAAAGAGGGCGCTGAAGTTAGCATAATCGCGAATAGGAGCAGCGAAAGGGCCACGTGGGCCGTGCGTCACAAGGATATAATTGGCTCCCGGGCATCACGCGATGTGACGAGTTCGACATACGAAGACATGGAGATGACCAGTCTTCCTGGACTTTAACGGAAGTACCAGGACCGACTCGTGTGAGCCGAGAGCCCCTCCCTGTGGCGCACAACCCACTGCCAACCCCGAACATTTATAGAATTATAAATATTTGACATTGTATCGTTTGATATTTGAGGCAATGTATATGGCATATGTTGCACAGATAGAGAGAATTTCATCATTGGCATGCCATATACATCGATGAGTTGTAGTAAGAGTGAAAAGGAGAATAAGGCAAAATATATTGTTGAAGGTTGTATAAATTATTTTATGATACGAGAAAATTTCAAGCGACGCAAGATCCACAGCCTAACACACATCACACACATGTGGAAATTACGTCGTGCACGATTCGCCACCGCAATGTCAGTCGCTGATTTTTAAAAAAAAGGCCGTGCCCACCGCCTTTACCCATTCGAAGTGCACCTGGGCACTCGAATGAGTTCGGGCTTAAAGTGAACACGGCAGAACTTTGTACTCACTGCGTATTTTTGCTGAAAATCCTAGCTAAGAGGATGATTAGAAGAATTCTAACGGTCTGATTTATGAAAAATTGCAGCAAGTGACTCGAATTTGATATTTAATCAAGCAAATGACTCGACTTTTATATTTATTTAAGCACTTGACTCGACTTTCATATTTGTTCAAGCAAAGAGAATTTTAATTGAAAAAGTGAACTCTATAGAAGCAAAATACTCTACTTTATATATTTGTAAATATGCAAAATTTACTTTGAATTGAAAATGAATATTAAAAACCGGGAGATCTCGTCATCAGGGGAAGAATTTTAACAGGGAAATGTATTAACTGTCACTCTGACTTCGAGATCTACCCGTCGCGAATTGCCTTCTTGTAGATAATACAATAATTGTTATTGAAACGACGCGAAACAAATTTACAAACTTCCGAAATTTCGTCAATCAAAAGCACAAATCGAGCGATCTATTTTAAAACATAAATCGTCTCGAAGAAAGCAATTAGCCGCGATCTTATAACAAATTTTGTTATAAGAATATTTTTCCAGTGAATATAAAGAACGCACAATACTCGTCAACTGTTCATTTGTGTTGATAAATTCGCAACGCTAACTGTAAATTTCATGATTACATTCATGTAAATAATGCAAAAATCGCGCTACAAGAAGGCCCTGTCCTAAGCTACGATATACATGACAGTACACAAGGAAAATATATAACAGTTTCTACTCACGAGTAATTTTTAAATTACTCGTGTTCACTATGCTCGCTTTATAGAACAATACAACCAATCTCCAGTGCCGCTTCGGGCCTTTCGTCCTACGGCATGGTTTGGAGACCGGAGGGACAGTTAAAGTTTTTGACTCACCAGTGTCGAGACACCAGAATACCATTGGTTACCTTAGAATCTCTGCCGCTGCTGTCTCTGCCAGTGTTGTCTCCGCCGCTGTTATCAAGGTTGTCCTCAGGTCATCTCAAGGAATGTCCAAGGTCTAAACAAAACAAAGCATTTCGCATTGCAGGAGGCACCGTTCGTAGAACGTTAAACTGCGTTCCGTTCCGATTTTACAAAGAAAGCTAATTGAATTTTGAAAACAGCGGATGAAAAAAAGTCGTAATTATATATCAAGAAACGTTAAGAGTAGATCGTAAGAATGATTAGTGTATGAATGATTTTCAGAATTGAGAATTCAAGGAGAAGTTATATATCGAACTATGTATCGAAACTTTCCGACAAGTACGTAGAAATAAAACATCTCTGTGTTTACGTTACTGAGCTTCAAGGCGGAAGGTGCATCGCAGTTTCATAGGGTACAGCGATGCCTCACGAATTCGAGCAAAGTCTGTAACAAAAATAAGATGCACATCTTAAATACCTATTCCCTGAAAATTTCATGTCGGGGAATTTTTAATTTTTATTTATTTTATTGGTAGAACATACAATGTAAGGGTATGGAAATTTGATATAAAACTTGTAAGGACGTTTTGGAGAAAATTTTCAAGTAGCAACTGAAACTTGGGGAAAAATTGCGGGGTACATGCGAATTAAAATTTCAGCTCACCTATAAAAGATTTGCCCTTCGCCTGGGAGTGATTGTCGCCGTTCAACCATCCCGTCATTTGACTGTTCTGTAACAAAAAAATTAACATTTTCATTAGTATAAGCCATCTTTGTATTTCTCGACTGTGAATTTTTATTTCTCGATCATGTGATACTTACTTTTTAAATTCGTGAAGCCTTGCCCGATGGAAATCCTTTACACAGCTGCTCCTGTTGCACTGACTCTACTTCCGGCGCGGTATAATTGAAAAAAAGACAATTTGCGACAGAGAATTATTTTCGGCGAACAATTTGACTCTACTTTCGCGTGAAGTTATAAATTTAAGTGTATAATATGAAATACGAAGCAAACACTGACTCTACTTTCGCGTAAAGTTATAAATTGAAGTGTATAATATGAAATACGAAGCAAACACTGACTCTACTTTCGCGTAAAATTACTAGAAATTTAACACTTATTAAAGTATATATAAAATGCGAAACAAACACTCCAGCGATGCCTCACGAATTCGGACAAAGTCTGTAACAAAAATAAAACGCAAAATATAAAATATTTGCTCTCTGAAAACTTGAAAATTCAGCTAATTTTTTATTTAGCATAAAAATGTTGCAAGCATTCTATGAGAACTGCAAAAGCTAATTAATACTTTATTTACGTTAATTAAATTGATGGAGAGAACAAAGTTAAGTTTGCAAGGGAATTGGCAAATATCAAAGTTATGACGTGTGTACGGAATAAAATTTCAACTTACCTTCACAGACTTTGCCCATCGCCAAGGAATGATTGTCGCTGCTCAACCATCCCGTCATTTGACTGTTCTGTAACAAACAAATTAACATTTTGGTTAGTTTATATACATATTTTTTAATTAAAAAATTTCATTTCTCGAGCATCTTATACTTACTTTTAAAATTCGTGAAGCCTTGCCCGATGGAAGTCCTTTCCACAGCTGCTGCTCGATGCACTGTCTCTACTTCCGGTACGATCAATTTAAATAATATAAGGAAGCTACCGCGACCGAGCATCATTTCCGGCGAACAATTTTGACTCTACTTTCGCGGAGAAAAGAATTCTTAATATTTTTAATAATTATTCAAAAGATATTAATAATTATAATAGCGGGTTGCAAACACTGACTCTATGTCGCGTGAATTTGTTATAAATTGAAAAAATATTGAGTAATAAATATATACAGATATAAATATTAATATAATACGAAACAAGCACTGACTCTAGACCGCAATGCGCTCGGCCCCAAATTTTGCTGAAAATAAAAGGGTGGGGTGGGGAACACAAGAAAATCAAACAACCATGTTTTTCTTTTTCATATCAAATCAAGTGCTTGCTTCAAGAAATACTGCTTAAAAATTATGTCTTACTCATTGATTCGTCATGTTCTTTGTGTAATACAATACACTATTAATTAAATGTATAAACAATAAATACTGCGAGCTGCCACTGTTAAAGTTATAAGATTAGTCATGCTTATTCCCTATTACATATGAACACTAACCCCCTTCGATAAATTCACGAAAATCTTTATAGAAATTACGGACGAATCTAACGCAGGACCTTAACACCCTACATCGGCAAATACGATTTTTATTTACTTCTATACTTATGCCCTGAAACCTATGTAAATCCATTGCAGCGTCTCAAAACGGAAGGATAAGTCGTAACATGTAAATACCAAGTAAAAACGAATCGCGATTTATTTGTAGCATAGAATTGTAGCCGTCGAAATTTAACACCGCGAATTGGTAAACACTGTCAGAATAAGGAGCAGCTTTCTTGGAAGTCGACTATCGTATTGTAAATATTGACTGAATACTCGTATATTGTAAGAGGTTTCAAATAATCCCGAAAGATTTCAATCGTTGCATGTTTCCGTAGAACCGTATTAATTCGTAGAAATGTAAATTCTATTCGTCGGATGTTCGACTCGATATCAATTAATATGAATATTGTATAAATTCAAACAAAATATCGCGAAGACCCGAAGTAAATGAAAATGTTACTTGCGTATGGCGTCGTAATATCTTACGTTTTGTTGCTCCACCGTGCACGTGTCCGATCGTGCCAGCCCGGAAGGTCGTTCAAAGGATACTCCGAGTCCTGCAAGCACACACGAGTAAACTATTAAATAACTGCGAAAAAGTACAATAATTACGTATAATCACGTTTCAGAGCAACAATAATCGCGGTCTTCGTCAATAAAATCGAAATACGAAGCTATAGAAGAAGTACTAATGTTGTAGACGAGAAAAGCACCGCGTAAATGTCGCGAGAGGTCAGTGACGTCACCAATTGCGTCGTAATTATTTCGCGATTGTTACTAAATTCGTAATTATTATTGTCCAAATTGATTGATATGGTACAGCAGAAGACTATTACGTAGTAGATAAACAAGTGAACTATTTTTTAGCGGTCGGAAACGAGGGCGATGTAAAAGAAAAGGTACTCACAGCGGATACGTGTTAACGGTTCCAAGTCCGGAGAGAGAAAGAGGTAGGTGACCGCTCAGGTAGGAGTGGGGATAGCTCGCGGCGGCTTGGTTGCCGCTCGGTGGGGGAAAAGCGAGCCAATCAGAATACGGCTGCATGTCACGCGCTACAAGGCCTATCCTCTAGCGCGCCAAAACCAGGGATTTTGAGAAATTTCAAACAAAGAATTATAATATCTCGATATAAGAGATTTGAGCATGAATTATTAAAATAGTTATTAAGTAGAAAGATCTCCACCGGTAATATGTAGAAGATATATCGTTTAGAGCAGAGAAACGAATCTTTTTACTTATTTAAATAACAAGAAGTTATTCTTTACGTGATAATATAGTATTAATGTTCAATGACGATATAAATCAATATTAGAATTTCAAACAATTTGGGTACCAAAACCGTGAGAGCCGATCACATAACTTCAAAAATAACAAAAGGTCTGCCTTCTTTCACTTTGTCTTTAAGTTTGTGGCTTTCTCATGAAGACCATATTTATAATGTTTCCAATTTACATTCGCAGAATAAGAGCATTATGGAGTCAGTTTATTATGCTATATGTACGAGTGAATGAACAACCGAAACAATAGAGACAGCATGATCGCACGAGCAACAGTGATAAAGAGAAAACATCTGACCACCGTTGACTCATCTCCAATGCGAGGCTTAACTTCTACTTAATCGCGTAATCTTAAAGCTACCTTAAACGCAAATTCTTCATCGGCCCAGTCAGAGGGTCTGGCTTACACCGACACAGTGCCCCCCCATCGGACGGTATGAAGCACATATGTCAGATAAGCACATATGTCAAGACACTCGTCGGTCTTCTGGACAGGGGCTGCAATTGGGATAGGAAGTAAGTAACGAGGACGGCTACACGAGAAAAACGTTTGCCTTCTTTCGCATATTTTCGAGAGCATGGAATTGAGTTACGATGACACTCTTGCATTCATTTTTACGCTTAGGTGACATTTTTAAATCTAACTTAAATCTTACTGGAACTATCTTAACGCTAAACGATGTCTTCTTTCGAGGTGATGACTGGAACTTTTAATCAACGAAGAGTTAAAGAATTGTTGTCACCAAAGAAAGAAAACGAATAGTCAGAGATAAAAGCGAACAAATCTGCCCAACGTTGACTCTTCTTCGATGCGAAGCTTAATTTCTACTTAATCGCGTAACCTTAAAGCTAACTTAAACGCAAATTCTTAGATGTAACTAATTGTAAGACTAGGAATCCGAACATTCGGTAGCCAAGGCTGCCGAATATTCGGATTTCGTGGCTATTCGCTCGATATCACTTGCTATTTAGTACTACTATTTAACAAAATATCGTACTAAAAGCACGTTTAATAAAAGTTAAAATCATAGCAAGTGATATCGACCCAGGTCCCACCGCGAGGAGGTTGCCACGAAACGGGACCCAAAAATGCATGCCCAACCAACCTCCATTTCATTTTGCTCTTCCCCTGAGACACTTTCCCTCGACATTGACGAATTCAATGTCGAGAGAAAGTGTAGCAGAGGAATCGCCGACTCTACTTTTCTCATCCCGTTTCGCGAAAAGAGATAGACACCCGCCGAATGGTGTCGATCTCCCTTTACAATATTTGCTTATTCTAAACTAAACTAAACTCTTAAATCTAGCCTTACTTACTATTTGCAGTAAGTACAGGAAGAGAATAAACTATAGGGAAGCAGATCGCAGCAGCCTTTAACTTCGTTCGAGAAGAGAGGCAGATTATTATATCGTATTAATTTCTCAGCATTAGATATTGTTATAATGAACGAATTATTTTTGAATGTATTAGAGGTTAATTTTTCTTGCAACTAAGATCCTGCCTGTAGCATTGCTAAATTTCATTGAAATCTAGTAAGACATCTATCCGAGGACTAAGTTCTCTTAAACTTAAAAGCTTTCCTATTCAGTAACTTACTATTCTTAAAATTAAAAGTCTGCCTGTTCGGTTAATAACTTGTCTTAGAACAAGATATTAATAATTTGTCTTAAAGCTAAAAACCTGCCTATTCGTTAACTAACTCGTCTTAAAATTAAAATCCTGCCTATTCTGATAGGAACATACATTAAAATTAAGAGTTGACCACCTCCATAAAGACGATATCTTGCCTTAATATTTAAAACCTGCCTATTCAGTGACTAACTCATTTTAAAGCTAATAGCCTGCCTATTCAGCGACTAACTCATCTTAAAGCTAATACCCTGCCTATTCAGTGATTAACTCGTCTTAAAACTAAACGCCTGCCTATTCTGAAACTAACTCGCCTTAAAATTAAGAGCTGGCCGGCTCGATACATGCACTATTTTGTCTTAAAATTTAAAACCTGTCTATTCAACAACTAACTCGTCTTAAAACTAAACGCCTGCCTATTCTGAAACTAATTCGCCTTAAAATTAGGAGCTGGCTGGCTCGATAAATGAATGTCTTGACTTAAAATTTAAAACCTGCCTATTCAGTAACTAACTCGTCGTAAAATTCGAAGCCCGCCTTTTCGATTGCTAAGTTTTATAAAAATTAAAGTACCATATATTCGATAATTAAGAGCTCTTAGAAGTAACGTCGTTACCATGTTTCCTTAATAACGAATAACCTGCCTATTAAGGAATTAAGTTCAATTCCAAAATGTTTGATAGTTAAAACCTCATGCAAAATATATAGGATTTAAGTTTCTTGAAAAATAAGAAATAGCCTTCTCCGAAAACTTAGTTTATCCGGTTACAAAAATATACTTAAACCAAACATCTGCTTGTGCGATGTGTAGATTCCATTGAAACTGAAGAAATTGCCTCCCGATAACAAAGACCTTCTAAATTCCTGAGAATCGGATTTAACTGACACCTGAAATCTTTTGAGAATCAGAGACTTAACTATACGAAAACTAATTTTACCAGTTTCGATGATAATCTCAAATCGTTGGTTATCATCGTCATCACCATCATCGTCATCGTTATCGTGGAAGATCGGAATATTATACATTAAAAGAGAACGACCCACTTTCGCTACAGTATACACAGAATATCATATACGCGAGAAAACTCGGAAGAAAATTCGCCATCGATCTAAAGTCCTCGATTGCACTATCATAAAGTAAGAATGCGAGCTTATGGAACCCCATGTAATTGCAAATGTACGATAAAAATAAACCATGATTTGTGCAAAGCATTTGGGAAAATGTATCGGCGGAACTTTATCCTCGATGAAAAATTGAATTGAGAAAACAGGTAATTCGAACGGCCAACAGTCACAGTATCAATATTATTGTAGAATAAGATGAAATATTTTGACAATATATTAATTCAATTAATAGTTCGTAATGTTCCATTTGACAAACGCTTGCGAAAACAGCTTCACTTTATTATTAATCATAGTTATTTTAATCGTAAAAAGAACGCGAGCACCTGTTTCCGAAGCGCTACGGAAATTCGCGGCTAACGGAATCGCGAGTATCTTTCCGAGGTGATGTCAATTTTCGCAACACTAATTTCGCGTACGAGCAATAATCGCGAGCGCCTACGCGAGGCGCTGTGAATTTTCGCAACACTAATTTTGCGACGAGCAAAATCGCGAGCATCTTAGCGAGACGCTGTGAATTTTCGCAACGCTAAGTTCGCGAAGAGTGATCGAACAAAATCGCGGGCAACCTCTACCGAGGTGCACTTTTAATTTCGCAACTCTAATAATTGCGAATATTTTATACAATTGACGGGATAGTATCCCGCACTGGCGTCATGACGTAGACGCAGTACTGTACTGCGATATTAATCGCAATTCTGCGATATTAACCGCAATTTTGCGATATTAATCGCAGTGTTGCGATTTTTCGCAGAGCTGAAATCGCGAATATAATATCGAACAAACCGTGTACTTAGTTTCGCAACACTACTTTAAAAAAGAAAGAGAATTGTAAATCGCGTATACATTTTCGCAACACTACTTTGAAAAATAAAGAAAAGGGCAAAATCGCGTATAAATTTTCGCTACACTACCCTGAAAAATAAAGAAAAGAGCAAAATCGCGTATAAATTTTCGCAACACTACTTTATAAAATAATGAAAGAAGCAAAGACGCGTATTGTTATTTTCGCGACACTAATTTCGCGGACGAAGCCGAATTCGCAGCTTTTTGCTGCGATGCGGCGAAGCAACTAACTACCACACAACTATTACTACTACTACTACAAACGAACATAGTGAAAAAGTAGTAACGTAAAACATAAACTTACTGTATATTTCTGAAAGAAAAAGGAAAGAATTAGGGTTACAACCTGAAAATCCTAACGAGAATGATTAATTAATATAATAAAAGCGGCGTAAGAAATTTCAATAAATAACATGACTTTAAATGAGAATTGAAATCTATTAAAGTGACTCTACGTAGAGCATTGACACTCTATATGCAAATGAATTTAAAAGTGAATTGTAATTGACTAAAAGTGACTCTACTGAGATCATTGAAATTTGTCGGTCAATACCATCGTCAAAGTAATTCGTCGAAAAATTCAATATACATTCGTTATTATTACTTTGACATTGGAATTGACCATCCGCGAAATTCTTACATACTAAACATCCTAGAAAAATCGTTACTACTCGCGACTATGGTACTAATTACCATAATCGCGGTCACTATGTTCGCAAACTACTAGCACACATAAAATACAACCAGTCGTTCGGTGCCGTTTCGGACCATTCGTCCTGCGGCATGATCGAACGACCGGAGGAACTTTGAATTTTGTCACTCACCAACCGAGGAAAGTGATAGTTGAAAAGTGTTTACCTCCACGTTGAGATCGTAGTCCATGGTCCGGCTGCATCCATGGTCCGGCTGCATCCATGGTCCGGCTGCATCCATGGACCGGCTGCATCCATGGTCCGGCTGCATCCATGGTTGGGCTGCGTCCATGGCCTGGCTGCATCCATGGCCTGGAGATTGTCCTTTCTTTAACACAAGAGAAGACAACATTATAGAATCTCTAAGGAGAATTATTTGAATATACGGTGGGTAAAATTAAACTCTAATTTAATTCTCTTAACCGTTTGAGTCTCAGGATATATTGGACAAATTTTGAGAGAAATAAAACAATTTTCTTTATAGAGATAGAATATAACGGATCTTTTTGATACTGAGACTCAAACGGTTAAAGTGAACTTTAAGTTCCAATTGAAATAGGGGTCGATTAATGAAAATGTTAGTGAAATAATGAAACTTACATCCTCCATCGTCCACCGACTGCACGATGGAGGTCCTCTCCGCAGGAGCAGGTGCTGACCCGCGAGTTTCGCGATTTCGGTGATCGGTATTCGCGACCGGTACGTTGAAACGATTTACGGTACGAACGAACACTGGCTCTACTTGCGCGAATACTCGTTTCGAGTATGTTTTAAATATATGCGATACAAAACCCGGCACTGACTCTAAGACCGATAAATCGGTCGCAAATTTTAATATGCAAGCGTTTGTCAATGAAACATTACATTTATATAATCGAGATACTTTAATTATAAGGTATTGAAATTAAAATTATATCGTATACTGTGATTATATCGTATGTCGTTCGAATTACTATTGAATGACAAAATAATAAAAAATTTCAACGATACAGTTCCCCAAACGAGTTACACAGATCAAAGTCCCATTTCTAATTGAAGATTTCATAATTCTGTGAACTTCTAAGCGCGAATGTTATTCTATACTCGCACTACAGACTTTACGATAGTGCAATCGAGTTCTAGAAAGACGGCAGCTTCTACTATATCATTTGAAAAATATCAAGAATCTCGAAACACGGGGAAATTGTAGCGAAAGTGAGTCATTTCTCATTTAACGTGAGTTCCAACTGATTGAGAATGGCCCAATATCCCAAAACCTTCTGCCGGAGATACTGTAAACAGAAATAACAATCGGACTTGAAAAAATGAATCTATTTTTGTGAAAATTAATTAAGAACTGACATTACGGAGGAAATGGAGGTGGAAATATTGAGCTACGATAATTGCGAGTTTCGAGGAAAGAGAAAATGAATTGATAACATAATACAACATCTACGGGAACCAACTATCGAAAATAAATGTGCAATATTTTAATGGTTATTTCACAACACGTTGTGTTCATTCGCTTAAATTAATTAGAAACACTGGCGCGAAACCGTAACTTTAAGTTATTGACATTTACACGAAGTAATCACTTTATGTCACTGACACTATAACAACACGTTGTATTTAATCGCTTAAATTATTCAAAATCACTTGCACGAAACTATCACTTTGTGTCACTAACACTTCCACAAAACGTTATATTTAATTGTCGAAATAATTTAAAAATACTTGCACAAAATTGTCACTTGATGTCACTGACACATCCACAAAACCTTGTATTTAATTGTTGAAATAATTTAAAAACACTTGCACAAAACTGCCACTTGATGTCACTGATACATCCATAAAACATTGTATTTAATTGGCGAAATAATTTAAAAACACTTGCACAAAACTGTCACTTGATGTCACGGACACATCCACAAAACGTTGTATTTAATTGTCGAAATAATTTAAAAACACTTGCACAAAACTGTCACTTGATGTCACTGACACATCCATAAAACATTGTATTTAATTGGCGAAATAATTTAAAAACACTTGCACAAAACTGTCACTTGATGTCACGGACACATCCACAAAACGTTGTATTCAATTGTTAAAATGATGTAAAAACACTACAAGTAACGATCACTTGATGTCACTGATACTTCCACAAAACGTTGTATTTAATTGTCGAAATTATTTAAAAACACTTGCACAAAACTGTCACTTGATGTAACTGACCCATCCACAAAACCTTGTATTTAATTGTCGAAATAATTTAAAAACACTTGCACAAAACTGTCACTTGATGTCACTGACACATCCACAAAACCTTGTATTTAATTGTTGAAATAATTTAAAAACACTTGCACAAAACTGTCACTTGATGTCACTGACACATCCACAAAACCTTGTATTTAATTGTTGAAATAATTTAAAAACACTTGCACAAAACTGCCACTTGATGTCACTGACACATCCATAAAACATTGTATTTAATTGGCGAAATAATTTAAAAACACTTGCACAAAACTGTCACTTGATGTCACGGACACATCCACAAAACGTTGTATTCAATTGTTAAAATGATGTAAAAACACTACAAGTAACGATCACTTGATGTCACTAACACTTCCACAAAACGTTATATTTAATTGTCGAAATAATTTAAAAATACTTGCACAAAATTGTCACTTGATGTCACTGACACATCCACAAAACCTTGTATTTAATTGTCGAAATAATTTAAAAACACTTGCACAAAACTGCCACTTGATGTCACGGACACATCCACAAAACGTTGTATTCAATTGTTAAAATGATGTAAAAACACTACAAGTAACGATCACTTGATGTCACTGATACTTCCACAAAACGTTGTATTTAATTGTCGAAATTATTTAAAAACACTTGCACAAAACTGTCACTTGATGTAACTGACCCATCCACAAAACCTTGTATTTAATTGTCGAAATAATTTAAAAACACTTGCACAAAACTGTCACTTGATGTCACTGACACATCCACAAAACCTTGTATTTAATTTTCGAAATAATTTAAAAACACTTGCAAAAACTGTCACTTGATATCACTGACACATCCACAAAACCTTGTATTTAATTGTTGAAATAATTTAAAAACACTTGCACAAAACTGCCACTTGATGTCACTGACACATCCATAAAACATTGTATTTAATTGGCGAAATAATTTAAAAACACTTGCACAAAACTGTCACTTGATGTCACTGACACATCCACAAAACCTTGTATTTAATTGTCGAAATAATTTAAAAACACTTGCAGGTAACTGGCACCTGAGGTCACTGATACTTCCACAAAACGTTGTATTTAATTGTTAAAATGATGTAAAAACACTACAAGTAACTATCACTTGATGCCACTAATACTTCCACAAAACATTGTATTTAATTGTTAAAATTATTTAATATCACTTTTAATTTATTGTTTAAGTAGTTTAATATTATAGCACACATGCACTAATAGTCGTAATCCAAGATCAAGAGTGACTAGGTACCCATATGCAAGTGCACAAATATACATAGGGACCAACCTGTCAAATCACGCGACCCGTTCGATGTCTGAAGCTGTACTGTGCTCTCCCGCCTCAGCGAGGTGGCTCGCTGAACATGCGTAGTGCACCTTACGTATTGAGATCCCCTTTCTCCATGGATAATTTTGCAAACTTCGGTTATTACAATAATTTTCGTCAATAATCGTTTATTACAGATGTAATTATTATTTAATAACTTGTCTCTGCTTATTTTTAATAAATCTTATGGTGAATAAAAATTATAGGAGTGAAGTACGTGGTTTATAATTGACGATGTACTCTTCAATGCTTACGAATATTTGATTCTTTGTGTAATACTTTTATCTTATTGATAAATAATATATTTGCAGCTATCTTCGATGAATTTCAAGCAACCTCCAATATTATTTGGGGAATATAATGTAAGAAATATATAAGGAAAGGATTTTCGAAGGTAGACACCTCGTTCGCCGACTGCGCGTGCTAAGCTAGTTTACCAACCGCACCAACTCGATACTCTGATTGGACGAACGATGCAAAAGGAAGAAAAAACGAAAATTATTGTTGTTATAATTTAGTTAGAGACAACGGAACTGTTCCACGCTGAACGTATTCAGTTTTTGGCAGATATTATCTCTCAAAACGGAGGGTTCAAATACATTTCATACCATCAAAATAGAAGGTTCCTGCTTGACTGCAATCCGATAGCGATAACGTTATCAAGAACTTCTATTTTATAGACGGTCGAACAAGTTGAAATATTTTACCATCCCTTATTTTGTTATCATCCCGCTGTTTTAACGAACACGGTTAACATCCTAGTCCAAATAAAATATGTTTTGCAATATTTCATCCCAACAAAGTAAGTATTACTGTATGCCAGTATAATGCAATTATATCTTTTATAATCTATAGTATCTTCTATGATATAGTAATTAAACCAATACAACCAATTCCTATTACTATCATGATTTTCTCCGGTACAATACATTTCCAATTGTTTTCTCAAGCCTTTCGTCGAGCCATTCAGGCAGACTTTCAAGTTGAATTCCTTTGCAATCATTTGACAAAACGCACTCCATTACATACGTCCTTTATTCCCTGACATTTGCAAATCGATACACAATGCTTCCGAAGCACATTTACGAATGTTGCACAACAGATCGCCGGAGGCTTTTTTGTAAAGGTCAAGTGCTTGGATCCACACGTTTACCATGGAATTTGCAATACAAAATTCTCCATTCGCATGTATATTTTACTAGTATGCAAACACTTGACAACCTCGACCGACGAAAGAATAATAATTTTGCACAACCTCTACGCGATATATTAGGAAACATCAACAAAAGAGCTTTCACCGTCTAACCTGCTGCATAATAAATTTTCGAGGCTGCATAACAAATATTCAAATTTTACGATAACACGATAACAATAATTCGAAATTATTCTCTATATTTTTTACGACTATCCCATTTATCAGGGCTTCGAATAAGCGCGAAAATAATATTATATATTCAGTATTTAATATTTTGATGACGCTCCCGTCAATTTTCTCACATTCGCTGTATGGTCCGAGGGAATATCGATGGAACTTCGTTAACTATGATTTCTCCCCAACGTGGTCACCGTAAAGCAATTATCAGTCGAAGAGAGAATGTCTTCTGAGCATTTACTCCCTTTCATTGGCGAAAATGGCATTGGAGGTCGAATTACCCCGGTTTTTGCATCGTCGCTTTGTCAGCCAACGATATTTCGCACCGTTCAACCGAGAGCATCGTCGAGCCTCCACTTCTATCCACGAATCTAACGCGATAGATCAAAGTTTTTCGATTTCAATACGCGCAAACAGCGAATTCTCTGTACGATGACTTTCATCGGCTTTCCTCTCACCATTTAGCAGGAAATGTTTGGAAAAGCGAGGTAAAAATCGAGTAGGAAGCGGAAATATCGTACTCTTTGTTCCGCGCAACGTTTCTGTCCTCCCCAGTTTTCTCTCTGTGCTCCTCCTCTACACGCATTTCCTAGCATCGGAACAAAATAATAGGAATGCCAATCAACGAAAGTTTGACGAAACGCAAAAAATTTATTGAAACGCAGTAATCACATTGTCGAAGGTCGCCGTGAGCTCGGTTTAATAAAACGCTTTTTGCCGTACCCTGCATACGTGCGGCTTTTTTCTTCCATTGCCGATCCGCGATCAATTCGTGAAAATATGAAATATGCGAATAACAGAGAGGAGAGATGCAAAGTGATAAAGAGAGAGAGAGAGAGAGACATATCTCGATGAAGAGTATTAGGATTTTCCGTGTGCTCTTCCCTTTTATTTTTCTCATTGTACACCTTCCGATTGTACTCTTTGACGTTTATTAATTCAACGATTGGATATCTCGAGAAAGGGAGATTCGTTTTAAACAGTCGTCTTTGTAGATATCACGGGTCGCCGTTGCACGGGGAAAGTAATTGCACGGAAGTGGAGAATTATGCTGGTATTTATTTAAGTGTAAATTTTAATTACATCTGATGCAGAATAATGTAAATCGACTGTGTAATGTATTCGGTGATCGCGATGTTAATAACTGCGAAAAACAAGCATCGATGGAACGTGAAATTTTAATCAAATCGAGCCACTGTCGTTTCACGACTCTCAAATAAACATAGTGATACGGTACTCAAAGAGAAATCTGACCTAAACGATAGGAAACACGACACCGTTGCGAAACGTCCAACCATCCTCTTGTACGTGGATTAGTCGGAAATGCCATTCGTTTTTAGCACAATTTATAAGTTGCTCGTTTCAACGGACAACGATATCCAGTGATTCCTGCTCACTCCTCACGATTCAGTGACAGGGGATTATTAAAATGGTGGAAAATAATAATGCACTTTGCGCTAAATATACTAATATATCATTAATTCATAAAGATCTAGGTATAAGCTACATAAGTGATTACATTCAAAAATTCTCCATACGCTTTTACCAAACGTGCCATAAAAGTAAAGATAAAGCTATTAATTCCATAGGAAATTATTCTCAGGTTGACCTTAACTATAAGAAGTATAAACATAAGCGAATCATTCATTTGTTACTTAGTCTCTAGCCTTGTACTTATTGTATATTACTTCAAGTCTTCTATGATGAGACAGGTTTTTATAATTTTCCTATCATTCTTCTAAACTATAGACAATCGCGTTAATTTGTTAAAAACTTAATTTACTAATGACTGGGGTGAAAGTTAATCTTGGTACCCAGTTATCGTATCTTTATGTAATTGTTTATTATTGTATATTGTAAATAAAAAAAAATAAAAAAAGAAAGTTACAAATAATTTCCCTTTCATGATTATCAATGGGGCTCGTTATTCACTTAATCATGAAGAACAATAAATTCTCGAATGGTACTGTTTGGATGCTTTGCAGATATGTTTCTCAGACTATATGTAAGCAATATATACAAAGATTTCAACCTTCTACGTGTTCCAATCACTGTTCTACTTGTCGAAATTTACAAATAATTTACTTTAAAGGATTAACAATGGGGCTCGTAGTTCACTTAAACATGAAGAACAAAAAATTGGCGAATTATACTGTTTGGATGCGTTGCATTTACGTTTCTTAGACTATATAAAAGCAATATATACAAAGATTTCAACCGTCTACATGTTCCATTCATTGTTCTACTTGCCGAACTTTACAAATAATTTCCTTTAAAGGATTAACAATGGGGCTCGTAGTTCAATTAAACTTGAAGAACAAAAAATTGGCGAATGGTACTGCTTGGATGCTTTGCGTACATGTTTCTTAGACTATATGGAAGCAATATATACAAACATTTCAACCGTCTACGTGTTCCAATCATTGTTCTATTTGTCGAAATTTACAAATAAATTCCGATAAAGTAATAACAATGGGGTCGTAGTTCACTTAAACTTGAAGAACAAAAAATTGGCGAATTGTACTGTTTGGATGCTTTGCATATATGTTTCTTAGGCTATATAGAAGCAATATATACAAAGATTTCAACCGTCTACCTGTTCCATTCATTGTTCTACTTGTCGAAAGTTACAAATAATTTCCGTTAAAGGATTAACAATGGGGCTCGTTGTTCACATAAACTTGAAGAACAAAAAATTGGCGAATGGTACTGCTTGGATGATTTGCATATATGTTTCGTAGACTATATAGAAGCAATATATACAAAGATTTCAACCGTCTACCTGTTCCATTCATTGTTCTACTTGTCGAAAATTACAAGTAATTTCCGATAAAGGATTAACCATTGGGGCTCATTGTTCACTTAAACTTGAAGAACAAAAAATTGGCGAATGGTACTGTTTGGATGCTTTGCGTATATGTTTCTTAGACTATATAGAAGCAATATATATAAAGATTTCAACCGTCTACGTGTTCCAATCATTGTCCTACTTGTAGAAAGTTACAATTAATTTCCGTTAAAGGATTAACAATGGGGCTCGTAGTTCACTTAAACTTGAAGAACAAAAAATTGGCGAATGGTACTGTTTGGATGCTTTGCATATATGTTTCTTAGACTATATAGAAGCAATATATACAATGATTTCAACCGTCTACTTGTTCCATTCACTGTTCTACTTGTCGAAAGTTACAAATAATTTCCGTTAAAGGATTAACAATGGGGCTCGTAGTTCACTTAAATTTGAAGAACAAAAAATTGGCGTATGGTACTGTTCGGATGCTTTGCATATATGTTTATTAGACTATATAGAAGCAATATATAGAATGATTTCAACCGTCTACCTGTTCCATTCATTGTTCTACTTGTAGAAAGTTACAATTAATTTCCGTTAAAGGATTAACAATGGGGCTCGTAGTTCACTTAAACTTGAAGAACAAAAAATTCGCGAATTGTACTGTTTGGATGCTTTGCATATATGTTTCTTAGACTATTTAGAAGCAATATATAAAAAGATTTCACCCGTCTATCGGTACTACTCATTGTTCTACTTGTAGAAAGTTACAAATAATTTCCGTTAAGGGATTAACAATGGGGACCGTAGTTTACTTAAACTTGAAGAACAAGAAATTGGCGAATTGTACTGTTTGGATGCTTTGCATATATGTTTCTTAGACTATATAGAAGCAATATATACAAAGATTTCAACCGTCTACCTGGTCCAATCATTGTTCTACTTGTCGAAATTTACAAATAATCTCCTTTAAAGGATTAACAATGGTGCTCGTAGTTCACTTAAACTTGAAGAACAAAAAATTGGCGAATTGTACTGTTTGGTTGCTTTGCATATATGTTTCTTAGACTATTTAGAAGCAATATATAGAAAGAATTCACCCGTCTACCTGTACTATTCATTGTTCTACTTGTCGAAATTTACAAATAATTTCCTTTAAATGATTAACAATGGGGCTCGTAGTTCACTTAAACTTAAAGAACAAAAACTTGGCGAATTGTACTGTTTGGATGCTTTGCATATATGTTTCTTAGATTATATAGAAGCAATATATACAATGATTTCAACCGTCTACCTGATCCATTCATTGTTCTACTTGTCGAAATTTACAAATAATTTCCTTTAAAGGATTAACAATGGGGCTGGTAGTTCACTTAAACTTGAAGAACAAAAAATTGGCGAATGGTACTGTTTGGATGCTTTGCATATATGTTTCTTAGACTATATAGAAGCAATATATACATTGATTTCAACCGGCTACCTGTTCCATTCATTGTTCTACTTGTCGAAATTTACAAATAATTTCCGATAAAGGATTAACCATTGGGGCTCATTGTTCACTTAAACTTGAAGAACAAAAAATTGGCGAATTGTACTGTTTGGATGCTTTGCATATATGTTTCTTAGACTATATAGAAGCAATATATACAAAGATTTCAACCGTCTAACTGTTCCATTCATTGTTCTACTTGTCGAAATTTACAAATAATTTCCTTTAAAGGATTAACAATGGGGCTGGTAGTTCACTTAAACTTGAAGAACAAAAAATTGGCGAATTGTACTGTTTGGATGCTTTGCATATATGTTTCTTAGACTATATAGAAGCAATATATACAAAGATTTCAACCGTCTACCTGGTCCAATCATTGTTCTACTTGTCGAAATTTACAAATAATCTCCTTTAAAGGATTAACAATGGTGCTCGTAGTTCACTTAAACTTGAAGAACAAAAAATTGGCGAATTGTACTGTTTGGTTGCTTTGCATATATGTTTCTTAGACTATTTAGAAGCAATATATAGAAAGAATTCACCCGTCTACCTGTACTATTCATTGTTCTACTTGTCGAAATTTACAAATAATTTCCTTTAAATGATTAACAATGGGGCTCGTAGTTCACTTAAACTTAAAGAACAAAAACTTGGCGAATTGTACTGTTTGGATGCTTTGCATATATGTTTCTTAGATTATATAGAAGCAATATATACAATGATTTCAACCGTCTACCTGATCCATTCATTGTTCTACTTGTCGAAATTTACAAATAATTTCCTTTAAAGGATTAACAATGGGGCTGGTAGTTCACTTAAACTTGAAGAACAAAAAATTGGCGAATGGTACTGTTTGGATGCTTTGCATATATGTTTCTTAGACTATATAGAAGCAATATATACATTGATTTCAACCGGCTACCTGTTCCATTCATTGTTCTACTTGTCGAAATTTACAAATAATTTCCGATAAAGGATTAACCATTGGGGCTCATTGTTCACTTAAACTTGAAGAACAAAAAATTGGCGAATTGTACTGTTTGGATGCTTTGCATATATGTTTCTTAGACTATATAGAAGCAATATATACAAAGATTTCAACCGGCTACCAGTTCCATTCATTGTTCTACTTGTCGAAATTTACAAATAATTTCCGATAAAGGATTAACCATTGGGGCTCATTGCTCACTTAAACTTGAAGAACAATAAATTGGCGAATTGTACTGTTTGGATGATTTGCATATATGTTTCTTAGACTTTATAGAAGCAATATATACAAGGATTTCAACCGTCTACCTGTTCCATTCATTGTTCTACTTGTCGAAAGTTACAAATAATTTCCGTTAAGGCATTAACAATGGGGCTCGTAGTTCACATAAACTTGAAGAGCAAAAAATTGTCGAATTGTACTGTTTGGATGCTTTGCATATATGTTTCTTAGATTATATAGAAGCAATATATACAAATATTTCAACCGTCTAACTGTTCCATTCATTGTTCTACTTGTCGAAATTTACAAATAATTTCCTTTAAAGGATTAACAATGGGGCTGGAAGTTCACTTAAACTTGAAGAACAAAAAATTGGCGAATTGTACTCTTTGGATGCTTTGCATATATGTTTCTTAGACTATATAGAAGCAATATATACAAAGATTTCAACCGGCTACCTGTTCCATTCATTGTTCTACTTGTCGAAAATTACAAATAATTTCCTTTAAAGGATTAACAATGGGGCTCGTTGTTCACTTAAACTTGAAGAACAAAAATTGGCGAATTGTACTGTTTGGATGCTTTGCATATATGTTTCTTAGACTATTTAGAAGCAATATATAGAAAGATTTCACCCGTCTACCTGTACTATTCATTGTTCTACTTGTAGAAAGTTACAAATAATTTCCATTTCATGATTATCAATGGGGCTTGCTGTTCACTTAAACTTGAAGAACAAAAAATTGGCGAATGGTACTGTTTGGATGCTTTGCATATATGTTTCGTAGACTATATAGAAGCAATATATAAAAAGATTTCACCCGTCTATCGGTACTACTCATTGTTCTACTTGTAGAAAGTTACAAATAATTTCCGTTAAGGGATTAACAATGGGGACCGTAGTTTACTTAAACTTGAAGAACAAGAAATTGGCGAATTGTACTGTTTGGATGCTTTGCATATATGTTTCTTAGACTATATAGAAGCAATATATACAAAGATTTCAACCGTCTACCTGGTCCAATCATTGTTCTACTTGTCGAAATTTACAAATAATCTCCTTTAAAGGATTAACAATGGTGCTCGTAGTTCACCTAAACTTGAAGAACAAAAAATTGGCGAATTGTACTGTTTGGTTGCTTTGCATATATGTTTCTTAGACTATTTAGAAGCAATATATAGAAAGAATTCACCCGTCTACCTGTACTATTCATTGTTCTACTTGTCGAAATTTACAAATAATTTCCTTTAAATGATTAACAATGGGGCTCGTAGTTCACTTAAACTTAAAGAACAAAAAATTGGCGAATTGTACTGTTTGGATGCTTTGCATATATGTTTCTTAGATTATATAGAAGCAATATATACAATGATTTCAACCGTCTACCTGATCCATTCATTGTTCTACTTGTCGAAATTTACAAATAATTTCCTTTAAAGGATTAACAATGGGGCTGGTAGTTCACTTAAACTTGAAGAACAAAAAATTGGCGAATGGTACTGTTTGGATGCTTTGCATATATGTTTCTTAGACTATATAGAAGCAATATATACATTGATTTCAACCGGCTACCTGTTCCATTCATTGTTCTACTTGTCGAAATTTACAAATAATTTCCGATAAAGGATTAACCATTGGGGCTCATTGTTCACTTAAACTTGAAGAACAAAAAATTGGCGAATTGTACTGTTTGGATGCTTTGCATATATGTTTCTTAGACTATATAGAAGCAATATATACAAAGATTTCAACCGGCTACCAGTTCCATTCATTGTTCTACTTGTCGAAATTTACAAATAATTTCCGATAAAGGATTAACCATTGGGGCTCATTGCTCACTTAAACTTGAAGAACAATAAATTGGCGAATTGTACTGTTTGGATGATTTGCATATATGTTTCTTAGACTTTATAGAAGCAATATATACAAAGATTTCAACCGTCTACCTGTTCCATTCATTGTTCTACTTGTCGAAAGTTACAAATAATTTCCGTTAAGGCATTAACAATGGGGCTCGTAGTTCACATAAACTTGAAGAGCAAAAAATTGTCGAATTGTACTGTTTGGATGCTTTGCATATATGTTTCTTAGATTATATAGAAGCAATATATACAAATATTTCAACCGTCTAACTGTTCCATTCATTGTTCTACTTGTCGAAATTTACAAATAATTTCCTTTAAAGGATTAACAATGGGGCTGGTAGTTCACTTAAACTTGAAGAACAAAAAATTGGCGAATTGTACTCTTTGGATGCTTTGCATATATGTTTCTTAGACTATATAGAAGCAATATATACAAAGATTTCAACCGGCTACCTGTTCCATTCATTGTTCTACTTGTCGAAAATTACAAATAATTTCCTTTAAAGGATTAACAATGGGGCTCGTTGTTCACTTAAACTTGAAGAACAAAAATTGGCGAATTGTACTGTTTGGATGCTTTGCATATATGTTTCTTAGACTATTTAGAAGCAATATATAGAAAGATTTCACCCGTCTACCTGTACTATTCATTGTTCTACTTGTAGAAAGTTACAAATAATTTCCATTTCATGATTATCAATGGGGCTTGCTGTTCACTTAAACTTGAAGAACAAAAAATTGGCGAATGGTACTGTTTGGATGCTTTGCATATATGTTTCGTAGACTATATAGAACCAATATATACAAAGATTTCAACCGTCTACCTGTTCCATTCATTGTTCTACTTGTCGAAAATTGCAAGTAATTTCCGATAAAGGATTAACCATTGGGGCTCATTGTTCACTTAAACTTGAAGAACAAAAAATTGGCGAATTGTACTGTTTGGATGCTTTGCATATATGTTTCTTAGACTATTTAGAAGCAATATATAGAAAGATTTCACCCGTCTACCTGTACTATTCATTGTTCTACCTGTAGAAAGTTACAAATAATTTCCGTTTCATGATTATCAATGGGGCTCACTGTTCACTTAAACTTGAAGATCAAAAAATTGGCGAATTGTACTGATTGTATGCTTTGCATATATGTTTCTTAGACTATTTAGAAGCAATATATAGAAAGATTTCACCCGTCTACCTGTACTATTCATTGTTCTACTTGTAGAATGTTACAAATAATTTCCATTTCATGATTATCAATGGGGCTCGCTGTTCACATAAACCTGAAGATCAAAAAATTGGCGAATGGTACTGTTTGGATGCTTTGCATATATGTTTCTTAGATTATATAGAATCAATATATACAAATATTTCAACCGTCTACCTGTTCCATTCATTGTTCTACTTGTCGAAATTTACAAATAATTTCCTTTAAAGGATTAACAATGGGGCTCGAGTTCACTTAAACTTGAAGAACAAAAAATTGGCGAATGGTACTGTTTGGATGCTTTGCGTACATGTTTCTTAGACTATATGGAAGCAATATATACAAAGATTTCAACCGTCTACCTGTTCCATTCATTGTTCTACTTGTCGAAAGTTACAAATAATTTCCGTTAAGGCATTAACAATGGGGCTCGTAGTTCACTTAAAGTTGAAAAACAAAAAATTGGCGAATTGTACTGTTTGGATGCTTTGCATATATGTTTCTTAGACTATTTAGAAGCAATATATAGAAAGATTTCACCCGTCTACCTGTACTATTCATTGTTCTACTTGTAGAAAGTTACAAATAATTTCCATTTCATGATTATCAATGGGGCTTGCTGTTCACTTAACCTTGAAGAACAAAAAATTGGCGAATGGTACTGTTTGGATGCTTTGCATATATGTTTCGTAGACTATATAGAAGCAATATATACAAAGATTTCAACCGTCTACCTGTTCCATTCATTGTTCTACTTGTCGAAAATTACAAGTAATTTCCGATAAAGGATTAACCATTGGGGCTCATTGTTCACTTAAACTTGAAGAACAAAAAATTGGCGAATGGTACTGTTTGGATGCTTTGCGTATATGTTTCTTAGACTATATAGAAGCAATATATATAAAGATTTCAACCGTCTACGTGTTCCAATCATTGTCCTACTTGTAGAAAGTTACAATTAATTTCCGTTAAAGGATTAACAATGGGGCTCGTAGTTCACTTAAACTTGAGGAACAAGAAATTTGCGAATTGTACTGTTTGGATGCATTGCATTAATGTTTCTTAGATTATATAGAAGCAATATATACAATGATTTCAACCGTCTACCTGTTCCATTCATTGTTCTCCTTGTCGAAATTTACAAATAACTTCCTTTAAAGGATTAACAATGGGGCTCGTTGTTCACTTAAACTTGAAGAACAAAAAATTGGCGAATTGTACTGTTTGGATGCTTTGCATATATGTTTCTTAGACTATTTAGAAGCAATATATAGAAAGATTTCACCCGTCTACCTGTACTATTCATTGTTCTACTTGTAGAAAGTTACAAATAATTTCCATTTCATGATTATCAATGGGGCTTGCTGTTCACTTAAACTTGAAGAACAAAAAATTGGCGAATGGTACTGTTTGGATGCTTTGCATATATGTTTCGTAGACTATATAGAACCAATATATACAAAGATTTCAACCGTCTACCTGTTCCATTCATTGTTCTACTTGTCGAAAATTACAAGTATTTTCCGATAAAGGATTAACCATTGGGGCTCATTGTTCACTTAAACTTGAAGAGCAAAAAATTGTCGAATTGTACTGTTTGGATGCTTTGCATATATGTTTCTTAGATTATATAGAAGCAATATATACAAATATTTCAACCGTCTAACTGTTCCATTCATTGTTCTACTTGTCGAAATTTACAAATAATTTCCTTTAAAGGATTAACAATGGGGCTGGTAGTTCACTTAAACTTGAAGAACAAAAAATTGGCGAATTGTACTCTTTGGATGCTTTGCATATATGTTTCTTAGACTATATAGAAGCAATATATACAAAGATTTCAACCGTCTACCTGGTCCAATCATTGTTCTACTTGTCGAAATTTACAAATAATCTCCTTTAAAGGATTAACAATGGTGCTCGTAGTTCACTTAAACTTGAAGAACAAAAAATTGGCGAATTGTACTGTTTGGTTGCTTTGCATATATGTTTCTTAGACTATTTAGAAGCAATATATAGAAAGAATTCACCCGTCTACCTGTACTATTCATTGTTCTACTTGTCGAAATTTACAAATAATTTCCTTTAAAGGATTAACAATGGGGCTGGTAGTTCACTTAAACTTGAAGAACAAAAAATTGGCGAATGGTACTGTTTGGATGCTTTGCATATATGTTTCTTAGACTATATAGAAGCAATATATACATTGATTTCAACCGGCTACCTGTTCCATTCATTGTTCTACTTGTCGAAATTTACAAATAATTTCCGATAAAGGATTAACCATTGGGGCTCATTGTTCACTTAAACTTGAAGAACAAAAAATTGGCGAATTGTACTGTTTGGATGCTTTGCATATATGTTTCTTAGACTATATAGAAGCAATATATACAAAGATTTCAACCGGCTACCAGTTCCATTCATTGTTCTACTTGTCGAAATTTACAAATAATTTCCTTTAAAGGATTAACAATGGGGCTGGTAGTTCACTTAAACTTGAAGAACAAAAAATTGGCGAATTGTACTCTTTGGATGCTTTGCATATATGTTTCTTAGACTATATAGAAGCAATATATACAAAGATTTCAACCGGCTACCTGTTCCATTCATTGTTCTACTTGTCGAAAATTACAAATAATTTCCTTTAAAGGATTAACAATGGGGCTCGTTGTTCACTTAAACTTGAAGAACAAAAATTGGCGAATTGTACTGTTTGGATGCTTTGCATATATGTTTCTTAGACTATTTAGAAGCAATATATAGAAAGATTTCACCCGTCTACCTGTACTATTCATTGTTCTACTTGTAGAAAGTTACAAATAATTTCCATTTCATGATTATCAATGGGGCTTGCTGTTCACTTAAACTTGAAGAACAAAAAATTGGCGAATGGTACTGTTTGGATGCTTTGCATATATGTTTCGTAGACTATATAGAACCAATATATACAAAGATTTCAACCGTCTACCTGTTCCATTCATTGTTCTACTTGTCGAAAATTGCAAGTAATTTCCGATAAAGGATTAACCATTGGGGCTCATTGTTCACTTAAACTTGAAGAACAAAAAATTGGCGAATTGTACTGTTTGGATGCTTTGCATATATGTTTCTTAGACTATTTAGAAGCAATATATAGAAAGATTTCACCCGTCTACCTGTACTATTCATTGTTCTACCTGTAGAAAGTTACAAATAATTTCCGTTTCATGATTATCAATGGGGCTCACTGTTTACTTAAACTTGAAGATCAAAAAATTGGCGAATTGTACTGATTGTATGCTTTGCATATATGTTTCTTAGACTATTTAGAAGCAATATATAGAAAGATTTCACCCGTCCACCTGTACTATTCATTGTTCTACTTGTAGAATGTTACAAATAATTTCCATTTCATGATTATCAATGGGGCTCGCTGTTCACTTAAACATGAAGATCAAAAAATTGGCGAATGGTACTGTTTGGATGCTTTGCATATATGTTTCTTAGATTATATAGAATCAATATATACAAATATTTCAACCGTCTACCTGTTCCATTCATTGTTCTACTTGTCGAAATTTACAAATAATTTCCTTTAAAGGATTAACAATGGGGCTCGAGTTCACTTAAACTTGAAGAACAAAAAATTGGCGAATGGTACTGTTTGGATGCTTTGCGTACATGTTTCTTAGACTATATGGAAGCAATATATACAAAGATTTCAACCGTCTACCTGTTCCATTCATTGTTCTACTTGTCGAAAGTTACAAATAATTTCCGTTAAGGCATTAACAATGGGGCTCGTAGTTCACTTAAAGTTGAAGAACAAAAAATTGGCGAATTGTACTGTTTGGATGCTTTGCATATATGTTTCTTAGACTATTTAGAAGCAATATATAGAAAGATTTCACCCGTCTACCTGTACTATTCATTGTTCTACTTGTAGAAAGTTACAAATAATTTCCATTTCATGATTATCAATGGGGCTTGCTGTTCACTTAAACTTGAAGAACAAAAAATTGGCGAATGGTACTGTTTGGATGCTTTGCATATATGTTTCGTAGACTATATAGAAGCAATATATAAAAAGATTTCACCCGTCTATCGGTACTACTCATTGTTCTACTTGTAGAAAGTTACAAATAATTTCCGTTAAGGGATTAACAATGGGGACCGTAGTTTACTTAAACTTGAAGAACAAGAAATTGGCGAATTGTACTGTTTGGATGCTTTGCATATATGTTTCTTAGTCTATATAGAAGCAATATATACAAAGATTTCAACCGTCTACCTGGTCCAATCATTGTTCTACTTGTCGAAATTTACAAATAATCTCCTTTAAAGGATTAACAATGGTGCTCGTAGTTCACTTAAACTTGAAGAACAAAAAATTGGCGAATTGTACTGTTTGGTTGCTTTGCATATATGTTTCTTAGATTATATAGAAGCAATATATACAATGATTTCAACCGTCTACCTGATCCATTCATTGTTCTACTTGTCGAAATTTACAAATAATTTCCTTTAAAGGATTAACAATGGGGCTGGTAGTTCACTTAAACTTGAAGAACAAAAAATTGGCGAATGGTACTGTTTGGATGCTTTGCATATATGTTTCTTAGACTATATAGAAGCAATATATACATTGATTTCAACCGGCTACCTGTTCCATTCATTGTTCTACTTGTCGAAATTTACAAATAATTTCCGATAAAGGATTAACCATTGGGGCTCATTGTTCACTTAAACTTGAAGAACAAAAAATTGGCGAATTGTACTGTTTGGATGCTTTGCATATATGTTTCTTAGACTATATAGAAGCAATATATACAAAGATTTCAACCGGCTACCAGTTCCATTCATTGTTCTACTTGTCGAAATTTACAAATAATTTCCGATAAAGGATTAACCATTGGGGCTCATTGCTCACTTAAACTTGAAGAACAATAAATTGGCGAATTGTACTGTTTGGATGATTTGCATATATGTTTCTTAGACTTTATAGAAGCAATATATACAAAGATTTCAACCGTCTACCTGTTCCATTCATTGTTCTACTTGTCGAAAGTTACAAATAATTTCCGTTAAGGCATTAACAATGGGGCTCGTAGTTCACATAAACTTGAAGAGCAAAAAATTGTCGAATTGTACTGTTTGGATGCTTTGCATATATGTTTCTTAGATTATATAGAAGCAATATATACAAATATTTCAACCGTCTAACTGTTCCATTCATTGTTCTACTTGTCGAAATTTACAAATAATTTCCTTTAAAGGATTAACAATGGGGCTGGTAGTTCACTTAAACTTGAAGAACAAAAAATTGGCGAATTGTACTCTTTGGATGCTTTGCATATATGTTTCTTAGACTATATAGAAGCAATATATACAAAGATTTCAACCGGCTACCTGTTCCATTCATTGTTCTACTTGTCGAAAATTACAAATAATTTCCTTTAAAGGATTAACAATGGGGCTCGTTGTTCACTTAAACTTGAAGAACAAAAATTGGCGAATTGTACTGTTTGGATGCTTTGCATATATGTTTCTTAGACTATTTAGAAGCAATATATAGAAAGATTTCACCCGTCTACCTGTACTATTCATTGTTCTACTTGTAGAAAGTTACAAATAATTTCCATTTCATGATTATCAATGGGGCTTGCTGTTCACTTAAACTTGAAGAACAAAAAATTGGCGAATGGTACTGTTTGGATGCTTTGCATATATGTTTCGTAGACTATATAGAACCAATATATACAAAGATTTCAACCGTCTACCTGTTCCATTCATTGTTCTACTTGTCGAAAATTGCAAGTAATTTCCGATAAAGGATTAACCATTGGGGCTCATTGTTCACTTAAACTTGAAGAACAAAAAATTGGCGAATTGTACTGTTTGGATGCTTTGCATATATGTTTCTTAGATTATTTAGAAGCAATATATAGAAAGATTTCACCCGTCTACCTGTACTATTCATTGTTCTACCTGTAGAAAGTTACAAATAATTTCCGTTTCATGATTATCAATGGGGCTCACTGTTCACTTAAACTTGAAGATCAAAAAATTGGCGAATTGTACTGATTGTATGCTTTGCATATATGTTTCTTAGACTATTTAGAAGCAATATATAGAAAGATTTCACCCGTCTACCTGTACTATTCATTGTTCTACTTGTAGAATGTTACAAATAATTTCCATTTCATGATTATCAATGGGGCTCGCTGTTCACTTAAACCTGAAGATCAAAAAATTGGCGAATGGTACTGTTTGGATGCTTTGCATATATGTTTCTTAGATTATATAGAATCAATATATACAAATATTTCAACCGTCTACCTGTTCCATTCATTGTTCTACTTGTCGAAATTTACAAATAATTTCCTTTAAAGGATTAACAATGGGGCTCGAGTTCACTTAAACTTGAAGAACAAAAAATTGGCGAATGGTACTGTTTGGATGCTTTGCGTACATGTTTCTTAGACTATATGGAAGCAATATATACAAAGATTTCAACCGTCTACCTGTTCCATTCATTGTTCTACTTGTCGAAAGTTACAAATAATTTCCGTTAAGGCATTAACAATGGGGCTCGTAGTTCACTTAAAGTTGAAGAACAAAAAATTGGCGAATTGTACTGTTTGGATGCTTTGCATATATGTTTCTTAGACTATTTAGAAGCAATATATAGAAAGATTTCACCCGTCTACCTGTACTATTCATTGTTCTACTTGTAGAAAGTTACAAATAATTTCCATTTCATGATTATCAATGGGGCTTGCTGTTCACTTAACCTTGAAGAACAAAAAATTGGCGAATGGTACTGTTTGGATGCTTTGCATATATGTTTCGTAGACTATATAGAAGCAATATATACAAAGATTTCAACCGTCTACCTGTTCCATTCATTGTTCTACTTGTCGAAAATTACAAGTAATTTCCGATAAAGGATTAACCATTGGGGCTCATTGTTCACTTAAACTTGAAGAACAAAAAATTGGCGAATGGTACTGTTTGGATGCTTTGCGTATATGTTTCTTAGACTATATAGAAGCAATATATATAAAGATTTCAACCGTCTACGTGTTCCAATCATTGTCCTACTTGTAGAAAGTTACAATTAATTTCCGTTAAAGGATTAACAATGGGGCTCGTAGTTCACTTAAACTTGAGGAACAAGAAATTTGCGAATTGTACTGTTTGGATGCATTGCATTAATGTTTCTTAGATTATATAGAAGCAATATATACAAAGATTTCAAACGTCTACCTGTTCCATTCATTGTTCTCCTTGTCGAAATTTACAAATAACTTCCTTTAAAGGATTAACAATGGGGCTCGTTGTTCACTTAAACTTGAAGAACAAAAAATTGGCGAATTGTACTGTTTGGATGCTTTGCATATATGTTTCTTAGACTATTTAGAAGCAATATATAGAAAGATTTCACCCGTCTACCTGTACTATTCATTGTTCTACTTGTAGAAAGTTACAAATAATTTCCATTTCATGATTATCAATGGGGCTTGCTGTTCACTTAAACTTGAAGAACAAAAAATTGGCGAATGGTACTGTTTGGATGCTTTGCATATATGTTTCGTAGACTATATAGAACCAATATATACAAAGATTTCAACCGTCTACCTGTTCCATTCATTGTTCTACTTGTCGAAAATTACAAGTATTTTCCGATAAAGGATTAACCATTGGGGCTCATTGTTCACTTAAACTTGAAGAGCAAAAAATTGTCGAATTGTACTGTTTGGATGCTTTGCATATATGTTTCTTAGATTATATAGAAGCAATATATACAAATATTTCAACCGTCTAACTGTTCCATTCATTGTTCTACTTGTCGAAATTTACAAATAATTTCCTTTAAAGGATTAACAATGGGGCTGGTAGTTCACTTAAACTTGAAGAACAAAAAATTGGCGAATTGTACTCTTTGGATGCTTTGCATATATGTTTCTTAGACTATATAGAAGCAATATATACAAAGATTTCAACCGGCTACCTGTTCCATTCATTGTTCTACTTGTCGAAAATTACAAATAATTTCCTTTAAAGGATTAACAATGGGGCTCGTTGTTCACTTAAACTTGAAGAACAAAAATTGGCGAATTGTACTGTTTGGATGCTTTGCATATATGTTTCTTAGACTATATAGAAGCAATATATACAAATATTTCAACCGTCTAACTGTTCCATTCATTGTTCTACTTGTCGAAAATTACAAATAATTTCCGATAAAGGATTAACCATTGGGGTTCATTGTTCACTTAAACTTGAAGAACAAAAAATTGGCGAATGGTACTGTTTGGATGCTTTGCGTACATGTTTCTTAGACTATATAGAAGCAATATATACAAAGATTTCAACCGTCTAAGTTTTCCATTCATTGTTCTACTTGTCGAAAGTTACAAATAATTTCCGATAACGGATTAACCATTGGGGCTCATTGTTCACTTAAACTTGAAGAACAAAAAATTGGCGAATTGTACTGTTTGGATGCTTTGCATATATGTTTCTTAGACTATATAGAAGCAATATATACAAAGATTTCAACCGTCTACCTGTTCCATTCATTGTTCTACTTGTCGAAAGTTACAATTAATTTCCGTTAAAGGATTAACAATTGGGCTCGTAGTTCACTTAAACTTGAAGTACAAAAAATTGGCGAATTGTACTGTTTGGATGCTTTGCATATATGTTTCGTAGACTATATAGAAGCAATATATACAATTTTTTCAACCGTCTACATGATCCATTCATTGTTCTACTTGTCGAAATTTACAAATAATTTCCTTTAAAGGATTAACAATGGGGCTCGTAGTTCACTTAAACTTGAAGAACAAAAAATTGGCGAATTGTACTGTTTGGATGCTTTGCATAGATGTTTCTTAGACTATTTAGAAGCAATATATAGAAAGATTTCACCCGTCTACCTGTACTATTCATTGTTCTACTTGTCGAAATTTACAAATAATTTCCGATAAAGGATTAACCATTGGGGCTCATTGTTCACTTAAACTTGAAGAACAAAAAATTAGCGAATGGTACTGTTTGGATGCTTTGCATATATGTTTCTTAGACTATATAGAAGCAATATATACATTGATTTCAACCGGCTACCTGTTCCATTCATTGTTCTACTTGTCGAAATTTACAAATAATTTCCGATAAAGGATTAACCATTGGGGCTCATTGTTCACTTAAACTTGAAGAACAAAAAATTGGCGAATTGTACTGTTTGGATGCTTTGCATATATGTTTCTTAGACTATATAGAAGCAATATATACAAAGATTTCAACCGGCTACCAGTTCCATTCATTGTTCTACTTGTCGAAATTTACAAATAATTTCCGATAAAGGATTAACCATTGGGGCTCATTGCTCACTTAAACTTGAAGAACAAAAAATTGGCGAATTGTACTGTTTGGATGCTTTGCATATATGTTTCTTAGACTATATAAAAGCAATATATACAAAGATTTCAACCGTCTACCTGATCCATTCATTGTTCTACTTGTCGAAAGTTACAAATAATTTCCTTTAAAGGATTAACAATGGGGCTCGTTGTTCACTTAAACTTGAAGAACAATAAATTGGCGAATTGTACTGTTTGGATGCTTTTCATATATGTTTCTTAGACTATATAGAAGCAACATATACAAAGATTTCAACCGTCTACCTGTTCCATTCATTGTTCTACTTGTCGAAAGTTACAATTAATTTCCGTTAAAGGATTAACAATGGGGCTCGTAGTTCACTTAAACTTGAAGTTCAAAAAATTGGCGAATTGTACTGTTTGGATGCTTTGCATATATGTTTCGTAGACTATATAGAAGCAATATATACAATTTTTTCAACCGTCTACATGGTCCATTCATTGTTCTACTTGTCGAAATTTACAAATAATATCCTTTAAAGGATTAACAATGGGGCTCGTAGTTCACTTAAACTTGAAGAACAAAAAATTGGCGAATTGTACTGTTTGGATGCTTTGCATAGATGTTTCTTAGACTATTTAGAAGCAATATATAGAAAGATTTCACCCGTCTACCTGTACTATTCATTGTTCTACTTGTCGAAATTTACAAATAATTTCCGATAAAGGATTAACCATTGGGGCTCAATGTTCACTTAAACTTGAAGAACAAAAAATTGGCGAATGGTACTGTTTGGATGCTTTGCATATATGTTTCTTAGACTATATAGAAGCAATATATACATTGATTTCAACCGGCTACCTGTTCCATTCATTGTTCTACTTGTCGAAATTTACAAATAATTTCCGATAAAGGATTAACCATTGGGGCTCATTGTTCACATAAACTTGAAGAACAAAAAATTGGCGAATTGTACTGTTTGGATGCTTTGCATATATGTTTCTTAGACTATATAGAAGCAATATATACAAAGATTTCAACCGGCTACCAGTTCCATTCATTGTTCTACTTGTCGAAAGTTACAAATAATTTCCGTTAAGGGATTAACAATGGGGATCGTAGTTTACTCAAACTTGAAGAACAAAAAATTGGCGAATTGTACTGTTTGGATGCTTTGCATATATGTTTCTTAGACTATATAGAAGCAATATATACATTGATTTCAACCGGCTACCTGTTCCATTCATTGTTCTACTTGTCGAAATTTACAAATAATTTCCGATAAAGGATTAACCATTGGGGCTCATTGTTCACTTAAACTTGAAGAACAAAAAATTGGCGAATTGTACTGTTTGGATGCTTTGCATATATGTTTCTTAGACTATATAGAAGCAATATATAAAAAGATTTCAACCGGCTACCAGTTCCATTCATTGTTCTACTTGTCGAAAGTTACAAATAATTTCCGTTAAGGGATTAACAATGGGGATCGTAGTTTACTTAAACTTGAAGAACAAAAAATTGGCGAATTGTACTGTTTGGATGCTTTGCATAGATGTTTCTTAGACTATTTAGAAGCAATATATAGAAAGATTTCACCCGTATACCTGTACTATTCATTGTTCTACTTGTAGAAAGTTACAAATAGTTTCCATTTCATGATTATCAATGGGGCTCGCTGTTCACTTAAATTTGAAGATCAAAAAATTGGCGATTGTTACTGTTTAGATGCTTTGCATATATATTTCTTAGATTATATAGAAGCAATATATACAAAGATTTCAACCGTCTACCAGTTCCATTCATTGTTCTACTTGTCGAAAGTTACAAATAATTTCCTTTAAAGGATTAACAATGGGGCTCGTTGTTCACTTAAACTTGAAGAACAAGAAATTGGCGAATTGTACTGTTTGGTTGCTTTGCATATATGTTTCTTAGACTATTTAGAAGCAATATATAGAAAGAATTCACCCGTCTACCTGTACTATTCATTGTTCTACTTGTCGAAATTTACAAATAATTTCCTTTAAAGGATTAACAATGGGGCTGGTAGTTCACTTAAACTTGAAGAACAAAAAATTGGCGAATGGTACTGTTTGGATGCTTTGCATATATGTTTCTTAGACTATATAGAAGCAATATATACAAAGATTTCAACCGTCTACCAGTTCCATTCATTGTTCTACTTGTCGAAAGTTACAAATAATTACCGATAAAGGATTAACAATGGGGATCGTAGTTAATTTAAACTTGAAGAACAAAAAATTGGCGAATTGTACTGTTTGGATGCTTTGCATATATGTTTCTTAGATTATATAGAAGCAATATATACAAAGATTTCAACCGTCTAAGTTTTCCATTCATTGTTCTACTTGTCGAAAGTTACAAATAATTTCCGATAACGGATTAACCATTGGGGCTCATTGTTCACTTAAACTTGAAGAACAAAAAATTGGCGAATTGTACTGTTTGGATGCTTTGCATATATGTTTCTTATACTATATAGAAGCAATATATACAAAGATTTCAACCGTCTACCTGTTCCATTCATTGTTCTACTTGTCGAAAGTTACAATTAATTTCCGTTAAAGGATTAACAATGGGGCTCGCAGTTCACTTAAACTTGAAGAACAAAAAATTGGCGAATGGTACTGTTTGGATGCTTTGCATATATGTTTCTTATACTATATAGAAGTAATATATACAAAGATTTCAACCGTCTACCTGTTCCATTCACTGTTCTACTTGTCGAAAGTTACAATTAATTTCCGTTAAGGGATTAACAATGGGGCTCGTAGTTCTCTTAAACTTGAAGAACAAAAAATTGGCGAATGGTACTGTTTGGATGCTTTGCATATATGTTTCTTAGACTATATAGAAGCAATATATACATTGATTTCAACCGGCTACCTGTTCCATTCATTGTTCTACTTGTCGAAATTTACAAATAATTTCCGATAAAGGATTAACCATTGGGGCTCATTGTTCACTTAAACTTGAAGAACAAAAAATTGGCGAATTATACTGTTTGGATGCTTTGCATATATGTTTCTTAGACTATATAGAAGCAATTTATACAAAGATTTCAACCGGCTACCAGTTCCATTCATTGTTCTACTTCTCGAAATTTACAAATAATTTCCGATAAAGGATTAACCATTGGGGCTTATTGCTCACTTAAACTTGAAGAACAAGAAATTGGCGAATTGTACTGTTTGGATGCTTTGCATATATGTTTCTTAGATTATATAGAAGCAATATATACAAAGATTTCAACCGTCTACCTGTTCATTGATTGTTCTACTTGTCGAAAATTACAAATAATTTCCGATAAAGGATTAACCATTGGGGCTCATTGTTCACTAAACTTGAAGAACAAAAAATTCAACCGTCTACCTGTTCCATTCATTGTTCTACTTGTCGAAATTTACAAATAATTTCCTTTAAAGGATTAACAATGGGGCTGGTAGTTCACTTAAACTTGAAGAACAAAAAATTGGCGAATGGTACTGTTTGGATGCTTTGCATATATGTTTCTTAGACTTTATAGAAGCAATATATACAAAGATTTCAACCGTCTACCTGTTCCATTCATTGTTCTACTTGTCGAAAGTTACAAATAATTTCCGTTAAGGCATTAACAATGGGGCTCGTAGTTCACATAAACTTGAAGAACAAAAAATTGGCGAATTGTACTGTTTGGATGCTTTGCATAGATGTTTCTTAGACTATTTAGAAGCAATATATAGAAAGATTTCACCCGTCTACCTGTACTATTCATTGTTCTACTTGTCGAAATTTACAAATAATTTCCGATAAAGGATTAACCATTGGGGCTCATTGTTCACTTAAACTTGAAAAACAAAAAATTGGCGAATTGTACTGTTTGGATGCTTTGCATATATGTTTCTTAGATTATATAGAAGCAATATATACAATGATTTCAACCGTCTACCTGATCCATTCATTGTTCTACTTGTCGAAATTTACAAATAATTTCCTTTAAAGGATTAACAATGGGGCTGGTAGTTCACTTAAACTTGAAGAACAAAAAATTGGCGAATGGTACTGTTTGGATGCTTTGCATATATGTTTCTTAGACTATATAGAAGCAATATATACATTGATTTCAACCGGCTACCTGTTCCATTCATTGTTCTACTTGTCGAAATTTACAAATAATTTCCGATAAAGGATTAACCATTGGGGCTCATTGTTCACTTAAACTTGAAGAACAAAAAATTGGCGAATTGTACTGTTTGGATGCTTTGCATATATGTTTCTTAGACTATATAGAAGCAATATATACAAAGATTTCAACCGGCTACCAGTTCCATTCATTGTTCTACTTGTCGAAATTTACAAATAATTTCCGATAAAGGATTAACCATTGGGGCTCATTGCTCACTTAAACTTGAAGAACAATAAATTGGCGAATTGTACTGTTTGGATGATTTGCATATATGTTTCTTAGACTTTATAGAAGCAATATATACAAAGATTTCAACCGTCTACCTGTTCCATTCATTGTTCTACTTGTCGAAAGTTACAAATAATTTCCGTTAAGGCATTAACAATGGGGCTCGTAGTTCACATAAACTTGAAGAGCAAAAAATTGTCGAATTGTACTGTTTGGATGCTTTGCATATATGTTTCTTAGATTATATAGAAGCAATATATACAAATATTTCAACCGTCTAACTGTTCCATTCATTGTTCTACTTGTCGAAAATTACAAATAATTTCCGATAAAGGATTAACCATTGGGGCTCATTGTTCACTTAAACTTGAAGAACAAAAAATTGGCGAATGGTACTGTTTGGATGCTTTGCGTACATGTTTCTTAGACTATATAGAAGCAATATATACAAAGATTTCAACCGTCCAAGTTTTCCATTCATTGTTCTACTTGTCGAAAGTTACAAATAATTTCCGATAACGGATTAACCATTGGGGCTCATTGTTCACTTAAACTTGAAGAACAAAAAATTGGCGAATTGTACTGTTTGGATGCTTTGCATATATGTTTCTTAGACTATATAGAAGCAATATATACAAAGATTTCAACCGTCTACCTGTTCCATTCATTGTTCTACTTGTCGAAAGTTACAATTAATTTCCGTTAAAGGATTAACAATTGGGCTCGTAGTTCACTTAAACTTGAAGTACAAAAAATTGGCGAATTGTACTGTTTGGATGCTTTGCATATATGTTTCGTAGACTATATAGAAGCAATATATACAATTTTTTCAACCGTCTACATGATCCATTCATTGTTCTACTTGTCGAAATTTACAAATAATTTTCTTTAAAGGATTAACAATGGGGCTCGTAGTTCACTTAAACTTGAAGAACAAAAAATTGGCGAATTGTACTGTTTGGATGCTTTGCATAGATGTTTCTTAGACTATTTAGAAGCAATATATAGAAAGATTTCACCCGTCTACCTGTACTATTCATTGTTCTACTTGTCGAAATTTACAAATAATTTCCGATAAAGGATTAACCATTGGGGCTCATTGTTCACTTAAACTTGAAGAACAAAAAATTGGCGAATTGTACTGTTTGGATGCTTTGCATATATGTTTCTTAGACTATATAGAAGCAATATATACAAAGATTTCAACCGGCTACCAGTTCCATTCATTGTTCTACTTGTCGAAATTTACAAATAATTTCCGATAAAGGATTAACCATTGGGGCTCATTGCTCACTTAAACTTGAAGAACAAAAAATTGGCGAATTGTACTGTTTGGATGCTTTGCATATATGTTTCTTAGACTATATAAAAGCAATATATACAAAGATTTCAACCGTCTACCTGTTCCATTAATTGTTCTACTTGTCGAAAGTTACAAATAATTTCCTTTAAAGGATTAACAATGGGGCTCGTTGTTCACTTAAACTTGAAGAACAATAAATTGGCGAATTGTACTGTTTGGATGCTTTGCATATATGTTTCTTAGACTATATAGAAGCAATATATACATTGATTTCAACCGGCTACCTGTTCCATTCATTGTTCTACTTGTCGAAAGTTACAAATAGTTTCCATTTCATGATTATCAATGGGGCTCGCTGTTCACTTAAACTTGAAGATCAAAAAATTGGCGATTGTTACTGTTTAGATGCTTTGCATATATGTTTCTTAGATTATATAGAAGCAATATATACAAAGATTTCAACCGTCTACCAGTTCCATTCATTGTTCTACTTGTCGAAAGTTACAAATAATTACCGATAAAGGATTAACAATGGGGATCGTAGTTAATTTAAACTTGAAGAACAAAAAATTGGCGAATTGTACTGTTTGGATACTTTGCATATGTGTTTCTTAGATTATATAGAAGCAATATATACAAAGATTTCAACCGTCTAAGTTTTCCATTCATTGTTCTACTTGTCGCAAGTTACAAATAATTTCCGATAACGGATTAACCATTGGGGCTCATTGTTCACTTAAACTTGAAGAACAAAAAATTGGCGAATTGTACTGTTTGGGTGCTTTGCATATATGTTTCTTATACTATATAGAAGCAATATATACAAAGATTTCAACCGTCTACCTGTTCCATTCATTGTTCTACTTGTCGAAAGTTACAATTAATTTCCGTTAAAGGATTAACAATGGGGCTCGCAGTTCACTTAAACTTGAAGAACAAAAAATTGGCGAATGGTACTGTTTGGATGCTTTGCATATATGTTTCTTATACTATATAGAAGTAATATATACAAAGATTTCAACCGTCTACCTGTTCCATTCACTGTTCTACTTGTCGAAAGTTACAATTAATTTCCGTTAAGGGATTAACAATGGGGCTCGTAGTTCTCTTAAACTTGAAGAACAAAAAATTGGCGAATGGTACTGTTTGGATGCTTTGCATATATGTTTCTTAGACTATATAGAAGCAATATATACATTGATTTCAACCGGCTACCTGTTCCATTCATTGTTCTACTTGTCGAAATTTACAAATAATTTCCGATAAAGGATTAACCATTGGGGCTCATTGTTCACTTAAACTTGAAGAACAAAAAATTGGCGAATTGTACTGTTTGGATGCTTTGCATATATGTTTCTTAGACTATATAGAAGCAATTTATTCAAAGATTTCAACCGGCTACCAGTTCCATTCATTGTTCTACTTGTCGAAATTTACAAATAATTTCCGATAAAGGATTAACCATTGGGGCTTATTGCTCACTTAAACTTGAAGAACAAGAAATTGGCGAATTGTACTGTTTGGATGCTTTGCATATATGTTTCTTAGACTATATAGAAGCAATATATACAAAGATTTCAACCGTCTACCTGTTCCATTCATTGTTCTACTTGTCGAAAGTTACAATTAATTTCCGTTAAAGGATTAACAATGGGGCTCGTAGTTCACTTAAACTTGAAGAACAAAAAATTGGCGAATGGTACTGTTTGGATGCTTTGCATATATGTTTCTTAGACTATATAGAAGCAATATATACATTGATTTCAACCGGCTACCTGTTCCATTCATTGTTCTACTTGTCGAAATTTACAAATAATTTCCGATAAAGGATTAACCATTGGGGCTCATTGCTCACTTAAACTTGAAGAACAAAAAATTGGCGAATTGTACTGTTTGGATGCTTTGCATATATGTTTCTTAGACTATATAAAAGCAATATATACAAAGATTTCAACCGTCTACCTGTTCCATTCATTGTTCTACTTGTCGAAATTTACAAATAATTTCCTTTAAAGTATTAACAATGGGGCTCGTAGTTCACTTAAACTAGAAGAGCAACAAATTGGCGAATGGTACTGTTTGGATGCTTTGCATATATGTTTCTTAGACTATATAGAAGCAATATATACATTGATTTCAACCGGCTACCTGTTCCATTCATTGTTCTACTTGTCGAAAGTTACAAATAATTTCCGTTAAGGGATTAACAATGGGGATCGTAGTTTACTTAAACTTGAAGAACAAAAAATTGGCGAATTGTACTGTTTGGATGCTTTGCATAGATGTTTCTTAGACTATTTAGAAGCAATATATAGAAAGATTTCACCCGTATACCTGTACTATTCATTGTTCTACTTGTAGAAAGTTACAAATAGTTTCCATTTCATGATTATCAATGGGGCTCGCTGTTCACTTAAATTTGAAGATCAAAAAATTGGCGATTGTTACTGTTTAGATGCTTTGCATATATATTTCTTAGATTATATAGAAGCAATATATACAAAGATTTCAACCGTCTACCAGTTCCATTCATTGTTCTACTTGTCGAAAGTTACAAATAATTTCCTTTAAAGGATTAACAATGGGGCTCGTTGTTCACTTAAACTTGAAGAACAAGAAATTGGCGAATTGTACTGTTTGGTTGCTTTGCATATATGTTTCTTAGACTATTTAGAAGCAATATATAGAAAGAATTCACCCGTCTACCTGTACTATTCATTGTTCTACTTGTCGAAAGTTACAAATAATTTCCTTTAAAGGATTAACAATGGGGCTCGTAGTTCACTTAAACTTGAAGAACAAAAAATTGGCGAATGGTACTGTTTGGATGCTTTGCATATATGTTTCTTAGACTATATAGAAGCAATATATACATTGATTTCAACCGTCTAGATGTTCCATTCATTGTTCTACTTGTCGAAAGTTACAAATAGTTTCCATTTCATGATTATCAATGGGGCTCGCTGTTCACTTAAACTTGAAGATCAAAAAATTGGCGATTGTTACTGTTTAGATGCTTTGCATATATGTTTCTTAGATTATATAGAAGCAATATATACAAAGATTTCAACCGTCTACCAGTTCCATTCATTGTTCTACTTGTCGAAAGTTACAAATAATTACCGATAAAGGATTAACAATGGGGATCGTAGTTAATTTAAACTTGAAGAACAAAAAATTGGCGAATTGTACTGTTTGGATGCTTTGCATATGTGTTTCTTAGATTATATAGAAGCAATATATACAAAGATTTCAACCGTCTAAGTTTTCCATTCATTGTTCTACTTGTCGAAAGTTACAAATAATTTCCGATAACGGATTAACCATTGGGGCTCATTGTTCTCTTAAACTTGAAGAACAAAAAATTGGCGAATTGTACTGTTTGGATGCTTTGCATATATGTTTCTTATACTATATAGAAGCAATATATACAAAGATTTCAACCGTCTACCTGTTCCATTCATTGTTCTACTTGTCGAAAGTTACAATTAATTTCCGTTAAAGGATTAACAATGGGGCTCGCAGTTCACTTAAACTTGAAGAACAAAAAATTGGCGAATGGTACTGTTTGGATGCTTTGCATATATGTTTCTTATACTATATAGAAGTAATATATACAAAGATTTCAACCGTCTACCTGTTCCATTCACTGTTCTACTTGTCGAAAGTTACAATTAATTTCCGTTAAGGGATTAACAATGGGGCTCGTAGTTCTCTTAAACTTGAAGAACAAAAAATTGGCGAATGGTACTGTTTGGATGCTTTGCATATATGTTTCTTAGACTATATAGAAGCAATATATACATTGATTTCAACCGGCTACCTGTTCCATTCATTGTTCTACTTGTCGAAATTTACAAATAATTTCCGATAAAGGATTAACCATTGGGGCTCATTGTTCACTTAAACTTGAAGAACAAAAAATTGGCGAATTGTACTGTTTGGATGCTTTGCATATATGTTTCTTAGACTATATAGAAGCAATTTATACAAAGATTTCAACCGGCTACCAGTTCCATTCATTGTTCTACTTGTCGAAATTTACAAATAATTTCCGATAAAGGATTAACCATTGGGGCTTATTGCTCACTTAAACTTGAAGAACAAGAAATTGGCGAATTGTACTGTTTGGATGCTTTGCATATATGTTTCTTAGACTATATAGAAGCAATATATACAAAGATTTCAACCGTCTACCTGTTCCATTCATTGTTCTACTTGTCGAAAGTTACAATTAATTTCCGTTAAAGGATTAACAATGGGGCTCGTAGTTCACTTAAACTTGAAGAACAAAAAATTGGCGAATGGTACTGTTTGGATGCTTTGCATATATGTTTCTTAGACTATATAGAAGCAATATATACATTGATTTCAACCGGCTACCTGTTCCATTCATTGTTCTACTTGTCGAAATTTACAAATAATTTCCGATAAAGGATTAACCATTGGGGCTCATTGCTCACTTAAACTTGAAGAACAAAAAATTGGCGAATTGTACTGTTTGGATGCTTTGCATATATGTTTCTTAGACTATATAAAAGCAATATATACAAAGATTTCAACCGTCTACCTGTTCCATTCATTGTTCTACTTGTCGAAATTTACAAATAATTTCCTTTAAAGTATTAACAATGGGGCTCGTAGTTCACTTAAACTTGAAGAGCAACAAATTGGCGAATGGTACTGTTTGGATGCTTTGCATATATGTTTCTTAGACTATATAGAAGCAATATATACATTGATTTCAACCGGCTACCTGTTCCATTCATTGTTCTACTTGTCGAAAGTTACAAATAATTTCCGTTAAGGGATTAACAATGGGGATCGTAGTTTACTTAAACTTGAAGAACAAAAAATTGGCGAATTGTACTGTTTGGATGCTTTGCATAGATGTTTCTTAGACTATTTAGAAGCAATATATAGAAAGATTTCACCCGTATACCTGTACTATTCATTGTTCTACTTGTAGAAAGTTACAAATAGTTTCCATTTCATGATTATCAATGGGGCTCGCTGTTCACTTAAATTTGAAGATCAAAAAATTGGCGATTGTTACTGTTTAGATGCTTTGCATATATATTTCTTAGATTATATAGAAGCAATATATACAAAGATTTCAACCGTCTACCAGTTCCATTCATTGTTCTACTTGTCGAAAGTTACAAATAATTTCCTTTAAAGGATTAACAATGGGGCTCGTTGTTCACTTAAACTTGAAGAACAAGAAATTGGCGAATTGTACTGTTTGGTTGCTTTGCATATATGTTTCTTAGACTATTTAGAAGCAATATATAGAAAGAATTCACCCGTCTACCTGTACTATTCATTGTTCTACTTGTCGAAAGTTACAAATAATTTCCTTTAAAGGATTAACAATGGGGCTCGTAGTTCACTTAAACTTAAAGAACAAAAAATTGGCGAATTGTACTGTTTGGATGCTTTGCATATATGTTTCTTAGATTATATAGAAGCAATATATACAATGATTTCAACCGTCTACCTGATCCATTCATTGTTCTACTTGTCGAAATTTACAAATAATTTCCTTTAAAGGATTAACAATGGGGCTGGTAGTTCACTTAAACTTGAAGAACAAAAAATTGGCGAATGGTACTGTTTGGATGCTTTGCATATATGTTTCTTAGACTATATAGAAGCAATATATACACTGATTTCAACCGTCTAGATGTTCCATTCATTGTTCTACTTGTCGAAAGTTACAAATAGTTTCCATTTCATGATTATCAATGGGGCTCGCTGTTCACTTAAACTTGAAGATCAAAAAATTGGCGATTGTTACTGTTTAGATGCTTTGCATATATGTTTCTTAGATTATATAGAAGCAATATATACAAAGATTTCAACCGTCTACCAGTTCCATTCATTGTTCTACTTGTCGAAAGTTACAAATAATTACCGATAAAGGATTAACAATGGGGATCGTAGTTAATTTAAACTTGAAGAACAAAAAATTGGCGAATTGTACTGTTTGGATGCTTTGCATATATGTTTCTTAGATTATATAGAAGCAATATATACAAAGATTTCAACCGTCTAAGTTTTCCATTCATTGTTCTACTTGTCGAAAGTTACAAATAATTTCCGATAACGGATTAACCATTGGGGCTCATTGTTCACTTAAACTTGAAGAACAAAAAATTGGCGAATTGTACTGTTTGGATGCTTTGCATATATGTTTCTTATACTATATAGAAGCAATATATACAAAGATTTCAACCGTCTACCTGTTCCATTCATTGTTCTACTTGTCGAAAGTTACAATTAATTTCCGTTAAAGGATTAACAATGGGGCTCGCAGTTCACTTAAACTTGAAGAACAAAAAATTGGCGAATGGTACTGTTTGGATGCTTTGCATATATGTTTCTTATACTATATAGAAGTAATATATACAAAGATTTCAACCGTCTACCTGTTCCATTCACTGTTCTACTTGTCGAAAGTTACAATTAATTTCCGTTAAGGGATTAACAATGGGGCTCGTAGTTCTCTTAAACTTGAAGAACAAAAAATTGGCGAATGGTACTGTTTGGATGCTTTGCATATATGTTTCTTATACTATATAGAAGTAATATATACAAAGATTTCAACCGTCTACCTGTTCCATTCACTGTTCTACTTGTCGAAAGTTACAATTAATTTCCGTTAAGGGATTAACAATGGGGCTCGTAGTTCTCTTAAACTTGAAGAACAAAAAATTGGCGAATGGTACTGTTTGGATGCTTTGCATATATGTTTCTTAGACTATATAGAAGCAATATATACATTGATTTCAACCGGCTACCTGTTCCATTCATTGTTCTACTTGTCGAAATTTACAAATAATTTCCGATATAGGATTAACCATTGGGGCTCATTGTTCACTTAAACTTGAAGAACAAAAAATTGGCGAATTGTACTGTTTGGATGCTTTGCATATATGTTTCTTAGACTATATAGAAGCAATTTATACAAAGATTTCAACCGGCTACCATTTCCATTCATTGTTCTACTTGTCGAAATTTACAAATAATTTCCGATAAAGGATTAACCATTGGGGCTTATTGCTCACTTAAACTTGAAGAACAAGAAATTGGCGAATTGTACTGTTTGGATGCTTTGCATATATGTTTCTTAGACTATATAGAAGCAATATATACAAAGATTTCAACCGTCTACCTGTTCCATTCATTGTTCTACTTGTCGAAAGTTACAATTAATTTCCGTTAAAGGATTAACAATGGGGCTCGTAGTTCACTTAAACTTGAAGAACAAAAAATTGGCGAATGGTACTGTTTGGATGCTTTGCATATATGTTTCTTAGACTATATAGAAGCAATATATACATTGATTTCAACCGGCTACCTGTTCCATTCATTGTTCTACTTGTCGAAATTTACAAATAATTTCCGATAAAGGATTAACCATTGGGGCTCATTGCTCACTTAAACTTGAAGAACAAAAAATTGGCGAATTGTACTGTTTGGATGCTTTGCATATATGTTTCTTAGACTATATAAAAGCAATATATAGAAAGATTTCACCCGTATACCTGTACTATTCATTGTTCTACTTGTAGAAAGTTACAAATAGTTTCCATTTCATGATTATCAATGGGGCTCGCTGTTCACTTAACTTTGAAGATCAAAAAATTGGCGATTGTTACTGTTTAGATGCTTTGCATATATATTTCTTAGATTATATAGAAGCAATATATACAAAGATTTCAACCGTCTACCAGTTCCATTCATTGTTCTACTTGTCGAAAGTTACAAATAATTTCCTTTAAAGGATTAACAATGGGGCTCGTTGTTCACTTAAACTTGAAGAACAAGAAATTGGCGAATTGTACTGTTTGGTTGCTTTGCATATATGTTTCTTAGACTATTTAGAAGCAATATATAGAAAGAATTCACCCGTCTACCTGTACTATTCATTGTTCTACTTGTCGAAAGTTACAAATAATTTCCTTTAAAGGATTAACAATGGGGCTCGTAGTTCACTTAAACTTGAAGAACAAAAAATTGGCGAATGGTACTGTTTGGATGCTTTGCATATATGTTTCTTAGACTATATAGAAGCAATATATACATTGATTTCAACCGTCTAGATGTTCCATTCATTGTTCTACTTGTCGAAAGTTACAAATAGTTTCCATTTCATGATTATCAATGGGGCTCGCTGTTCACTTAAACTTGAAGATCAAAAAATTGGCGATTGTTACTGTTTAGATGCTTTGCATATATGTTTCTTAGATTATATAGAAGCAATATATACAAAGATTTCAACCGTCTACCAGTTCCATTCATTGTTCTACTTGTCGAAAGTTACAAATAATTACCGATAAAGGATTAACAATGGGGATCGTAGTTAATTTAAACTTGAAGAACAAAAAATTGGCGAATTGTACTGTTTGGATGCTTTGCATATGTGTTTCTTAGATTATATAGAAGCAATATATACAATGATTTCAACCGTCTAAGTTTTCCATTCATTGTTCTACTTGTCGAAAGTTACAAATAATTTCCGATAACGGATTAACCATTGGGGCTCATTGTTCACTTAAACTTGAAGAACATAAAATTGGCGAATTGTACTGTTTGGATGCTTTGCATATATGTTTCTTATACTATATAGAAGCAATATATACAAAGATTTCAACCGTCTACCTGTTCCATTCATTGTTCTACTTGTCGAAAGTTACAATTAATTTCCGTTAAAGGATTAACAATGGGGCTCGCAGTTCACTTAAACTTGAAGAACAAAAAATTGGCGAATGGTACTGTTTGGATGCTTTGCATATATGTTTCTTATACTATATAGAAGTAATATATACAAAGATTTCAACCGTCTACCTGTTCCATTCACTGTTCTACTTGTCGAAAGTTACAATTAATTTCCGTTAAGGGATTAACAATGGGGCTCGTAGTTCTCTTAAACTTGAAGAACAAAAAATTGGCGAATGGTACTGTTTGGATGCTTTGCATATATGTTTCTTAGACTATATAGAAGCAATATATACATTGATTTCAACCGGCTACCTGTTCCATTCATTGTTCTACTTGTCGAAATTTACAAATAATTTCCGATAAAGGATTAACCATTGGGGCTCATTGTTCACTTAAACTTGAAGAACAAAAAATTGGCGAATTGTACTGTTTGGATGCTTTGCATATATGTTTCTTAGACTATATAGAAGCAATTTATACAAAGATTTCAACCGGCTACCAGTTCCATTCATTGTTCTACTTGTCGAAATTTACAAATAATTTCCGATAAAGGATTAACCATTGGGGCTTATTGCTCACTTAAACTTGAAGAACAAGAAATTGGCGAATTGTACTGTTTGGATGCTTTGCATATATGTTTCTTAGACTATATAGAAGCAATATATACAAAGATTTCAACCGTCTACCTGTTCCATTCATTGTTCTACTTGTCGAAAGTTACAATTAATTTCCGTTAAAGGATTAACAATGGGGCTCGTAGTTCACTTAAACTTGAAGAACAAAAAATTGGCGAATGGTACTGTTTGGATGCTTTGCATATATGTTTCTTAGACTATATAGAAGCAATATATACATTGATTTCAACCGGCTACCTGTTCCATTCATTGTTCTACTTGTCGAAATTTACAAATAATTTCCGATAAAGGATTAACCATTGGGGCTCATTGCTCACTTAAACTTGAAGAACAAAAAATTGGCGAATTGTACTGTTTGGATGCTTTGCATATATGTTTCTTAGACTATATAAAAGCAATATATAGAAAGATTTCACCCGTATACCTGTACTATTCATTGTTCTACTTGTAGAAAGTTACAAATAGTTTCCATTTCATGATTATCAATGGGGCTCGCTGTTCACTTAACTTTGAAGATCAAAAAATTGGCGATTGTTACTGTTTAGATGCTTTGCATATATATTTCTTAGATTATATAGAAGCAATATATACAAAGATTTCAACCGTCTACCAGTTCCATTCATTGTTCTACTTGTCGAAAGTTACAAATAATTTCCTTTAAAGGATTAACAATGGGGCTCGTTGTTCACTTAAACTTGAAGAACAAGAAATTGGCGAATTGTACTGTTTGGTTGCTTTGCATATATGTTTCTTAGACTATTTAGAAGCAATATATAGAAAGAATTCACCCGTCTACCTGTACTATTCATTGTTCTACTTGTCGAAAGTTACAAATAATTTCCTTTAAAGGATTAACAATGGGGCTCGTAGTTCACTTAAACTTGAAGAACAAAAAATTGGCGAATGGTACTGTTTGGATGCTTTGCATATATGTTTCTTAGACTATATAGAAGCAATATATACATTGATTTCAACCGTCTAGATGTTCCATTCATTGTTCTACTTGTCGAAAGTTACAAATAGTTTCCATTTCATGATTATCAATGGGGCTCGCTGTTCACTTAAACTTGAAGATCAAAAAATTGGCGATTGTTACTGTTTAGATGCTTTGCATATATGTTTCTTAGATTATATAGAAGCAATATATACAAAGATTTCAACCGTCTACCAGTTCCATTCATTGTTCTACTTGTCGAAAGTTACAAATAATTACCGATAAAGGATTAACAATGGGGATCGTAGTTAATTTAAACTTGAAGAACAAAAAATTGGCGAATTGTACTGTTTGGATGCTTTGCATATGTGTTTCTTAGATTATATAGAAGCAATATATACAATGATTTCAACCGTCTAAGTTTTCCATTCATTGTTCTACTTGTCGAAAGTTACAAATAATTTCCGATAACGGATTAACCATTGGGGCTCATTGTTCACTTAAACTTGAAGAACATAAAATTGGCGAATTGTACTGTTTGGATGCTTTGCATATATGTTTCTTATACTATATAGAAGCAATATATACAAAGATTTCAACCGTCTACCTGTTCCATTCATTGTTCTACTTGTCGAAAGTTACAATTAATTTCCGTTAAAGGATTAACAATGGGGCTCGCAGTTCACTTAAACTTGAAGAACAAAAAATTGGCGAATGGTACTGTTTGGATGCTTTGCATATATGTTTCTTATACTATATAGAAGTAATATATACAAAGATTTCAACCGTCTACCTGTTCCATTCACTGTTCTACTTGTCGAAAGTTACAATTAATTTCCGTTAAGGGATTAACAATGGGGCTCGTAGTTCTCTTAAACTTGAAGAACAAAAAATTGGCGAATGGTACTGTTTGGATGCTTTGCATATATGTTTCTTAGACTATATAGAAGCAATATATACATTGATTTCAACCGGCTACCTGTTCCATTCATTGTTCTACTTGTCGAAATTTACAAATAATTTCCGATAAAGGATTAACCATTGGGGCTCATTGTTCACTTAAACTTGAAGAACAAAAAATTGGCGAATTGTACTGTTTGGATGCTTTGCATATATGTTTCTTAGACTATATAGAAGCAATTTATACAAAGATTTCAACCGGCTACCAGTTCCATTCATTGTTCTACTTGTCGAAATTTACAAATAATTTCCGATAAAGGATTAACCATTGGGGCTTATTGCTCACTTAAACTTGAAGAACAAGAAATTGGCGAATTGTACTGTTTGGATGCTTTGCATATATGTTTCTTAGACTATATAGAAGCAATATATACAAAGATTTCAACCGTCTACCTGTTCCATTCATTGTTCTACTTGTCGAAAGTTACAATTAATTTCCGTTAAAGGATTAACAATGGGGCTCGTAGTTCACTTAAACTTGAAGAACAAAAAATTGGCGAATGGTACTGTTTGGATGCTTTGCATATATGTTTCTTAGACTATATAGAAGCAATATATACATTGATTTCAACCGGCTACCTGTTCCATTCATTGTTCTACTTGTCGAAATTTACAAATAATTTCCGATAAAGGATTAACCATTGGGGCTCATTGCTCACTTAAACTTGAAGAACAAAAAATTGGCGAATTGTACTGTTTGGATGCTTTGCATATATGTTTCTTAGACTATATAAAAGCAATATATACAAAGATTTCAACCGTCTACCTGTTCCATTCATTGTTCTACTTGTCGAAATTTACAAATAATTTCCTTTAAAGTATTAACAATGGGGCTCGTAGTTCACTTAAACTTGAAGAGCAACAAATTGGCGAATGGTACTGTTTGGATGCTTTGCATATATGTTTCTTAGACTATATAGAAGCAATATATACATTGATTTCAACCGGCTACCTGTTCCATTCATTGTTCTACTTGTCGAAAGTTACAAATAATTTCCGTTAAGGGATTAACAATGGGGATCGTAGTTTACTTAAACTTGAAGAACAAAAAATTGGCGAATTGTACTGTTTGGATGCTTTGCATAGATGTTTCTTAGACTATTTAGAAGCAATATATAGAAAGATTTCACCCGTATACCTGTACTATTCATTGTTCTACTTGTAGAAAGTTACAAATAGTTTCCATTTCATGATTATCAATGGGGCTCGCTGTTCACTTAAATTTGAAGATCAAAAAATTGGCGATTGTTACTGTTTAGATGCTTTGCATATATATTTCTTAGATTATATAGAAGCAATATATACAAAGATTTCAACCGTCTACCAGTTCCATTCATTGTTCTACTTGTCGAAAGTTACAAATAATTTCCTTTAAAGGATTAACAATGGGGCTCGTTGTTCACTTAAACTTGAAGAACAAGAAATTGGCGAATTGTACTGTTTGGTTGCTTTGCATATATGTTTCTTAGACTATTTAGAAGCAATATATAGAAAGAATTCACCCGTCTACCTGTACTATTCATTGTTCTACTTGTCGAAAGTTACAAATAATTTCCTTTAAAGGATTAACAATGGGGCTCGTAGTTCACTTAAACTTAAAGAACAAAAAATTGGCGAATTGTACTGTTTGGATGCTTTGCATATATGTTTCTTAGATTATATAGAAGCAATATATACAATGATTTCAACCGTCTACCTGATCCATTCATTGTTCTACTTGTCGAAATTTACAAATAATTTCCTTTAAAGGATTAACAATGGGGCTGGTAGTTCACTTAAACTTGAAGAACAAAAAATTGGCGAATGGTACTGTTTGGATGCTTTGCATATATGTTTCTTAGACTATATAGAAGCAATATATACATTGATTTCAACCGTCTAGATGTTCCATTCATTGTTCTACTTGTCGAAAGTTACAAATAGTTTCCATTTCATGATTATCAATGGGGCTCGCTGTTCACTTAAACTTGAAGATCAAAAAATTGGCGATTGTTACTGTTTAGATGCTTTGCATATATGTTTCTTAGATTATATAGAAGCAATATATACAAAGATGTCAACCGTCTACCAGTTCCATTCATTGTTCTACTTGTCGAAAGTTACAAATAATTACCGATAAAGGATTAACAATGGGGATCGTAGTTAATTTAAACTTGAAGAACAAAAAATTGGCGAATTGTACTGTTTGGATGCTTTGCATATATGTTTCTTAGATTATATAGAAGCAATATATACAAAGATTTCAACCGTCTAAGTTTTCCATTCATTGTTCTACTTGTCGAAAGTTACAAATAATTTCCGATAACGGATTAACCATTGGGGCTCATTGTTCACTTAAACTTGAAGAACAAAAAATTGGCGAATTGTACTGTTTGGATGCTTTGCATATATGTTTCTTATACTATATAGAAGCAATATATACAAAGATTTCAACCGTCTACCTGTTCCATTCATTGTTCTACTTGTCGAAAGGTACAATTAATTTCCGTTAAAGGATTAACAATGGGGCTCGCAGTTCACTTAAACTTGAAGAACAAAAAATTGGCGAATGGTACTGTTTGGATGCTTTGCATATATGTTTCTTATACTATATAGAAGTAATATATACAAAGATTTCAACCGTCTACCTGTTCCATTCACTGTTCTACTTGTCGAAAGTTACAATTAATTTCCGTTAAGGGATTAACAATGGGGCTCGTAGTTCTCTTAAACTTGAAGAACAAAAAATTGGCGAATGGTACTGTTTGGATGCTTTGCATATATGTTTCTTATACTATATAGAAGTAATATATACAAAGATTTCAACCGTCTACCTGTTCCATTCACTGTTCTACTTGTCGAAAGTTACAATTAATTTCCGTTAAGGGATTAACAATGGGGCTCGTAGTTCTCTTAAACTTGAAGAACAAAAAATTGGCGAATGGTACTGTTTGGATGCTTTGCATATATGTTTCTTAGACTATATAGAAGCAATATATACATTGATTTCAACCGGCTACCTGTTCCATTCATTGTTCTACTTGTCGAAATTTACAAATAATTTCCGATAAAGGATTAACCATTGGGGCTCATTGTTCACTTAAACTTGAAGAACAAAAAATTGGCGAATTGTACTGTTTGGATGCTTTGCATATATGTTTCTTAGACTATATAGAAGCAATTTATACAAAGATTTCAACCGGCTACCATTTCCATTCATTGTTCTACTTGTCGAAATTTACAAATAATTTCCGATAAAGGATTAACCATTGGGGCTTATTGCTCACTTAAACTTGAAGAACAAGAAATTGGCGAATTGTACTGTTTGGATGCTTTGCATATATGTTTCTTAGACTATATAGAAGCAATATATACAAAGATTTCAACCGTCTACCTGTTCCATTCATTGTTCTACTTGTCGAAAGTTACAATTAATTTCCGTTAAAGGATTAACAATGGGGCTCGTAGTTCACTTAAACTTGAAGAACAAAAAATTGGCGAATGGTACTGTTTGGATGCTTTGCATATATGTTTCTTAGACTATATAGAAGCAATATATACATTGATTTCAACCGGCTACCTGTTCCATTCATTGTTCTACTTGTCGAAATTTACAAATAATTTCCGATAAAGGATTAACCATTGGGGCTCATTGCTCACTTAAACTTGAAGAACAAAAAATTGGCGAATTGTACTGTTTGGATGCTTTGCATATATGTTTCTTAGACTATATAAAAGCAATATATAGAAAGATTTCACCCGTATACCTGTACTATTCATTGTTCTACTTGTAGAAAGTTACAAATAGTTTCCATTTCATGATTATCAATGGGGCTCGCTGTTCACTTAACTTTGAAGATCAAAAAATTGGCGATTGTTACTGTTTAGATGCTTTGCATATATATTTCTTAGATTATATAGAAGCAATATATACAAAGATTTCAACCGTCTACCAGTTCCATTCATTGTTCTACTTGTCGAAAGTTACAAATAATTTCCTTTAAAGGATTAACAATGGGGCTCGTTGTTCACTTAAACTTGAAGAACAAGAAATTGGCGAATTGTACTGTTTGGTTGCTTTGCATATATGTTTCTTAGACTATTTAGAAGCAATATATAGAAAGAATTCACCCGTCTACCTGTACTATTCATTGTTCTACTTGTCGAAAGTTACAAATAATTTCCTTTAAAGGATTAACAATGGGGCTCGTAGTTCACTTAAACTTAAAGAACAAAAAATTGGCGAATTGTACTGTTTGGATGCTTTGCATATATGTTTCTTAGATTATATAGAAGCAATATATACAATGATTTCAACCGTCTACCTGATCCATTCATTGTTCTACTTGTCGAAATTTACAAATAATTTCCTTTAAAGGATTAACAATGGGGCTGGTAGTTCACTTAAACTTGAAGAACAAAAAATTGGCGAATGGTACTGTTTGGATGCTTTGCATATATGTTTCTTAGACTATATAGAAGCAATATATACATTGATTTCAACCGTCTAGATGTTCCATTCATTGTTCTACTTGTCGAAAGTTACAAATAGTTTCCATTTCATGATTATCAATGGGGCTCGCTGTTCACTTAAACTTGAAGATCAAAAAATTGGCGATTGTTACTGTTTAGATGCTTTGCATATATGTTTCTTAGATTATATAGAAGCAATATATACAAAGATTTCAACCGTCTACCAGTTCCATTCATTGTTCTACTTGTCGAAAGTTACAAATAATTACCGATAAAGGATTAACAATGGGGATCGTAGTTAATTTAAACTTGAAGAACAAAAAATTGGCGAATTGTACTGTTTGGATGCTTTGCATATATGTTTCTTAGATTATATAGAAGCAATATATACAAAGATTTCAACCGTCTAAGTTTTCCATTCATTGTTCTACTTGTCGAAATGTACAAATAATTTCCGATAAAGGATTAACCATTGGGGCTCATTGTTCACATAAACTTGAAGAACAAAAAATTGGCGAATTGTACTGTTTGGATGCTTTGCATAGATGTTTCTTAGACTATTTAGAAGCAATATATAGAAAGATTTCACCCGTATACCTGTACTATTCATTGTTCTACTTGTAGAAAGTTACAAATAGTTTCCATTTCATGATTATCAATGGGGCTCGCTGTTCACTTAAATTTGAAGATCAAAAAATTGGCGATTGTTACTGTTTAGATGCTTTGCATATATATTTCTTAGATTATATAGAAGCAATATATACAATGATTTCAACCGTCTACCAGTTCCATTCATTGTTCTACTTGTCGAAAGTTACAAATAATTTCCTTTAAAGGATTAACAATGGGGCTCGTTGTTCACTTAAACTTGAAGAACAAGAAATTGGCGAATTGTACTGTTTGGTTGCTTTGCATATATGTTTCTTAGACTATTTAGAAGCAATATATAGAAAGAATTCACCCGTCTACCTGTACTATTCATTGTTCTACTTGTCGGAAGTTACAAATAATTTCCTTTAAAGGATTAACAATGGGGCTCGTAGTTCACTTAAACTTAAAGAACAAAAAATTGGCGAATTGTACTGTTTGGATGCTTTGCATATATGTTTCTTAGATTATATAGAAGCAATATATACAATGATTTCAACCGTCTACCTGATCCATTCATTGTTCTACTTGTCGAAATTTACAAATAATTTCCTTTAAAGGATTAACAATGGGGCTGGTAGTTCACTTAAACTTGAAGAACAAAAAATTGGCGAATGGTACTGTTTGGATGCTTTGCATATATGTTTCTTAGACTATATAGAAGCAATATATACATTGATTTCAACCGTCTAGATGTTCCATTCATTGTTCTACTTGTCGAAAGTTACAAATAGTTTCCATTTCATGATTATCAATGGGGCTCGCTGTTCACTTAAACTTGAAGATCAAAAAATTGGCGATTGTTACTGTTTAGATGCTTTGCATATATGTTTCTTAGATTATATAGAAGCAATATATACAAAGATTTCAACCGTCTACCAGTTCCATTCATTGTTCTACTTGTCGAAAGTTACAAATAATTACCGATAAAGGATTAACAATGGGGATCGTAGTTAATTTAAACTTGAAGAACAAAAAATTGGCGAATTGTACTGTTTGGATGCTTTGCATATATGTTTCTTAGATTATATAGAAGCAATATATACAAAGATTTCAACCGTCTAAGTTTTCCATTCATTGTTCTACTTGTCGAAAGTTACAAATAATTTCCGATAACGGATTAACCATTGGGGCTCATTGTTCACTTAAACTTGAAGAACAAAAAATTGGCGAATTGTACTGTTTGGATGCTTTGCATATATGTTTCTTATACTATATAGAAGCAATATATACAAAGATTTCAACCGTCTACCTGTTCCATTCATTGTTCTACTTGTCGAAAGTTACAATTAATTTCCGTTAAAGGATTAACAATGGGGCTCGCAGTTCACTTAAACTTGAAGAACAAAAAATTGGCGAATGGTACTGTTTGGATGCTTTGCATATATGTTTCTTATACTATATAGAAGTAATATATACAAAGATTTCAACCGTCTACCTGTTCCATTCACTGTTCTACTTGTCGAAAGTTACAATTAATTTCCGTTAAGGGATTAACAATGGGGCTCGTAGTTCTCTTAAACTTGAAGAACAAAAAATTGGCGAATGGTACTGTTTGGATGCTTTGCATATATGTTTCTTAGACTATATAGAAGCAATATATACATTGATTTCAACCGGCTACCTGTTCCATTCATTGTTCTACTTGTCGAAATTTACAAATAATTTCCGATAAAGGATTAACCATTGGGGCTCATTGTTCACTTAAACTTGAAGAACAAAAAATTGGCGAATTGTACTGTTTGGATGCTTTGCATATATGTTTCTTAGACTATATAGAAGCAATATATACAAAGATTTCAACCGGCTACCAGTTCCATTCATTGTTCTACTTGTCGAAATTTACAAATAATTTCCGATAAAGGATTAACCATTGGGGCTTATTGCTCACTTAAACTTGAAGAACAAAAAATTGGCGAATTGTACTGTTTGGATGCTTTGCATTTATGTTTCTTAGACTATATAGAAGCAATATATACAAAGATTTCAACCGTCTACCTGTTCCATTCATTGTTCTACTTGTCGAAAGTTACAAATAATTTCCTTTAAAGGATTAACAATGGGGCTCGTTGTTCACTTAAACTTGAAGAACAAGAAATTGGCGAATTGTACTGTTTGGATGCTTTGCATATATGTTTCTTAGACTATATAGAAGCAATATATACAAAGATTTCAACCGTCTACCTGTTCCATTCATTGTTCTACTTGTCGAAAGTTACAAATAATTTCCTTTAAAGGATTAACAATGGGGCTCGTTGTTCACTTAAACTTGAAGAACAAGAAATTGGCGAATTGTACTGTTTGGATGCTTTGCATATATGTTTCTTAGACTATATAGAAGCAATATATACAAAGATTTCAACCGTCTACCTGTTCCATTCATTGTTCTACTTGTCGAAAGTTACAATTAATTTCCGTTAAAGGATTAACAATGGGGCTCGTAGTTCACTTAAACTTGAAGTACAAAAAATTGGCGAATTGTACTGTTTGGATGCTTTGCATATATGTTTCGTAGACTATATAGAAGCAATATATACAATTTTTTCAACCGTCTACATGATCCATTCATTGTTCTACTTGTCGAAATTTACAAATAATTTCCTTTAAAGGATTAACAATGGGGCTCGTAGTTCACTTAAACTTGAAGAACAAAAAATTGGCGAATTGTACTGTTTGGATGCTTTGCATAGATGTTTCTTAGACTATTTAGAAGCAATATATAGAAAGATTTCACCCGTCTACCTGTACTATTCATTGTTCTACTTGTCGAAATTTACAAATAATTTCCGATAAAGGATTAACCATTGGGGCTCATTGTTCACTTAAACTTGAAGAACAAAAAATTGGCGAATGGTACTGTTTGGATGCTTTGCATATATGTTTCTTAGACTATATAGAAGCAATATATACATTGATTTCAACCGGCTACCTGTTCCATTCATTGTTCTACTTGTCGAAATTTACAAATAATTTCCGATAAAGGATTAACCATTGGGGCTCATTGCTCACTTAAACTTGAAGAACAAAAAATTGGCGAATGGTACTGTTTGGATGCTTTGCATATATGTTTCTTAGACTATATAGAAGCAATATATACATTGATTTCAACCGGCTACCTGTTCCATTCATTGTTCTACTTGTCGAAATTTACAAATAATTTCCGATAAAGGATTAACCATTGGGGCTCATTGCTCACTTAAACTTGAAGAACAAAAAATTGGCGAATTGTACTGTTTGGATGCTTTGCATATATGTTTCTTAGACTATATAAAAGCAATATATACAAAGATTTCAACCGTCTACCTGTTCCATTCATTGTTCTACTTGTCGAAAGTTACAAATAATTTCCTTTAAAGGATTAACAATGGGGCTCGTTGTTCACTTAAACTTGAAGAACAATAAATTGGCGAAATGTACTGTTTGGATGCTTTGCATATATGTTTCGTAGACTATATAGAAGCAATATATACAAAGAATTCAACCGTCCACCTGTTCCATTCATTGTTCTACTTGTCGAAAGTTACAAGTAATTTCCGATAAAGGATTAACAATGGGGCTCATTGTTCACTTAAACTTGAAGGACAAAAAATTGGAGAATGGTACTGTTTGGATTCTTTGCATATATGTTTCTTAGACTATATGGAAGCAATATATACAAAGAATTCAACCGTCCACCTGTTCCATTCATTGTTCTACTTGTCGAAAGTTACAAATAATTTCCGATAACGGATTAACAATGGAGCTCATTGTTCACTTAAACTTGAAGAACAAAAAATTGGCGAACGGTACTGTTTGGATGCTTTGCGAACATGTTTCTTAGACTATATGGAAGCAATTTATACAAAGATTTCAACCGTCTACGAGTTCCAATCATTGTTCTACTTGTCGAAATTTACAAATAATTTCCTTTAAAGGATTAACAATTGGGATCGTTGTTCACTTAAACTTGAAGAACAATAAATTGGCGAATTGTACTGTTTGGATGCTTTGCATATATGTTTCTTAGACTATATAGAAGCAATATATACAAAGATTTCAACCGTCTACCTGTTCCATTCATTGTTCTACTTGTTTAAAGATACAAATAATTTCCGATAAAGGATTAACAATGGGGCTCATTGTTCACTTAAACTTGAAGAACAAAAAATTGGCGAATGGTACTGTTTGTATGCTTTGCATATATGTTTCTTAGACTATATAGAAGCAATGTATACATTGATTTCAACCGTCTACCTGTTCCACTCATTGTTCTATTTCTCGCAAGTTACAAATAATTTCCGATAACGGATTAAGCATTGGGGTTCATTGTTCACTTAAACTTGAAGATAAAAAAATTGGCGAATGTTACTGTTTAGATGCTTTGCATATATGTTTCTTAGTCTATGTAGAAGCAATATATACAATGATTTCAACCGTCTACCTGTTCCATTCATTGTTATACTTGTCGAAATTTACAAATAATTTCCTTTAAAGGATTAACAATGCGGCTCGTAGTTCACTTAAACTTGAAGAACAAAAAATTGGCGAATTGTACTGTTTGGATGCTTTGCGTATATGTTTCTTAGAGTATATAGAAGCAATATATAGAAAGATTTCACCCGTCTACCTGTTCCATTCATTGTTCTACTTGTCGAAAATTACAAATAATTTCCGTTAAAGGATTAACAATGGGGCTCATTGTTCACTTAAACTTGAAGAACAAAAAATTGGCGAATGGTACTGTTTGGATGCTTTGCGTACATGTTTCTTAGACTATATGGAAGCAATATATACAATGATTTCAACCGTCTACCTGTTCCACTCATTGTTCTACTTGTCGAAAGTTACAAGTAATTTCCGATAAAGGATTAACAATGGGGCTCATTGTTCACTTAAACTTGAAGAACAAAAAATTGGCGAATGGTACTGTTTAGATGCTTTGCATATAAGTTTCTTATGCTATATAGAAGCAGCATATACAATGATTTCAACCGTCTACCTATTCCATTCATTGTTCTACTTGTCGAAATTTACAAATAATTTCCTTTAGAGGATTTACAATTGGGCTCGTAGTTCACTTAAACTTGAAGAAAAAAAATTGGCTAATTGTACTGTTTGGATGCTTTGCGTATATGTTTCTTAGACTATATAGAAGCAATATATACAAAGATCTCAACCGTCTACGTGTTCCAATCATTGTTCAACTTGTCGAAATTTACAAATAATTTCCTTTAAAGGATTAACAATGGGGCTCGTAGTTCACTTAAACATGAAGAACAAAAAATTGGCGAATTGTATTGTTTGGATTCTTTGCATATATGTTTCTTAAACTATATAGAAGCAATATATACTATGATTTCAACCGTCTACCTGTTCCATTCATTGTTCTACTTGTCGAAAGTTACAAATAATTTCCACTTCATGATTATCAATGGGGCTCGTTGTTCACTTAAACTTGAAGAACAAAAAATTGGCGAATGGTACTGTCTGGATGCTTTGCATATAAGTTTCTTATGCTATATAGAAGCAGCATATACAATGATTTCAACCGTCTACCTATTCCATTCATTGTTCTACTTGTCGAAATTTACAAATAATTTCCTTTAGAGGATTTACAATTGGGCTCGTAGTTCACTTAAACTTGAAGAAAAAAAATTGGCTAATTGTACTGTTTGGATGCTTTGCGTATATGTTTCTTAGACTATATAGAAGCAATATATACAAAGATCTCAACCGTCTACGTGTTCCAATCATTGTTCAACTTGTCGAAATTTACAAATAATTTCCTTTAAAGGATTAACAATGGGGCTCGTAGTCCACTTAAACTTGAAGAACAAAAAATTGGCAAATTGTACTGTTTGGATGATTTGCATATATGTTTCTTAGACTATATAGAAGCAATATATACAATGATTTCAACCGTCTACCTGTTCCATTCATTTTTCAACTTGTCGAAATTTACAAATAATTTCCTTTAAAGGATTAACAATGGGGCTCGTAGTTCACTTAAACATGAAGAACAAAAAATTGGCGAATTGTATTGTTTGGATTCTTTGCATATATGTTTCTTAGACTATATAGAAGCAATATATACTATGATTTCAACCGTCTACCTGTTCCATTCATTGTTCTACTTGTCGAAATTTACAAATAATTTCCGATAAAGGATTAACCATTGGGGCTCATTGTTCACTTAAACTTGAAGAACAAAAAATTGGCGAATTGTACTATTTGGATGCTTTGCATATATGTTTCTTAGACTATATAGAAGCAATATATACAAAGATTTCAACCGTCTACCTGTTCCATTCATTGTTCTACTTGTCGAAATTTACAAATAATTTCCTTTAGAGGATTAACAATTGGGCAACAATTGGTTAACAATTGGTTAACAGTTTGCCGATCGGCCGCTTATACTCCGCACGAGCAGTTTTGATAGTAACGACGCGCGTAACACTGTCGGGACCCGGGTGAACCTGAACGACGCGGCCGAGCTCCCACTTCGCTGGCGGAAGACTGGAGTTCCGGAGGAGAACCATGCGACCGACCTGGACGGGGGGTTGATCGGTACGCCACTTAGTCCGTTGCTGTAACGTATTGACGTAGTCGGATTGCCAAATGCGCCAAAACCGCTCATTCATTTGGCGGACGAGCTGCCAACGCGAGAGACGATTCTCGGTCAGGTCAAGGATGGACGGTTCCGGGGGCACGACGATCGCGGCGCCGATCGTGAAATGACCGGGAGTAAGGCACTCGAGGTCATCGAGTGTGTCGGATAATGGACACTGCGGCCCAGAATTCAGACAGGCTTCGATTCGGCATAAGAGGGTGGACAATTCCTCGAAGGTTAGCGTCCGGTCTCCAACAACACGAGAGAGATGAGTTTTCACACTCCGGACTCCAGCCTCCCACAGACCACCGAAGTGAGGAGCCGAGGGAGGAATGAAGTGCCAAGAGATGCGATCAGACACCGTCGAATTGAGGAAGTCCGGATCACGAAGGGCTGCGCGGTACGCTTTAGTCATTTCACGATCGGCACCGACGAAGGTCGTCCCGTTATCCGAGTACATAGCTTCGGGGATGCCGCGACGAGAACAGAACCGAGAAAATGCACCAATGAATGCCTCGGAGGAATAATCGCTTACTAACTCGAGGTGAATGGCTTTCGAGGTCAGACAAACGAACAACGCGATATATGCCTCGCGAGACCTTGCTCCGCGACCAGGTGAGGAACGAATCCACACGGGACCTGCGTAATCAACTCCTGAGTGTAGAAAACTCCGGAAGGTGGGAGTCACCCGGACACGAGGGAGGTCACCCATGAGCTGACGAGGAACCGCCGCACGTTCACGAGTACATGGGACACAATGATGAATGATGCGACGGACGATTCCACGCGCGCGGAGAAGCCAGTACTCCCGCCGCAGGATGCTGAGCGTCAGCTGCGGTCCCGAATGCAGCGCTCGTTGATGGACATGGAGAAGGAGGAGGTCAACGAGCGGATGGGCAGACAGGAGGATTGGGTGGCGGGACTCGAAGGACATTGGAGCATGTCTTAAGCGGCCTCCAACCCGAATAAGGTTAGCGGATGATACGAAAGGACGGAGGGAAAGAAGAGGATGCTTAGGAGGGAGTTCCTTTCTAGACGAGAGAAGGTGAAATTCCGCTGGAAAAACTTCACGTTGGATACAGCGCAACCAGAAACAACGAGAACAATTATACTCCTCGGCCGTGACGTGAACACTACCGATAGGGGTTTGGACCATGTCTTTTCGACGGCGACATTGACTAATAAAACGAATAACAATGGCGGTGATACGGAGTAGTCTGTCCCATGAGGAGTAGCGAACAGATAACTCCCACATGGGTCGGACAGGTGAACACTGGAGAGCGGCGGTGACCCTCTCCTCGAGATGAGAGTCAAAGTTGACGTAGGGAGGAGGGGTAGGCCAGGAGACCCGTTCCCCGCGCAACCACGGAGGGCCTCGCCACCAAAGAGAGTGATTGAGGATATCGGTGGGTAGAATTCCGCGAGACGCGACGTCGGCGGGGTTGTCGGACGTCGGAACGTACCGCCACACTGCGGATGGAACGAGTTCATGTATTCGGGCAACACGATGGGCCACGAATATTTTCCATCGCGATGGGTGCTGCGAAATCCAGTGCAGCACGACAGTAGAGTCGGACCAACAGGTGACGGGTACATTACCGAAACCCATGGACGCGACGGTGAATGAGATGAGACGAGCTAACAGCACGGCGGCATTCAACTCGAGGCGGGGTATACTCATCGGTGTCAAGGGGGCGACTTTAGACTTGCCCGCGAGCAAAGAAACAGTGATATGGTTTGATTCAGACAACACCCGGAGGTAAACAGCCGCAGCATAAGCGGATATACGCGTCGGCAAAACCATGAAGCTCAATGGATGAGACGCTCGCGGAGAGTTGCGTCCATCGAGGTATCTTGACCAGATTTAATTGGCTCAAGTTAGAGGAAAAGGCCGCCCAATCACGAAGAATGGGCGGTGGGACAGGATCGTCCCAGCCGACCTTGCTCCTCCATAGATCTTGCATAACAAGTTTGGCTTTAATGACAACGGGGGTGACCCATCCGAGGGGGTCATATAGTCGCGATATGATTGACAGAACGGCACGCTTAGTAATTGGTTCGCGGTCAAACGGCGACACAGAAAACGAAAATTCATCCCGACTGGGAGACCAGACAATGCCGAGGACCTTCAGACTTTCGTCCGCGGATAGGACCTTGTCGCATGCCAGCCCGTGATCCGACTCATCTACATCAGCGAGCAAGTGCGACGAGTTGCTTGCCCACTTCCGGAGGGTGAAGCCGCCTTTGTTCAAGAGAGAAATAGATTGTTGACGGGCGAGGCGGAGGGAATCGACGTCGTCAGCTCCGAAAAGGACATCGTCGACGTATGTGTTTAGCCGAAGAGTCTCTCGAGCAAGAGGGAAGTCATCACCGTCGTCCTCAGCGAGTTGCTGCAGAACGCGAAGCGCGAGAAAGGGCGCACAGGCCATACCATATGTTACGGTTAACAGTTGAAACTCCTTCAAGGAGGAGGAGGGTTCAGAGAGCCACAAGATTCGCTGGTAGTCGACGTCTCGCGGATCAACGAGGATCTGCCGGTACATCTTAGCGATGTCCGCGGAGTACACGTACCTCCACCGACGCCATCGTAGGATGACCGCAGTCAGGTCCTGCTGAAGTTTTGGACCGGTTAACAAGTGATCGTTTAAAGACGTTCCGTCAGAGGTTCGACATGAGGCGTTGAAAACGACACGCAATCTGCTGGTAGCGCTGTCCGTTCGAAAGACTGGGTGGTGAGGAATGTACACAGTGGTGGAAACAGGAGAGGGAGGTAAACAAGAAACGGCGCGCATGTGGCCGAGTCGTTCATACTCACCCATGAAACTACGGTATTCGCGTTCGAGGTAGGTGTCGCGGGAAAGCCGGCGGGAGATACTACGCGCGAGTTTTTCTGCGGTTTCCCGAGAACGCCCGATCTTAATGGGGGGCCCGACCTTGAACGGAAGTCGCACAATGTAGCGACCCGACGAATCACGAGAATGAGTTTCGCGGAAGAGCGCGTCGCACTGAGCGTCACCGGGTTCCACGACCTGAGAACGGGGCAGCTCCTCAAGCTCCCAGAATCTCCTTACTTCCTCGTCGAGAGAGGGGGTGGTGAAGCAGTGGTACGCCAGGACGCACCGCGGAGTGTATCGCATGAAGTCCCATTCCTGGTCGTCGGGAACAGGACAGATTGGAGGCTCACGAGGGCCAGTAATGACCCATCCGAAAATCGTCTCCTGCGCGACAGGCTCGCCCCTATTGCCTTTACGAACACCGGTCAACAAAACGTCGTTATAGAGATCGGCGCCAATGATTAAATCGATCCGATGGGAGGAAGCCGGATCATCGTCCGCCCACGTCAGGTCGGCTAAGTGACTAAGACACGCCGCGGGTGGTAATTGTTTAGGCGAATACGCAGTTAGGGCGTCGAGTACAAGTGCCACAGTGGAAAAGACGGGGCCAGTGCGAGCTCGGTGCGCAACGGCCAGATGGACGGCGTGACGTGCCGTCCCGGAGGGTGTACAAGCAATCCCGTGTAAAGGGGTCGGTAAACGAATTCGGTCTGCTCTTAGAATTTGAGCCAAATGCTCACTCACGAAGGTGAGTTCAGATCCGGGGTCAAGAAGGGCACGAAACACAGCAGCACGTCCTCCGAGAACTCCGGCCAAAAGATAGGCAGTGCCAAGAACCATCGCACGGCGCTTTCGAACACCAACTGAAACTTGCAATGCCGTTGCGTCATTTGCCGCGGTGGGGGCGGGCTGATCGGGTGACTGAAGCGCGGGACGGTTGACGTTTACGACCCGCGACGAACCATGCAAAGAGGTGTGGTGCCGCTGACGACACTCCTGACAAGTGAATTTGCTTGTACACTCGGAAAGAGAATGACGGGTGCTCATACAATTGAGACAGCGCTTGAACCGGACAGCTATTTCGCGACGCTCGGACGCGGATACACGAAGATAGCGCGGGCATGCTTGCAAGAAGTGGGCAGATTTACATAGCGGGCAGCTACCCTTCGTGGACGACGGGGTGGTGGCAACGTGAACACGAGAAACGGGCAATTTGGAAGGGGGTTGGTGCGTCGCAGGGGAACACTCCTGCAGCGCACAGACTCGCGATGATACGAATGCTTCTAAGTCCTTATAGCTAGGCAAATCGTTACCGTCGCTCGCGCGGTGCGCCCAGGCCTTTCGCGTGACAGGGTCGGTTTTCTGAGCCACGACATGAGTGAACACGTCGTCCAGAAGGGTCGCGTCATCTCTGCACATCCTTTTTAGAGCCGCAATTATACTACTCGCTCGGTCAATTAAGAGCTGTAAGTCGTTCGCGTTTTCTCGCGAAACGGATGGGATCGCGAAAAAATCGGTGACTAATTTAGTTAACAAGCGTCGCTTTTTCTCAAACCGCGCCGTTAACGCGTTCCACGCTACCTGAAAGTTATCTGCGGTGATAGCTAGGTGTTTAATGCAATCGTGCGCGGAGTGGCTTACGCTTGATGTTAGGTAGTGCATCTTGGTGAAGTCCGAGATGTCCTTATTATCCCGCACCAACGTACAGAACTTGTCGCGGAACGACTCCCACTCTTCTATCCTCCCGTCGAACGGTGTCAGTCGGATCGGTGGAAGGGGAACCATAGGGGGAGCAGGACTGCTCCGGCACGACGATGAGTTCATGGCAGGTGGGGATGTTGGAGAAGGGGGCTCCAAACTTTCCAATGCCTCGTTCATGACGTCGAGGGCGCTGCTGTATGCTTCCTCGACCACAGAGAAATGGTCGTCCTCGAAATATTCAACCTGGGCTTGCTGGTCGGCAGGGCACAGCAGAACGTAGGAAACGTGGCCATCTTGGAACTTTTCCCACGTGGTGGTCAGATTCGAGATTCGGGATCGAATCTTGGCGGGCGTGAGAGTGGCTTCGCCGGCCTTTTTAAAGTTCACCAGGGCCTTCTCAATTACCCCTCGCAGCATTTGCTGTTTCACACGAATGTCCTCCATGCTTCGCACAGTTACACCAGTCTGACAGAAGTTCGTAACACCTCGCGCACTATCCGGCTCGAAGGACCAAATTTATGTTCGCGACTAAAGTGAACAACAGCCGCGGAACGGAACGTTGGTTCGCTCCCGAATGGAAGCGGCGCGCGAGGACAGGGACTGAGGCGACTGGTCCGATGCACGTTCGGAAGCACGTGGAGGAAAGAAAACTCCCTTACACCAAAACTCGCTTTATTCCGTCTCAAATCAACAAACACAAACACTTGGGTTTTAACGAGGGACAATATCGCGAATCTACGAATAAAAATACGGGTCGCGAAGGCGGACCGCGTGAACAATAATTGCGAAAGCAACTGAACAAAAAGAGATGACTCTCAACGCGCGATGCGTAGTTTATCGCGGCACAGTAGAAAGAAGAGTGAAGCGCGGAACAGGTGCGTTCGCTTGTTCGCGTTACAATTCAGAAAAGAGGGCGCTGAAGTTAGCATAATCGCGAATAGGAGCAGCGAAAAGGCCACGTGGGCCGTGCGTCACAAGGATATAATTGGCTCCCGGGCATCACGCGATGTGACGAGTTCGACATACGAAGACATGGAGATGACCAGTCTTCCTGGACTTTAACGGAAGTACCAGGACCGACTCGTGTGAGCCGAGAGCCCCTCCCTGTGGCGCACAACCCACTGCCAACCCCGAACATTTATAGAATTATAAATATTTGACATTGTATCGTTTGATATTTGAGGCAATGTATATGGCATATGTTGCACAGATAGAGAGAATTTCATCATTGGCATGCCATATACATCGATGAGTTGTAGTAAGAGTGAAAAGGAGAATAAGGCAAAATATATTGTTGAAGGTTGTATAAATTATTTTATGATACGAGAAAATTTCAAGCGACGCAAGATCCACAGCCTAACACACATCACACACATGTGGAAATTACGTCGTGCACGATTCGCCACCGCAATGTCAGTCGCTGATTTTTAAAAAAAAGGCCGTGCCCACCGCCTTTACCCATTCGAAGTGCACCTGGGCACTCGAATGAGTTCGGGCTTAAAGTGAACACGGCAGAACTTTGTACTCACTGCGTATTTTTGCTGAAAATCCTAGCTAAGAGGATGATTAGAAGAATTCTAACGGTCTGATTTATGAAAAATTGCAGCAAGTGACTCGAATTTGATATTTAATCAAGCAAATGACTCGACTTTTATATTTATTTAAGCACTTGACTCGACTTTCATATTTGTTCAAGCAAAGAGAATTTTAATTGAAAAAGTGAACTCTATAGAAGCAAAATACTCTACTTTATATATTTGTAAATATGCAAAATTTACTTTGAATTGAAAATGAATATTAAAAACCGGGAGATCTCGTCATCAGGGGAAGAATTTTAACAGGGAAATGTATTAACTGTCACTCTGACTTCGAGATCTACCCGTCGCGAATTGCCTTCTTGTAGATAATACAATAATTGTTATTGAAACGACGCGAAACAAATTTACAAACTTCCGAAATTTCGTCAATCAAAAGCACAAATCGAGCGATCTATTTTAAAACATAAATCGTCTCGAAGAAAGCAATTAGCCGCGATCTTATAACAAATTTTGTTATAAGAATATTTTTCCAGTGAATATAAAGAACGCACAATACTCGTCAACTGTTCATTTGTGTTGATAAATTCGCAACGCTAACTGTAAATTTCATGATTACATTCATGTAAATAATGCAAAAATCGCGCTACAAGAAGGCCCTGTCCTAAGCTACGATATACATGACAGTACACAAGGAAAATATATAACAGTTTCTACTCACGAGTAATTTTTAAATTACTCGTGTTCACTATGCTCGCTTTATAGAACAATACAACCAATCTCCAGTGCCGCTTCGGGCCTTTCGTCCTACGGCATGGTTTGGAGACCGGAGGGACAGTTAAAGTTTTTGACTCACCAGTGTCGAGACACCAGAATACCATTGGTTACCTTAGAATCTCTGCCGCTGCTGTCTCTGCCAGTGTTGTCTCCGCCGCTGTTATCAAGGTTGTCCTCAGGTCATCTCAAGGAATGTCCAAGGTCTAAACAAAACAAAGCATTTCGCATTGCAGGAGGCACCGTTCGTAGAACGTTAAACTGCGTTCCGTTCCGATTTTACAAAGAAAGCTAATTGAATTTTGAAAACAGCGGATGAAAAAAAGTCGTAATTATATATCAAGAAACGTTAAGAGTAGATCGTAAGAATGATTAGTGTATGAATGATTTTCAGAATTGAGAATTCAAGGAGAAGTTATATATCGAACTATGTATCGAAACTTTCCGACAAGTACGTAGAAATAAAACATCTCTGTGTTTACGTTACTGAGCTTCAAGGCGGAAGGTGCATCGCAGTTTCATAGGGTACAGCGATGCCTCACGAATTCGAGCAAAGTCTGTAACAAAAATAAGATGCACATCTTAAATACCTATTCCCTGAAAATTTCATGTCGGGGAATTTTTAATTTTTATTTATTTTATTGGTAGAACATACAATGTAAGGGTATGGAAATTTGATATAAAACTTGTAAGGACGTTTTGGAGAAAATTTTCAAGTAGCAACTGAAACTTGGGGAAAAATTGCGGGGTACATGCGAATTAAAATTTCAGCTCACCTATAAAAGATTTGCCCTTCGCCTGGGAGTGATTGTCGCCGTTCAACCATCCCGTCATTTGACTGTTCTGTAACAAAAAAATTAACATTTTCATTAGTATAAGCCATCTTTGTATTTCTCGACTGTGAATTTTTATTTCTCGATCATGTGATACTTACTTTTTAAATTCGTGAAGCCTTGCCCGATGGAAATCCTTTACACAGCTGCTCCTGTTGCACTGACTCTACTTCCGGCGCGGTATAATTGAAAAAAAGACAATTTGCGACAGAGAATTATTTTCGGCGAACAATTTGACTCTACTTTCGCGTGAAGTTATAAATTTAAGTGTATAATATGAAATACGAAGCAAACACTGACTCTACTTTCGCGTAAAGTTATAAATTGAAGTGTATAATATGAAATACGAAGCAAACACTGACTCTACTTTCGCGTAAAATTACTAGAAATTTAACACTTATTAAAGTATATATAAAATGCGAAACAAACACTCCAGCGATGCCTCACGAATTCGGACAAAGTCTGTAACAAAAATAAAACGCAAAATATAAAATATTTGCTCTCTGAAAACTTGAAAATTCAGCTAATTTTTTATTTAGCATAAAAATGTTGCAAGCATTCTATGAGAACTGCAAAAGCTAATTAATACTTTATTTACGTTAATTAAATTGATGGAGAGAACAAAGTTAAGTTTGCAAGGGAATTGGCAAATATCAAAGTTATGACGTGTGTACGGAATAAAATTTCAACTTACCTTCACAGACTTTGCCCATCGCCAAGGAATGATTGTCGCTGCTCAACCATCCCGTCATTTGACTGTTCTGTAACAAACAAATTAACATTTTGGTTAGTTTATATACATATATTTTAATTAAAAAATTTCATTTCTCGAGCATCTTATACTTACTTTTAAAATTCGTGAAGCCTTGCCCGATGGAAGTCCTTTCCACAGCTGCTGCTCGATGCACTGTCTCTACTTCCGGTACGATCAATTTAAATAATATAAGGAAGCTACCGCGACCGAGAATCATTTCCGGCGAACAATTTTGACTCTACTTTCGCGGAGAAAAGAATTCTTAATATTTTTAATAATTATTCAAAAGATATTAATAATTATAATAGCGGGTTGCAAACACTGACTCTATGTCGCGTGAATTTGTTATAAATTGAAAAAATATTGAGTAATAAATATATACAGATATAAATATTAATATAATACGAAACAAGCACTGACTCTAGACCGCAATGCGCTCGGCCCCAAATTTTGCTGAAAATAAAAGGGTGGGGTGGGGAACACAAGAAAATCAAACAACCATGTTTTTCTTTTTCATATCAAATCAAGTGCTTGCTTCAAGAAATACTGCTTAAAAATTATGTCTTACTCATTGATTCGTCATGTTCTTTGTGTAATACAATACACTATTAATTAAATGTATAAACAATAAATACTGCGAGCTGCCACTGTTAAAGTTATAAGATTAGTCATGCTTATTCCCTATTACATATGAACACTAACCCCCTTCGATAAATTCACGAAAATCTTTATAGAAATTACGGACGAATCTAACGCAGGACCTTAACACCCTACATCGACAAATACGATTTTTATTTACTTCTATACTTATGCCCTGAAACCTATGTAAATCCATTGCAGCGTCTCAAAACGGAAGGATAAGTCGTAACATGTAAATACCAAGTAAAAACGAATCGCGATTTATTTGTAGCATAGAATTGTAGCCGTCGAAATTTAACACCGCGAATTGGTAAACACTGTCAGAATAAGGAGCAGCTTTCTTGGAAGTCGACTATCGTATTGTAAATATTGACTGAATACTCGTATATTGTAAGAGGTTTCAAATAATCCCGAAAGATTTCAATCGTTGCATGTTTCCGTAGAACCGTATTAATTCGTAGAAATGTAAATTCTATTCGTCGGATGTTCGACTCGATATCAATTAATATGAATATTGTATAAATTCAAACAAAATATCGCGAAGACCCGAAGTAAATGAAAATGTTACTTGCGTATGGCGTCGTAATATCTTACGTTTTGTTGCTCCACCGTGCACGTGTCCGATCGTGCCAGCCCGGAAGGTCGTTCAAAGGATACTCCGAGTCCTGCAAGCACACACGAGTAAACTATTAAATTACTGCGAAAAAGTACAATAATTCCGTATAATCACGTTTCAGAGCAACAATAATCGCGGTCTTCGTCAATAAAATCGAAATACGAAGCTATAGAAGAAGTACTAATGTTGTAGACGAGAAAAGCACCGCGTAAATGTCGCGAGAGGTCAGTGACGTCACCAATTGCGTCGTAATTATTTCGCGATTGTTACTAAATTCGTAATTATTATTGTCCAAATTGATTGATATGGTACAGCAGAAGACTATTACGTAGTAGATAAACAAGTGAACTATTTTTTAGCGGTCGGTAAACGAGGGCGATGTAAAAGAAAAGGTACTCACAGCGGATACGTGTTAACGGTTCCAAGTCCGGAGAGAGAAAGAGGTAGGTGACCGCTCAGGTAGGAGTGGGGATAGCTCGCGGCGGCTTGGTTGCCGCTCGGTGGGGGAAAAGCGAGCCAATCAGAATACGGCTGCATGTCACGCGCTACAAGGCCTATCCTCTAGCGCGCCAAAACCAGGGATTTTGAGAAATTTCAAATAAAGAATTATAATATCTCGATATAAGAGATTTGAGCATGAATTATTAAAATAGTTATTAAGTAGAAAGATCTCCACCGGTAATATGTAGAAGATATATCGATTAGAGCAGAGAAACGAATCTTTTTACTTATTTAAATAACAAGAAGTTATTCTTTACGTGATAATATAGTATTAATGTTCAATGACGATATAAATCAATATTAGAATTTAAAACAATTTGGGTACCAAAACCGTGAGAGCCGATCACATAACTTCAAAAATAACAAAAGGTCTGCCTTCTTTCACTTTGTCTTTAAGTTTGTGGCTTTCTCATGAAGACCATATTTATAATGTTTCCAATTTACATTCGCAGAATAAGAGCATTATGGAGTCAGTTTATTATGCTATATGTACGAGTGAATGAACAACCGAAACAATAGAGACAGCATGATCGCACGAGCAACAGTGATAAAGAGAAAACATCTGACCACCGTTGACTCATCTCCAATGCGAGGCTTAACTTCTACTTAATCGCGTAATCTTAAAGCTACTTTAAACGCAAATTCTTCATCGGCCCAGTCAGAGGGTCTGGCTTACACCGACACAGTGCCCCCCCATCGGACGGTATGAAGAACATATGTCAGATAAGCACATATGTCAAGACACTCGTCGGTCTTCTGGACAGGGGCTGCAATTGGGATAGGAAGTAAGTAACGAGGACGGCTACACGAGAAAAACGTTTGCCTTCTTTCGCATATTTTCGAGAGCATGGAATTGAGTTACGATGACACTCTTGCATTCAATTTTACGCTTAGGTGACATTTTTAAATCTAACTTAAATCTTACTGGAACTATCTTAACGCTAAACGATGTCTTCTTTCGAGGTGATGACTGGAACTTTTAATCAACGAAGAGTTAAAGAATTGTTGTCACCAAAGAAAGAAAACGAATAGTCAGAGATAAAAGCGAACAAATCTGCCCAACGTTGACTCTTCTTCGATGCGAAGCTTAATTTCTACTTAATCGCGTAACCTTAAAGCTAACTTAAACGCAAATTCTTAGATGTAACTAATTGTAAGACTAGGAATCCGAACATTCGGTAGCCAAGGCTGCCGAATATTCGGATTTCGTGGCTATTCGCTCGATATCACTTGCTATTTAGTACTACTATTTAACAAAATATCGTACTAAAAGCACGTTTAATAAAAGTTAAAATCATAGCAAGTGATATCGACCCAGGTCCCACCGCGAGGAGGTTGCCACGAAACGGGACCCAAAAATGCATGCCCAACCAACCTCCATTTCATTCTGCTCCTCCTCTGAGACACTTTCCCTCGACATTGACGAATTCAATGTCAAGAGAAAGTGTAGCAGAGGAATCGCCGACTCTACTTTACTTATTCCGTTTCGCGAAAAGAGATAGACACCCGCCGAATGGTGTCGATCTTCCTTTACAATATTTACTTATTCGACATTCCTAATTCTTATCTTACTTTCCGCACGCAATAACTCTTACAAAACCATAATATCGCATCCATGCTGAAGAAATATCCGAGAAGAAGGCAAACGACTTTGAAAAGCAAAATGAAAACGCGATCGCGAAAGGGGGAAGAAAGTTAGTCTTCTGCGGCTGGAGTCCAGTTGCACCCCTTCCTGAGACGGACTGGGTTGGTACGATCTGTAGCTGAACCGGATTATCTGCCAGGCGGATCATGATCCAACTTGAACCACGACGGGGTTGCGTCTTTGAGCCCTCGGGTCGTACGTCGACCGATGACAAAGGCGATCATCCGGTCGGTGGTGGAGCACTGGCCAGTCGCGTACCGTAACTGGACGCGATGAGTGCCAGAGGTCACGTCTTACAACGACGAGGCTGCGTAACGTGGCGGCTCATCGGCCCAGTCAGAGGGTCCGGCTTACACCGACACAGTGCCCCCCCATCGATCTGTATGAAGCACATATGTCATAAGTCGATCGTACGACCTTCGACTCAAAGACCAACCCTGAAGACGTCCCTGGGCCGTAGAACCACGCTTCTCGCCTCCGCGCCGCCGCAGAAACACTCGTCGGTCTTCTGGACAGGGGCTGCAATTGGGATAGGAAGTAAGTAACGAGGACGGCTACACGAGAAAAACGTTTGCCTTCTTTCGCATATTTTCGAGAACATGGAATTGAGTTACGATGACACTCTTGCATTCAATTTTACGCTTAGGTGACATTTTTAAATCTAACTTAAATCTTACTGGAACTATCTTAACGCTAAACGATGTCTTCTTTCGAGGTGATGACTGGAACTTTTAATCAACGAAGAGTTAAAGAATTGTTGTCACCAAAGAAAGAAAACGAATAGTCAGAGATAAAAGCGAACAAATCTGCCCAACGTTGACTCTTCTTCGATGCGAAGCTTAATTTCTACTTAATCGCGTAACCTTAAAGCTAACTTAAACGCAAATTCTTAGATGTAACTAATTGTAAGACTAGGAATCCGAACATTCGGTAGCCAAGGCTGCCGAATATTCGGATTTCGTGGCTATTCGCTCGATATCACTTGCTATTTAGTACTACTATTTAACAAAATATCGTACTAAAATCACGTTTAATAAAAGTTAAAATCATAGCAAGTGATATCGACCCAGGTCCCACCGCGAGGAGGTTGCCACGAAACGGGACCCAAAAATGCATGCCCAACCAACCTCCATTTCATTCTGCTCTTCCTCTGAGACACTTTCCCTCGACATTGACGAATTCAATGTCGAAAGAAAGTGTAGCAGAGGAATCGCCGACACTACTTTACTTATTCCGTTTCGCGAAAAGAGATAGACACCCGCCGAATGGTGTCGATCTCCCTTTACAATATTTACTTATTCGACATTCCTAATTCTTATCTTACTTTCCGCACGCAATCACTCTTACAAAACCATAATATCGCATCCATGCTGAAGAAATATCCGAGAAGAAGGCAAACGACTTTGAAAAGCAAAATGAAAACGCGATCGCGAAAGGGGGAAGAAAGTTAGTCTTCTGCGGCTGGAGTCCAGTTGCACCCCTTCCTGAGACGGACTGGGTTGGTACGATCTGTAGCTGAACCGGATTATCTGCCAGGCGGATCATGATCCAACTTGAACCACGACGGGGTTGCGTCTTTGAGCCCTCGGGTCGTACGTCGACCGATGACAAAGGCGATCATCCGGTCGGTGGTGGAGCACTGGCCAGTCGCGTACCGTAACTGGACGCGATGAGTGCCAGAGGTCACGTCTTACAACGACGAGGCTGCGTAACGTGGCGGCTCATCGGCCCAGTCAGAGGGTCCGGCTTACACCGACACAGTGCCCCCCCATCGATCTGTATGAAGCACATATGTCATAAGTCGATCGTACGACCTTCGACTCAAAGACCAACCCTGAAGACGTCCCTGGGCCGTAGAACCACGCTTCTCGCCTCCGCGCCGCCGCAGAAACACTCGTCGGTCTTCTGGACAGGGGCTGCAATTGGGATAGGAAGTAAGTAACGAGGACGGCTACACGAGAAAAACGTTTGCCTTCTTTCGCATATTTTCGAGAACATGGAATTGAGTTACGATGACACTCTTGCATTCAATTTTACGCTTAGGTGACATTTTTAAATCTAACTTAAATCTTACTGGAACTATCTTAACGCTAAACGATGTCTTCTTTCGAGGTGATGACTGGAACTTTTAATCAACGAAGAGTTAAAGAATTGTTGTCACCAAAGAAAGAAAACGAATAGTCAGAGATAAAAGCGAACAAATCTGCCCAACGTTGACTCTTCTTCGATGCGAAGCTTAATTTCTACTTAATCGCGTAACCTTAAAGCTAACTTAAACGCAAATTCTTAGATGTAACTAATTGTAAGACTAGGAATCCGAACATTCGGTAGCCAAGGCTGCCGAATATTCGGATTTCGTGGCTATTCGCTCGATATCACTTGCTATTTAGTACTACTATTTAACAAAATATCGTACTAAAATCACGTTTAATAAAAGTTAAAATCATAGCAAGTGATATCGACCCAGGTCCCACCGCGAGGAGGTTGCCACGAAACGGGACCCAAAAATGCATGCCCAACCAACCTCCATTTCATTCTGCTCTTCCTCTGAGACACTTTCCCTCGACATTGACGAATTCAATGTCGAAAGAAAGTGTAGCAGAGGAATCGCCGACAGTACTTTACTTATTCCGTTTCGCGAAAAGAGATAGACACCCGCCGAATGGTGTCGATCTCCCTTTACAATATTTACTTATTCGACATTCCTAATTCTTATCTTACTTTCCGCACGCAATCACTCTTACAAAACCATAATATCGCATCCATGCTCAAGAAATATCCGAGAAGAAGGCAAACGACTTTGAAAAGCAAAATGAAAACGCGATCGCGAAAGGGGGAAGAAAGTTAGTCTTCTGCGGCTGGAGTCCAGTTGCACCCCTTCCTGAGACGGACTGGGTTGGTACGATCTGTAGCTGAACCGGATTATCTGCCAGGCGGGTCATGATCCAACTTGAACCACGACGGGGTTGCGTCTTTGAGCCCTCGGGTCGTACGTCGACCGATGACAAATGCGATCATCCGGTCGGTGGTGGTGCACTGGCCAGTCGCGTACCGTAACTGGACGCGATGAGTGCCAGAGGTTACGTCTTACAACGACGAGGCTGCGTAACGTGGCGGCTCATCGGCCCAGTCAGAGGGTCCGGCTTACACCGACACAGTGCCCCCCATCGGTCGGTATGAAGCACATACGTCATAAGTCGATCGTACGACCTTCGGCTCAAAGACCAACCCTGAAGACGTCCCTGGCCCGTAGAACCACGCTTCTCGCCTCCGCGCCGCCGCAGAAACACTCGTCGGTCTTCTGGACAGGGGCTGCAATTGGGATAGGAAGTAAGTAACGAGGACGGCTACACGAGAAAAACGTTTGCCTTCTTTCGCATATTTTCGAGAGCATGGAATTGAGTTACGATGACACTCTTGCATTCATTTTTACGCTTAGGTGACATTTTTAAATCTAACTTAAATCTTACTGGAACTATCTTAACGCTAAACGATGTCTTCTTTCGAGGTGATGACTGGAACTTTTAATCAACGAAGAGTTAAAGAATTGTTGTCACCAAAGAAAGAAAACGAATAGTCAGAGATAAAAGCGAACAAATCTGCCCAACGTTGACTCTTCTTCGATGCGAAGCTTAATTTCTACTTAATTGCGAAATCTTAAAGCTAACTTAAACGCAAATTCTTAGATGTAACTAAAACTAGGAATCCGGACATTCGGTAGCCAGGGCTACCGAATATTCGGATTTCGTGGCTATTCGCTCGATACCACTTGCTATTTAGTATTATTATTGAACAAAGGATCGTGCTAAAAGCACATTTAATAAAATTTAAAATCATAGCAAGTGATATCGACCCAGGTCCCACCGCGAGGAGGTTGCCACGAAACGGGACCCAAAAATGCATGCCCAACCAACCTCCATTTCATTTTGCTCTTCCTCTGAGACACTTTCCCTCGACATTGACGAATTCAATGTCGAGAGAAAGTGTAGCAGAGGAATCGCCGACTCTACTTTTCTCATCCCGTTTCGCGAAAAGAGATAGACACCCGCCGAATGGTGTCGATCTCCCTTTACAATATTTGCTTATACTAAACTAAACTAAACTCTTAAATCTAGCCTTACTTACTATTTGCAGTAAGTACAGGAAGAGAATAAACTATAGGGAAGCAGATCGCTGCAGCCTTTAACTTCGTTCGAGAAGAGAGGCAGATTATTATATCGTATTAATTTCTCAGCATTAGAAATTGTTATAATGAACGAATTATTTTTGAATGTATTAGAGGTTAATTTTTCTTGCAACTAAGATCCTGCCTGTAGCATTGCTAAATTTCATTAAAATCTAGTAAGACATCTATCCGAGGACTAAGTTCTCTTAAACTTAAAAGCTTTCCTATTCAGTAACTTACTATTCTTAAAATTAAAAGTCTGCCTGTTCGGTTAATAACTTGTCTTAGAACAAGATATTAATAATTTGTCTTAAAGCTAAAAACCTGCCTATTCGTTAACTAACTCGTCTTAAAATTAAAATCCTGCCTATTCTGATAGGAACATACATTAAAATTAAGAGTTGACCACCTCCATAAAGACGATATCTTGCCTTAATATTTAAAACCTGCCTATTCAGTGACTAACTCATTTTAAAGCTAATAGCCTGCCTATTCAGCGACTAACTCATCTTAAAGCTAATACCCTGCCTATTCAGTGATTAACTCGTCTTAAAACTAAACGCCTGCCTATTCTGAAACTAACTCGCCTTAAAATTAAGAGCTGGCCGGCTCGATACATGCACTATTTTGTCTTAAAATTTAAAACCTGCCTATTCAGTAACTAACTCGTCGTAAAATTCGAAACCTGCCTTTTCGATAGCTAAGTTTTATAAAAATTAAAGTCCCATATATTCGATAATTAAGAGCTCTTAGAAGTAACGTCGTTACCATGTTTCCTTAATAACGAATAACCTGCCTATTAAGGAATTAAGTTCAATTCCAAAATGTTTGATAGTTAAAACCTCATGCAAAATATATAGGATTTAAGTTTCTTGAAAAATAAGAAATAGCCTTCTCCGAAAACTTAGTTTATCCGGTTACAAAAATATACTTAAACCAAACATCTGCTTGTGCGATGTGTAGATTCCATTGAAACTGAAGAAATTGCCTCCCGATAACAAAGACCTTCTAAATTCCTGAGAATCGGATTTAACTGACACCTGAAATCTTTTGAGAATCAGAGACTTAACTATACGAAAACTAATTTTACCAGTTTCGATGATAATCTCAAATCGTTGGTTATCATCGTCATCACCATCATCGTCATCGTTATCGTGGAAGATCGGAATATTATACATTAAAAGAGAACGACCCACTTTCGCTACAGTATACACAGAATATCATATACGCGAGAAAACTCGAAAGAAAATTCGCCATCGATCTAAAGTCCTCGATTGCACTATCATAAAGTAAGAATGCGAGCTTATGGAACTCCATGTAATTGCAAATGTACGATAAAAATAAACCATGATTTGTGCAAAGCATTTGGGAAAATGTATCGGCGGAACTTTATCCTCGATGAAAAATTGAATTGAGAAAACAGGTAATTCGAACGGCCAACAGTCACAGTATCAATATTATTGTAGAATAAGATGAAATATTTTGACAATATATTAATTCTATTAATAGTTCGTAATGTTCCATTTGACAAACGCTTGCGAAAACAGCTTCACTTTATTATTAATCATAGTTATTTTAATCGTAAAAAGAACGCGAGCACCTGTTTCCGAAGCGCTACGGAAATTCGCGGCTAACGGAATCGCGAGTATCTTTCCGAGGTGCTGTCAATTTTCGCAACACTAATTTCGCGTACGAGCAATAATCGCGAGCGCCTACGCGAGGCGCTGTGAATTTTCGCAACACTAATTTTGCGACGAGCAAAATCGCGAGCATCTTAGCGAGACGCTGTGAATTTTCGCAACGCTAAGTTCGCGAAGAGTGATCGAACAAAATCGCGGGCAACCTCTACCGAGGTGCACTTTTAATTTCGCAACTCTAATAATCGCGAATATTTTATACAATTGACGGGATAGTATCCCGCACTGGCGTCATGACGTAGACGCAGTACTGTACTGCGATATTAATCGCAATTCTGCGATATTAACCGCAATTTTGCGATATTAATCGCAGTGTTGCGATTCTTCGCAGAGCTGAAATCGCGAATATAATATCGAACAAACCGTGTACTTAGTTTCGCAACACTACTTTAAAAAAGAAAGAGAATTGTAAATCGCGTATACATTTTCGCAACACTACTTTGAAAATAAAGAAAAGGGCAAAATCGCGTATAAATTTTCGCTACACTACCCTGAAAAATAAAGAAAAGAGCAAAATCGCGTGTAAATTTTCGCAACACTACCCTGAAAAATAAAGAAAACAGCAATATCGCGTATAAATTTTCGCCACACTACTTTGAAAAAGTAAAGAAAAGGACAAAATCGCGTTTAAATGTTCGCTACACTACCCTGAAAAATAAAGAAAAGAGCGAAATCGCGTATAAATTTTCGCAACACTACTTTATAAAATAATGAAAGAAGCAAAGACGCGTATTGTTATTTTCGCGACACTAATTTCGCGGACGAAGCCGAATTCGCAGCTTTTTGCTGCGATGCGGCGAAGCAACTAACTACCACACAACTATTACTACTACTACTACAAGCGAACATAGTGACAAAGTAGTAACGTAAAACATAAACTTACTGTATATTTCTGAAAGAAAAAGGAAAGAATTAGGGTTACAACCTGAAAATCCTAACGAGAATGATTAATTAATATAATAAAAGCGGCGTAAGAAATTTCAATAAATAACATGACTTTAAATGAGAATTGAAATCTATTAAAGTGACTCTACGTAGAGCATTGACACTCTATATGCAAATGAATTTAAAAGTGAATTGTAATTGACTAAAAGTGACTCTACTGAGATCATTGAAATTTGTCGGTCAATACCATCGTCAAAGTAATTCGTCGAAAAATTCAATATACATTCGTTATTATTACTTTGACATTGGAATTGACCATCCGCGAAATTCTTACATACTAAACATCCTAGAAAAATCGTTACTACTCGCGACTATGGTACTAATTACCATAATCGCGGTCACTATGTTCGCAAACTACTAGCACACATAAAATACAACCAGTCGTTCGGTGCCGTTTCGGACCATTCGTCCTGCGGCATGATCGAACGACCGGAGGAACTTTGAATTTTGTCACTCACCAACCGAGAAAAGTGATAGTTGAAAAGTGTTTACCTCCACGTTGAGATCGTAGTCCATGGTCCGGCTGCATCCATGGTCCGGCTGCATCCATGGTCCGGCTGCATCCATGGACCGGCTGCATCCATGGTCCGGCTGCATCCATGGTTGGGCTGCGTCCATGGCCTGGCTGCATCCATGGCCTGGAGATTGTCCTTTCTTTAACACAAGAGAAGACAACATTATAGAATCTCTAAGGAGAATTATTTGAATATACGGTGGGTAAAATTAAACTCTAATTTAATTCTCTTAACCGTTTGAGTCTCAGGATATATTGGACAAATTTTGAGAGAAATAAAACAATTTTCTTTATAGAGATAGAATATAACGGATCTTTTTGATACTGAGACTCAAACGGTGAAAGTGAACTTTAAGTTCCAATTGAAATAGGGGTCGATTAATGAAAATGTTAGTGAAATAATGAAACTTACATCCTCCATCGTCCACCGACTGCACGATGGAGGTCCTCTCCGCAGGAGCAGGTGCTGACCCGCGAGTTTCGCGATTTCGGTGATCGGTATTCGCGACCGGTACGTTGAAACGATTTACGGTACGAACGAACACTGGCTCTACTTGCGCGAATACTCGTTTCGAGTATGTTTTAAATATATGCGATACAAAACCCGGCACTGACTCTAAGACCGATAAATCGGTCGCAAATTTTAATATGCAAGCGTTTGTCAATGAAACATTACATTTATATAATCGAGATACTTTAATTATAAGGTATTGAAATTAAAATTATATCGTATACTGTGATTATATCGTATGTCGTTCGAATTACTATTGAATGACAAAATAATAAAAAATTTCAACGATACAGTTTCCCAAACGAGTTACACAGATCAAAGTCCCATTTCTAATTGAAGATTTCATAATTCTGTGAACTTCTAAGCGCGAATGTTATTCTATACTCGCACTACAGACTTTACGATAGTGCAATCGAGTTCTAGAAAGACGGCAGCTTCTACTATATTACTTGAAAAATATCAAGAATCTCGAAACACGGGGAAATTGTAGCGAAAGTGAGTCATTTCTCATTTAACGTGAGTTCCAACTGATTGAGAATGGCCCAATATCCCAAAACCTTCTGCCGGAGATACTGTAAACATAAATAACAATCGGACTTGAAAAAATGAATCTATTTTTGTGAAAATTAATTAAGAACTGACATTACGGAGGAAATGGAGGTGGAAATATTAAGCTACGATAATTGCGAGTTTCGAGGAAAGAGAAAATGAATTGACAACATAATACAACATCTACGGGAAACAACTATCGAAAATAAATGTGCAATATTTTAATGGTTATTTCACAACACGTTGTGTTCAATCGCTTAAATTAATTAGAAACACTGGCGCGAAACCGTAACTTTAAGTTATTGACATTTACACGAAGTAATCACTTTATGTCACTGACACTATAACAACACGTTGTATTTAATCGCTTAAATTATTCAAAATCACTTGCACGAAACTATCACTTTGTGTCACTAACACTTCCACAAAACGTTACATTTAATTGTCGAAATAATTTAAAAATACTTGCACAAAATTGTCACTTGATGTCACTGACACATCCACAAAACCTTGTATTTAATTGTCGAAATAATTTAAAAACACTTGCACAAAACTGCCACTTGATGTCACGGACACATCCACAAAACGTTGTATTCAATTGTTAAAATAATGTAAAAACACTACAAGTAACGATCACTTGATGTCACTGATACTTCCACAAAACGTTGTATTTAATTGTCGAAATTATTTAAAAACACTTGCACAAAACTGTCACTTGATGTAACTGACCCATCCACAAAACCTTGTATTTAATTGTCGAAATAATTTAAAAACACTTGCACAAAACTGTCACTTGATGTCACTGACACATCCACAAAACCTTGTATTTAATTGTTGAAATAATTTAAAAACACTTGCACAAAACTGTCACTTGATGTCACTGACACATCCACAAAACCTTGTATTTAATTGTTGAAATAATTTAAAAACACTTGCACAAAACTGCCACTTGATGTCACTGACACATCCATAAAACGTTGTATTTAATTGGCGAAATAATTTAAAAACAGTTGCACAAAACTGTCACTTGATGTCACGGACACATCCACAAAACGTTGTATTCAATTGTTAAAATGATGTAAAAACACTACAAGTAACGATCACTTGATGTCACTAACACTTCCACAAAACGTTATATTTAATTGTCGAAATAATTTAAAAATACTTGCACAAAATTGTCACTTGATGTCACTGACACATCCACAAAACCTTGTATTTAATTGTCGAAATAATTTAAAAACACTTGCACAAAACTGCCACTTGATGTCACGGACACATCCACAAAACGTTGTATTCAATTGTTAAAATGATGTAAAAACACTACAAGTAACGATCACTTGATGTCACTGATACTTCCACAAAACGTTGTATTTAATTGTCGAAATTCTTTAAAAACACTTGCACAAAACTGTCACTTGATGTAACTGACCCATCCACAAAACCTTGTATTTAATTGTCGAAATAATTTAAAAACACTTGCACAAAACTGTCACTTGATGTCACTGACACATCCACAAAACCTTGTATTTAATTGTTGAAATAATTTAAAAACACTTGCACAAAACTGTCACTTGATGTCACTGACACATCCACAAAACCTTGTATTTAATTGTTGAAATAATTTAAAAACACTTGCACAAAACTGCCACTTGATGTCACTGACACATCCATAAAACGTTGTATTTAATTGGCGAAATAATTTAAAAACACTTGCACAAAACTGTCACTTGATGTCACGGACACATCCACAAAACGTTGTATTCAATTGTTAAAATGATGTAAAAACACTACAAGTAACGATCACTTGATGTCACTGATACTTCCACAAAACGTTGTATTTAATTGTCGAAATTATTTAAAAACACTTGCACAAAACTGTCACTTGATGTTACTGACACATCCACAAAACCTTGTATTTAATTGTCGAAATAATTTAAAAACACTTGCACAAAACTGTCACTTGATATCACTGACACATCCACAAAACCTTGTATTTAATTGTCGAAATAATTTAAAAACACTTGCACAAAACTGTCACTTGATGTCACTGACACATCCACAAAACCTTGTATTTAATTGTTGAAATAATTTAAAAACACTTGCACAAAACTGTCACTTGATGTAACTGACCCATCCACAAAACCTTGTATTTAATTGTCGAAATAATTTAAAAACACTTGCACAAAACTGTCACTTGATGTCACTGACACATCCACAAAACCTTGTATTTAATTGTTGAAATAATTTAAAAACACTTGCACAAAACTGTCACTTGATGTCACTGACACATCCACAAAACCTTGTATTTAATTGTTGAAATAATTTAAAAACACTTGCACAAAACTGCCACTTGATGTCACTGACACATCCATAAAACGTTGTATTTAATTGGCGAAATAATTTAAAAACAGTTGCACAAAACTGTCACTTGATGTCACGGACACATCCACAAAACGTTGTATTCAATTGTTAAAATGATGTAAAAACACTACAAGTAACGATCACTTGATGTCACTAACACTTCCACAAAACGTTATATTTAATTGTCGAAATAATTTAAAAATACTTGCACAAAATTGTCACTTGATGTCACTGACACATCCACAAAACCTTGTATTTAATTGTCGAAATAATTTAAAAACACTTGCACAAAACTGCCACTTGATGTCACGGACACATCCACAAAACGTTGTATTCAATTGTTAAAATGATGTAAAAACACTACAAGTAACGATCACTTGATGTCACTGATACTTCCACAAAACGTTGTATTTAATTGTCGAAATTCTTTAAAAACACTTGCACAAAACTGTCACTTGATGTAACTGACCCATCCACAAAACCTTGTATTTAATTGTCGAAATAATTTAAAAACACTTGCACAAAACTGTCACTTGATGTCACTGACACATCCACAAAACCTTGTATTTAATTGTTGAAATAATTTAAAAACACTTGCACAAAACTGTCACTTGATGTCACTGACACATCCACAAAACCTTGTATTTAATTGTTGAAATAATTTAAAAACACTTGCACAAAACTGCCACTTGATGTCACTGACACATCCATAAAACGTTGTATTTAATTGGCGAAATAATTTAAAAACACTTGCACAAAACTGTCACTTGATGTCACGGACACATCCACAAAACGTTGTATTCAATTGTTAAAATGATGTAAAAACACTACAAGTAACGATCACTTGATGTCACTGATACTTCCACAAAACGTTGTATTTAATTGTCGAAATTATTTAAAAACACTTGCACAAAACTGTCACTTGATGTTACTGACACATCCACAAAACCTTGTATTTAATTGTCGAAATAATTTAAAAACACTTGCACAAAACTGTCACTTGATATCACTGACACATCCACAAAACCTTGTATTTAATTGTCGAAATAATTTAAAAACACTTGCACAAAACTGTCACTTGATGTCACTGACACATCCACAAAACCTTGTATTTAATTGTTGAAATAATTTAAAAACACTTGCACAAAACTGTCACTTGATGTAACTGACCCATCCACAAAACCTTGTATTTAATTGTCGAAATAATTTAAAAACACTTGCACAAAACTGTCACTTGATGTCACTGACACATCCACAAAACCTTGTATTTAATTTTCGAAATAATTTAAAAACACTTGCAAAAACTGTCACTTGATATCACTGACACATCCACAAAACCTTGTATTTAATTGTTGAAATAATTTAAAAACACTTGCACAAAACTGCCACTTGATGTCACTGACACATCCATAAAACATTGTATTTAATTGGCGAAATAATTTAAAAACACTTGCACAAAACTGTCACTTGATGTCACTGACACATCCACAAAACCTTGTATTTAATTGTCGAAATAATTTAAAAACACTTGCAGGTAACTGGCACCTGAGGTCACTGATACTTCCACAAAACGTTGTATTTAATTGTTAAAATGATGTAAAAACACTACAAGTAACTATCACTTGATGCCACTAATACTTCCACAAAACATTGTATTTAATTGTTAAAATTATTTAATATCACTTTTAATTTATTGTTTAAGTAGTTTAATATTATAGCACACATGCACTAATAGTCGTAATCCAAGATCAAGAGTGACTAGGTACCCATATGCAAGTGCACAAATATACATAGGGACCAACCTGTCAAATCACGCGACCCGTTCGATGTCTGAAGCTGTACTGTGCTCTCCCGCCTCAGCGAGGTGGCTCGCTGAACATGCGTAGTGCACCTTACGTATTGAGATCCCCTTTCTCCATGGATAATTTTGCAAACTTCGGTTATTACAATAATTTTCGTCAATAATCGTTTATTACAGATGTAATTATTATTTAATAACTTGTCTCTGCTTATTTTTAATAAATCTTATGGTGAATAAAAATTATAGGAGTGAAGTACGTGGTTTATAATTGACGATGTACTTTTCAATGCTTACGAATATTTGATTCTTTGTGTAATACTTTTATCTTATTGATAAATAATATATTTGCAGCTATCTTCGATGAATTTCAAGCAACCTCCAATATTATTTGGGGAATATAATGTAAGAAATATATAAGGAAAGGATTTTCGAAGGTAGACACCTCGTTCGCCGACTGCGCGTGCTAAGCTAGTTTACCAACCGCACCAACTCGATACTCTGATTGGACGAACGATGCAAAAGGAAGAAAAAACGAAAATTATTGTTGTTATAATTTAGTTAGAGACAACGGAACTGTTCCACGCTGAACGTATTCAGTTTTTGGCAGATATTATCTCTCAAAACGGAGGGTTCAAATACATTTCATACCATCAAAATAGAAGGTTCCTGCTTGACTGCAATCCGATAGCGATAACGTTATCAAGAACTTCTATTTTATAGACGGTCGAACAAGTTGAAATATTTTACCATCCCTTATTTTGTTATCATCCCGCTGCTTTAACGAACACGGTTAACATCCTAGTCCAAATAAAATATGTTTTGCAATATTTCATCCCAACAAAGTAAGCATTACTGTATGCCAGTATAATGCAATTATATCTTTTATAATCTATAGTATCTTCTATGATATAGTAATTAAACCAATACAACCAATTCCTATTACTATCATGATTTTCTCCGGTACAATACATTTCCAATTGTTTTCTCAAGCCTTTCGTCGAGCCATTCAGGCAGACTTTCAAGTTGAATTCCTTTGCAATCATTTGACAAAACGCACTCCATTACATACGTCCTTTATTCCCTGACATTTGCAAATCGATACACAATGCTTCCGAAGCACATTTACGAATGTTGCACAACAGATCGCCGGAGGCTTTTTTGTAAAGGTCAAGTGCTTGGATCCACACGTTTACCATGGAATTTGCAATACAAAATTCTCCATTCGCATGTATATTTTACTAGTATGCAAATACTTGACAACCTCGACCGACGAAAGAATAATAATTTTGCACAACCTCTACGCGATATATTAGGAAACATCAACAAAAGAGCTTTCACCGTCTAACCTGCTGCATAATAAATTTTCGAGGCTGCATAACAAATATTCAAATTTTACGATAACACGATAACAATAATTCGAAATTATTCTCTATATTTTTTACGACTATCCCATTTATCAGGGCTTCGAATAAGCGCGAAAATAATATTATATATTCAGTATTTAATATTTTGATGACGCTCCCGTCAATTTTCTCACATTCGCTGTATGGTCCGAGGGAAAATCGATGGAACTTCGTTAACTATGATTTCTCCCCAACGTGGTCACCGTAAAGCAATTATCAGTCGAAGAGAGAATGTCTTCTGAGCATTTACTCCCTTTCATTGGCGAAAATGGCATTGGAGGTCGAATTACCCCGGTTTTTGCATCGTCGCTTTGTCAGCCAACGATATTTCGCACCGTTCAACCGAGAGCATCGTCGAGCCTCCACTTCTATCCACGAATCTAACGCGATAGATCAAAGTTTTTCGATTTCAATACGCGCAAACAGCGAATTCTCTGTACGATGACTTTCATCGGCTTTCCTCTCACCATTTAGCAGGAAATGTTTGGAAAAGCGAGGTAAAAATCGAGTAGGAAGCGGAAATATCGTACTCTTTGTTCCGCGCAACGTTTCTGTCCTTCCCAGTTTTCTCTCTGTGCTCCTCCTCTACACGCATTTCCTAGCATCGGAACAAAATAATAGGAATGCCAATCAACGAAAGTTTGACGAAACGCAAAAAATTTATTGAAACGCAGTAATCACATTGTCGAAGGTCGCCGTGAGCTCGGTTTAATAAAACGCTTTTTGCCGTACCCTGCATACGTGCGGCTTTTTTCTTCCATTGCCGATCCGCGATCAATTCGTGAAAATATGAAATATGCGAATAACAGAGAGGAGAGATGCAAAGTGATAAAGAGAGAGAGAGAGAGAGACATATCTCGATGAAGAGTATTAGGATTTTCCGTGTGCTCTTCCCTTTTATTTTTCTCATTGTACACCTTCCGATTGTACTCTTTGACGTTTATTAATTCAACGATTGGATATCTCGAGAAAGGGAGATTCGTTTTAAACAGTCGTCTTTGTAGATATCACGGGTCGCCGTTGCACGGGGAAAGTAATTGCACGGAAGTGGAGAATTATGCTGGTATTTATTTAAGTGTAAATTTTAATTACATCTGATGCAGAATAATGTAAATCGACTGTGTAATGTATTCGGTGATCGCGATGTTAATAACTGCGAAAAACAAGCATCGATGGAACGTGAAATTTTAATCAAATCGAGCCACTGTCGTTTCACGACTCTCAAATAAACATAGTGATACGGTACTCAAAGAGAAATCTGACCTAAACGATAGGAAACACGACACCGTTGCGAAACGTCCAACCATCCTCTTGTACGTGGATTAGTCGGAAATGCCATTCGTTTTTAGCACAATTTATAAGTTGCTCGTTTCAACGGACAACGATATCCAGTGATTCCTGCTCACTCCTCACGATTCAGTGACAGGGGATTATTAAAATGGTGGAAAATAATAATGCACTTTGCGCTAAATATACTAATATATCATTAATTCATAAAGATCTAGGTATAAGCTACATAAGTGATTACATTCAAAAATTCTCCATACGCTTTTACCAAACGTGCCATAAAAGTAAAGATAAAGCTATTAATTCCATAGGAAATTATTCTCAGGTTGACCTTAACTATAAGAAGTATAAACATAAGCGAATCATTCATTTGTTACTTAGTCTCTAGCCTTGTACTTATTGTATATTACTTCAAGTCTTCTATGATGAGACAGGTTTTTATAATTTTCCTATCATTCTTCTAAACTATAGACAATCGAGTTAATTTGTTAAAAACTTAATTTACTAATGACTGGGGTGAAAGTTAATCTTGGTACCCAGTTATCGTATCTTTATGTAATTGTTTATTATTGTATATTGTAAATAAAAAAAAAAAAAAAAAAGAAAGTTACAAATAATTTCCCTTTCATGATTATCAATGGGGCTCGTTGTTCACTTAATCATGAAGAACAATAAATTCTCGAATGGTACTGTTTGGATGCTTTGCAGGTATGTTTCTTAGACTATATGGAAGCAATATATACAAAGATTTCAACCTTCTACGTGTTCCAATCATTGTTCTACTTGTCGAAATTTACAAATAATTTACTTTAAAGGATTAACAATGGGGCTCGTGGTTCACTTAAACTTGAAGAACAAAAAATTGGCGAATTATACTGTTTGGATGCGTTGCATTTATGTTTCTTAGACTATATAGAAGCAATATATACAAAGATGTCAACCGTCTACATGTTCCATTCATTGTTCTACTTGCCGAACTTTACAAATAATTTCCTTTAAAGGATTAACAATGGGGCTCGTAGTTCAATTAAACTTGAAGAACAAAAAATTGGCGAATGGTACTGCTTGGATGCTTTGCGTACATGTTTCTTAGACTATATGGAAGCAATATATACAAAGATCTCAACCGTCTACGTGTTCCAATCATTGTTCTATTTGTCGAAATTTACAAATAATTTCCGTTAAAGTAATAACAATGGGGCTCGTAGTTCACTTAAACTTGAAGAACAAAAAATTGGCGAATTGTACTGTTTGGATGCTTTGCATATATGTTTCTTAGGCTATATAGAAGCAATATATACAAAGATTTCAACCGTCTACCTGTTCCATTCATTGTTCTACTTGTCGAAAGTTACAAATAATTTCCGTTAAAGGATTAACAATGGGGCTCGTTGTTCACATAAACTTGAAGAACAAAAAATTGGCGAATGGTACTGCTTGGATGATTTGCATATAGGTTTCATAGACTATATAGAAGCAATATATACAAAGATTTCAACAGTCTATCTGTTCTATTCATTGTTCTACTTGTCGAAAGTTACAAATAATTTCCGATAAAGGATTAACAATGGGACTCATTGTTCACTTAAACTTGAGGAACAAAAAATTGGCGAATTGTACTGTTTGGATGCTTTGCATATGTGTTTCTTAGACTATTTAGAAGCAATATGTAGAAAGATTTCACCCGTCTACCTGTACTATTCATTGATCTACTTGTAGAAAGTTACAAATAATTTCCATTTCATGATTATCATTGGGGCTCGCTGTTCACTTAAACTTGAAGATCAAAAAATTGGCGAATGTCACTGTTTAGATGCTTTGCATATAGGTTTCTTAGACTATATAGAAGCAATATATACAATGATTTCAACCGTCTACCTATTCCATTCATTGTTCTACTTGCCGAAATTTACAAATAATTTCATTTAAAGGATTAACAATGGGGCTCGTAGTTCACTTAAACTTGAAGAACAAAAAATTGGCGAATGGTACTGTTTGGATGCTTTGGATATATGTTTCTTAGATTATATAGAAGCAATATATACAAAGATTTCAACAGTGTACCTGTTCCATTCATTGTTCTACTTGTCGAAAATTACAAGTAATTTCCGATAAAGGATTAACCATTGGGGCTCATTGTTTACTTAAACTTGAAGAGCAAAAAATTGGCGAATTGTACTGTTTGGACGCTATGCATATATGTTTCTTAGACTATATAGAAGCAATATATACAATGATTTCAACAGTCTACCTGTTCCATTCATTGTTCTACTTGTCGAAATTTACAAATAATTTCCTTTAAAGGATTAACAATGGGGCTCGTAGTTCACTTAAACTTGAAGAACAAAAAATTGGCGAATTGTACTGTTTGGAGGCTTTGCGTATATGTTTCTTAGACTATTTAGAAGCAATATATAGAAAGATTTCACCCGTCTACCTTTACTATTCATTGTTCTACTTGTAGAAAGTTACAAATAATTTCCATTTCATGATTATCAATGGGGCTCGCTGTTCACTTAAACTTGAAGATCAAAAAATTGGCGAATTGTGCTGTTTGGATGCTTTGCATATATGTTTCGTAGATTATATAGAAGCGATATATACAATGATTTCAACCGTCTACCTGATCCATTCATTGTTCAACTTGTCGAAATTTACAAATAATTTCCTTTAAAGGATTATCAATGGGGCTCGCTGTTCACTTAAACTTGAAGATCAAAAAATTGGCGAATTGTACTGTTTGGATGCTTTGCATATATGTTTCGTAGATTATATAGAAGCAATATATACAATGATTTCAACCGTCTACCTGATACATTCATTGTTCTACTTGTCGAAATTTACAAATAATTTCCTTTAAAGGATTATCAATGGGGCTCGCTGTTCACTTAAACTTGAAGATCAAAAAATTGGCGAATTATACTGTTTGGATGCTTTGCATATATGTTTCGTAGATTATATAGAAGCAATATATACAATGATTTCAACCGTCTACCTGATACATTCATTGTTCTACTTGTCGAAATTTACAAATAATTTCCTTTAAAGGATTAACAATGGGGCTCGTAGTTCACTTAAACTTGAAGAACAAAAAATTGGCGAATTGTACTGTTTGGATGCTTTGCGTATATGTTTCTTAGACTATACAGAAGCAATATATACAAAGATTTCAACCGTCTACCTGTTCCATTCATTGTTCTACTTGTCGAAAGTTACAAATAATTTCCGATAAAGGATTAACCATTGGGGCTCATTGTTCACTTAAACTTGAAGAACAAAAAATTGGCGAATTGTACTGTTTGGATGCTTTGCGTATATGTTTCTTAGACTATACAGAAGCAATATATACAAAGATTTCAACCGTCTACCTGTTCCATTCATTGTTCTACTTGTCGAAAGTTACAAATAATTTCCGATAAAGGATTAACCATTGGGGCTCATTGTTCACTTAAACTTGAAGAACTAAAAATTGGCGAATTGTACTGTTTGGATGCTTTGCATATATGTTTCTTAGACTATATAGAAGCAATATATACTAAGATTTCAACCGTCTACCTGTTCTATTCATTGTTCTACTTGTCGAAAGTTACAAATAATTTCCGATAAAGGATTAACAATGGGACTCATTGTTCACTTAAACTTGAAGAACAAAAAATTGGCGAATGGTACTGTTTGGATGCTTTGCGTACATGTTTGTTAGACTATATGGAAGCAATATATACAAAGATTTCAACCGTCTACCTGTTCCATTCATTGTTCTACTTGTCGAAAGTTACAAATAATTTCCGATAAAGGATTAACCATTGGGGCTCGTTGTTCACTTAAACTTGAAGAACAAAAAATTGGCGAATGATACTGTTTGGATGCTTTGCATATATGTTTCTTAGACTATATAGAAACAATATATACATTGATTTCAACCGGCTACCTGTTCCATTCATTGTTCTACTTGTCGCAAGTTACAAGTAATTTCCGTTAAAGTATTAACAATGGGGCTCGTAGTTCACTTAAACTTGAAGATCAAATAATTGGCGAATTGTACTGTTTGGATTCTTTGCATATATGTTTCTTAGACTATACAGAAGCAATATATACAATGATTTCAACAGTCTACCTGTTCCATTCATTGTTCTACTTGTCGAAATTTACAAATAATTTCCTTTAAAGGATTAACAATGGGGCTCGTAGTTCACTTAAACTTGAAGATCAAAAAATTGGCGAATGGTACTCTTTGGATGCTTTGCATATATGTATCTTAGATTATATAGTAGCAATATATACGAAGATTTCAACCGTCTACCTGTTCCATTCATTGTTCTACTTGTCGAAATTTACAAATAATTTCCTTTAAAGGATTAACAATGGGGCTCGTTGTTCACTTAAACTTGAAGAACAAAAAATTGGCGGATGGTACTGTTTGGATGCTTTGCGTACATGTTTCTTAGACTATATGGTAGCAATATATACAAAGATTTCAACCGTCTACGTGTTCCAATCATTGTTCTACTTGTCGAAATTTACAAATGAGTTCCTTTAAAGGATTAACAATGGGGCTCGTTGTTCACTTAAACTTGAAGAACAAAAAATTGGCGAATGGTACTGTTTGGATGCTTTGCATATATGTTTCTTAGACTATATAGAAGCAAAATATACAAAGATTTCAACCGTCTACCTGTTCCATTCATTGTTCTACTTGTCGAAAGTTACAAATAATTTCCTTTAAAGGATTAACAATGGGGCTCATTGTTCACTTAAACTTGAAGAACAAAAAATTGGCGAATTGTACTGTTTGGATGCTTTGCATATATGTTTGTTAGACTATATAGACGCAATATATACAAAGATTTCAACCGTCTACCTGTTCCATTCATTGTTCTACTTGTCGAAATTTACAAATAATTTCCTTTAAAGGATTAACAATGGGGCTCGTTGTTCACTTAAACTTGAAGATCAATAAATTGGCGAATTGTACTGTTTGGATGCTTTGCATATATGTTTCTTAGACTATATAGACGCAATATATACAAGGATTTCAACCGTCTACCTGTTCCATTCATTGTTCTACTTGTCGAAAGTTACAAATAATTACCGATAAAGGATTAACCATTGGGGCTCATTGTTCACTTAAACTTGAAGAACAAAAAATTGGCGAATTGTACTGTTTGGATGCTTTGCATATATGTTTCTTAGACTATATAGAAGCAATATATACAAAGATTTCAACCGTCTACCTGTTCCATTCATTGTTCTACTTGTCGAAAGTTACAAATAATTTCCGATAAAGAATTAACAATGGGGCTCATTGTTCACTTAAACTTGAATGACAAAAAATTGGCGAATGGTAATGTTTGGATGCTTTGCATAAATGTTTCTTAGAATATATGGAAGCAATATATACAAAGATTTCAACCGTCTACGTGTTCCAATCATTGTTCTACTTGTCGAAAATTACAAGTGATTTCCGATAAAGGATTAACCATTGGGGCTCATTGTTCACTTAAACTTGAAGAACAAAAAATTGGCGAATGGTACTGTTTAGATGCTTTGCGTATATGTTTCTTAGACTATATAGAAGCAATATATACAATGATTTCAACAGTCTACATGTTCCATTCATTGTTCTACTTGTCGCAAGTTACAAATAATTTCCGTTAAAGTATTAACAATGGGACTCGTAGTTCACTTAAACTTGAAGATCAAATAATTGGCGAATTGTACTGTTTGGATGATTTGCAGATATGTTTCTCAAACTATATAGAAGCAATATATACAATGATTTCAACCGTCTACCTGTTCCATTCATTGTTATACTTGTCGAAAGTTACAAATAATTTCCGTTAAGGGATTAACAATGAGGATCGAAGTTTACTTAAACTTGAAGAACAAGAAATTGGCGAATTGTACTGTTTGGATGCTTTGCATATATGTTTCTTAGACTATATAGAAGCAATATATACAATGATTTCAACCGTCTACCTATTCCATTCATTGTTCTACTTGCCGAAATTTACAAATAATTTCCTTTAAAGTATTAACAATGGGGCTCGTAGTTCACTTAAACTTGAAGAACAAAAAATTGGCGAATGGTACTGTTTGGATGCTTTGGATATATGTTTCTTAGATTATATAGAAGCAATATATACAAAGATTTCAACCGTCTACCTGTTCCATTCATTGTTCTACTTGTCGAAAATTACAAGTAATTTCCGATAAAGGATTAACCATTGGGGCTCATTGTTTACTTAAACTTGAAGAGCAAAAAATTGGCGAATTGTACTGTTTGGATGCTTTGCATATTTGTTTCTTAGACTATTTAGAAGCAATATATAGAAAGATTTCACCCGTCTACCCGTACTATTCATTGTTCTACTTGTAGAAAGTTACAAATAATTTCCATTTCATGATTATCAATTGGGCTCGCTGTTCACTTAAACTTGAAGATCCAAAAATTGGCGATTGTTACTGTTTAGATGCTTTGCATATATGTTTCTTAGATTATATAGAAGCAATATATACAAAGATTTCAACCCTCTACCTGTTCCATTCATTGTTCTACTTGTCGAAAATTACAAATAATTTCCGATAAAGGATTAACCATTGGGGCTCATTGTTCACTTAAACTTGAAAAACAAAAAATTGGCGAATGGTACTGTCTGGATGCTTTGCGTACATGTTTCTTAGACTATATGGAAGCAATATATACAAAGATTTCAACCGTCTACGTGTTCCAATCATTGTTCTAATTGTCGAAATTTACAAATAATTTCCTTTAAAGGATTAACAATGGGGCTCGCTGTTCACTTAAACTTGAAGAACAATAAATTGGCGAATTGTACTGTTTGGATGCTTTGCATATATGTTTCTTAAACTATATAGAAGCAATATATACAAAGAATTCAACGGTCTACCTGTTCCATTCATTGTTCTACTTGTCGAAAGTTACAAATAATTTCCGATAAAGGATTAACCATTGTGGCTCATTGTTCACTTAAACTTGAAAAACAAAAAATTGACGAATTGTACTGTTTGGAAGCTTTGCATATATGTTTCTTAGACTATATGGAAGCAATATATACAAAGATTTCAACCGTCTACGTGTTCCAATCATTGTTCTACTTGTCGAAATATACAAATAATTTCCTTTAAAGTATTAACAATGGGGCTCGTTGTTCACTTAAACTTGAAGAACAAAAAAGTGGCGAATTGTACTGTTTGGATGCTTTGCATACTTGTTTCTTAGACTATTTAGAAGCAATATATAGAAAGATTTCACCCGTCTACCCGTACTATTCATTGTTCTACTTGTAGAAAGTTACAAATAATTTCCATTTCATGATTATCAATTGGGCTCGCTGTTCACTTAAACTTGAAGATCCAAAAATTGGCGATTGTTACTGTTTAGATGCTTTGCATATATGTTTCTTAGATTATATAGAAGCAATATATACAAAGATTTCAACCCTCTACCTGTTCCATTCATTGTTCTACTTGTCGAAAATTACAAATAATTTCCGATAAAGGATTAACCATTGGGGCTCATTGTTCACTTAAACTTGAAAAACAAAAAATTGGCGAATGGTACTGTCTGGATGCTTTGCGTACATGTTTCTTAGACTATATGGAAGCAATATATACAAAGATTTCAACCGTCTACGTGTTCCAATCATTGTTCTAATTGTCGAAATTTACAAATAATTTCCTTTAAAGGATTAACAATGGGGCTCGCTGTTCACTTAAATTTGAAGAACAATAAATTGGCGAATTGTACTGTTTGGATGCTTTGCATATATGTTTCTTAAACTATATAGAAGCAATATATACAAAGAATTCAACGGTCTACCTGTTCCATTCATTGTTCTACTTGTCGAAAGTTACAAATAATTTCCGATAAAGGATTAACCATTGTGGCTCATTGTTCACTTAAACTTGAAAAACAAAAAATTGACGAATTGTACTGTTTGGAAGCTTTGCATATATGTTTCTTAGACTATATGGAAGCAATATATACAAAGATTTCAACCGTCTACGTGTTCCAATCATTGTTCTACTTGTCGAAATATACAAATAATTTCCTTTAAAGTATTAACAATGGGGCTCGTTGTTCACTTAAACTTGAAGAACAAAAAAGTGGCGAATGGTACTGTTTGGATGCTTTGCATATATGTTTCTTAGACTATATAGAAGCAATATATACATTGATTTCAACCGGCTACCTGTTCCATTCATTGTTCTACTTGTCGAAATTTACAAATAATTTCCGATAAAGGATTAACCATTGGGGCTCATTGTCCACTTAAACTTGAAGAACAAAAAATTGGCGAATTATACTGTTTGGATGCTTTGCATATATGTTTCTTAGACTATATAGAAGCAATATATACAAAGATTTCAACCGGCTACCTGTTCCATTCATTGTTCTACTTGGCGAAATTTACAAATAATTTCCGATAAAGGATTAACCATTAGGGCTCATTGTTCACTTAAACTTGAAGAACAAAAAATTGGCGAATTGTACTGTTTGGATGCTTTGCATATGTGTTTCTTAGATAATATAGAAGCAATATATACAAAGATTTCAACCGTCTACCAGTTCCATTCATTGTTCTACTTGTCGAAAGTTACAAATAATTACCGATAAAGGATTACCCATTGGGGCTCATTGTTCACTTAAACTTGAAGAACAAAAAATTGGCGAATTGTACTGTTTGGATGCTTTGCATATATGTTTCTTAGACTATATAGAAGCAATATATATAAAGATTTCAACCGTCTACCTGTTCCATTCATTGTTCTACTTGTCGAAAGTTACAAATAATTTCCGATAAAGGATTAACAATGGGGCTCATTGTTCACTTAAACTTGAAGAACAAAAAATTGGCGGATGGTACTGTTTGGATGCTTTGCGTACATGTTTCTGAGACTATATGGAAGCAATATATACAAAGATTTCAACCGTGTACGTGTTCCAATCATTGTTCTACTTGTCGAAATTTACAAATAATTTCCTTTAAAGGATTAACAATGGGGCTCGTTGTTCACTTAAACTTGAAGAACAAAAAAGTGGCGAATGGTACTGTTTGGATGCTTTGCATATATGTTTCTTAGACTATATAGAAGCAATATATACAAAGATTTCAACCGTCTACCTGTTCCATTCATTGTTCTACTTGGCGAAATTTACAAATAATTTCCGATAAAGGATTAACCATTAGGGCTCATTGTTCACTTAAACTTGAAGAACAAAAAATTGGCGAATTGTACTGTTTGGATGCTTTGCATATGTGTTTCTTAGATTATATAGAAGCAATATATACAAAGATTTCAACCGTCTACCAGTTCCATTCATTGTTCTACTTGTCGAAAGTTACAAATAATTACCGATAAAGGATTAACCATTGGGGCTCATTGTTCACTTAAACTTGAAGAACAAAAAATTGACGAATTTTACTGTTTGGATGCTTTGCATATATGTTTCTTAGACTATATAGAAGCAATATATATAAAGATTTCAACCGTCTACCTGTTCCATTCATTGTTCTACTTGTCGAAAGTTACAAATAATTTCCGATAAAGGATTAACAATGGGGCTCATTGTTCACTTAAACTTGAAGAACAAAAAATTGGCGAATGGTACTGTTTGGATGCTTTGCGTACATGTTTCTTAGACTATATGGAAGCAATATATACAAAGATTTCAACCGTCTACGTGTTCCAATCATTGTTCTACTTGTCGAAATATACAAATAATTTCCTTTAAAGGATTAACAATGGGGCTCATTGTTCACTTAAACTTGAAGAACAAAAAAGTGGCGAATGGTACTGTTTGGATGCTTTGCATATATGTTTCTTAGACTATATAGAAGCAATATATACAAAGATTTCAACCGTCTACCTGTTCCATTCATTGTTCTACTTGTCGAAAGTTACAAATAATTTCCTTTAAAGGATTAACAATGGGGCTCATCGTTCACTTAAACTTGAAGAACAAAAAATTGGCGAATTGTACTGTTTGGATGCTTTGCATATATGTTTCTTAGACTATATAAAAGCAATATATACAATGATTTCAACCGTCTACCTGTTCCATTCATTGTTCTACTTGTAGAATGTTACAAATAATTTCCGTTAAGGGATTAACAATGGGGACCGTAGTTTACTTAAACTTGAAGAACAAAAAATTGGCGAATGGTACTGTTTGGATGCTTTGCATATATGTTTCTTAGACTATATAGAAGCAATATATACAAAGATTTCAACCGTCTACCTGTTCCATTCATTGTTCTACTTGTCGAAAGTTACAAATAATTTCCGATAAAGGATTAACAATGGGGGTCATTGTTCACTTAAACTTGAAGATCAAAAAATTGGCGAATGGTACTGTTTGGATGCTTTGCATATATGTTTCTTAGACTATATAGAATCAATATATACAAAGATTTCAACCGTCTACCTGTTCCATTCATTGTTCTACTTGTCGAAAGTTACAAATAATTTCCTTTAAAGGATTAACAATGGGGCTCATTGTTCACTTAAACTTGAAGAACAAAAAATTGGCGAATTGTACTGTTTGGATGCTTTGCATATATGTTTCTTAGACTATATAGAAGCAATATATACAATGATTTCAACCGTCTACCTGTTCCATTCATTGTTCTACTTGTCGAAAGTTACAAATAATTTCCGTTAAGGGATTAACAATGGGGATCGTAGTTTACTTAAACTTGAAGAACAAAAAATTGGCGAATTGTACTGTTTGGATGCTTTGCATAGATGTTTCTTAGACTATTTAGAAGCAATATATAGAAAGATTTCACCCGTCTACCTGTACTATTCATTGTTCTACTTGTAGAAAGTTACAAATAGTTTCCATTTCATGATTATCAATGGGGCTCGCTGTTCACTTAAACTTGAAGATCAAAAAATTGGCGATTGTTACTGTTTAGTTGCTTTGCATATATGTTTCTTAGATTATATCGAAGCAATATATACAAAGATTTCAACCGTCTACCAGTTCCATTCATTGTTCTACTTGTCGAAAGTTACAATTAATTACCGATAAAGGATTAACCATTGGGGCTCATTGTTCACTTAAACTTGAAGAACAAAAAATTGGCGAATTGTACTGTTTGGATGCTTTGCATATATGTTTCTTAGACTATATAGAAGCAATATATACAAAGATTTCAACCGTCTACCTGTTCCATTCATTGTTCTACTTGTCGAAAGTTACAAATAATTTCCGATAAAGGATTAACCATTGGGGCTCATTGTTCACTTAAACTTGAAGAACAATAAATTGGCGAATTGTACTGTTTGGATGCTTTGCATATATGTTTCTTAGACTATATAGAAGCAATATATACAAAGATTTCAACCGTCTACCTGTTCCATTCATTGTTCTACTTGTCGAAAGTTACAAATAATTTCCGATAAAGGATTAACAATGGGGCTCATTGTTCACTTAAACTTGAAGGACAAAAAATTGGCGAATGGTACTGTTTGGATGCTTTGCGTACTTGTTTCTTAGACTATATGGAAGCAATGTATACAAGGATTTCAACCGTCTACCAGTTCCATTCATTGTTCTACTTGTCGAAAGTTACAAATAATTACCGATAAAGGATTAACCATTGGGGCTCATTGTTCACTTAAACTTGAAGAACAAAAAATTGGCGAATTGTACTGTTTGGATGCTTTGCATATATGTTTCTTAGACTATACAGAAGCAATATATACAAAGATTTCAACCGTCTACCTGTTCCATTCATTGTTCTACTTGTCGAAAGTTACAAATAATTTCCTTTAAAGGATTAACAATGGGGCTCATTGTTCACTTAAACTCGAAGAACAAAAAATTGGCGAATTGTAATGTTTGGATGCTTTGCATATATGTTTCTTAGACTATATAGAAGCAATATATACAATGATTTCAACCGTCTACCTGTTCCATTCATTGTTCTACTTGTCGAATGTTACAAATAATTTCCGTTAAGGAATTAACAATGGGGATCGTAGTTTACTTAAACTTGAAGAACAAAAAATTGGCGAATTGTACTGTTTGGATGCTTTGCATATATGTTTCTTAGACTATATAGAAGCAATATATACAAAGATTTCAACCGTCTACCTGTTCCATTCACTGTTCTACTTGTCGCAATTTACAAATAATTTCCGTTAAGGGATTAACAATGGGGATCGTAGTTCACCTAAACTTGAAGAACAAAAAATTGGCGAATTGTACTGTTTGGATGCTTTGCGTACATGTTTCTTAGACTATATGGAAGCAATATATACAAAGATTTCAACCGTCTACGTGTTCCAATCATTGTTCTACTTGTAGAAAGTTACAATTAATTTCCGTTAAGGGATTAACAATGGGGCTCGTAGTTCACTTAAACTTGAAGAACAAGAAATTGGCGAATGGTACTGTTTGGATGCTTTGCATATATGTTTCTTAGACTATACAGAAGCAATATATACATTGATTTCAACCGGCTACCTGTTCCATTCATTGTTCTACTTGTCGAAATTTACAAATAATTTCCGATAAAGGATTAACCATTGGGGCTCATTTTCCACTTAAACTTGAAGAACAAAAAATTGGCGAATTATACTGTTTGGATGCTTTGCATATATGTTTCTTAGACTATATAGAAGCAATATATACAAAGATTTCAACCGGCTACCTGTTCCATTCATTGTTCTACTTGGCGAAATTTACAAATAATTTCCGATAAAGGATTAACAATGGGGCTCATTGTTCACTTAAACTTGAAGAACAAAAAATTGGCGAATGGTACTGTTTGGATGCTTTGCGTACATGTTTCTTAGACTATATGGAAGCAATATATACAAAGATTTCAACCGTCTACGTGTTCCAATCATTGTTCTACTTGTCGAAATATACAAATAATTTCCTTTTATGGATTAACAATGGGGCTCGTTGTTCACTTAAACTTGAAGAACAAAAAAGTGGCGAATGGTACTGTTTGGATGCTTTGCATATATGTTTCTTAGACTATACAGAAGCAATATATACAAAGATTTCAACCGTCTACCTGTTCCATTCATTGTTCTACTTGTCGAAAGTTACAAATAATTTCCGATAAAGGATTAACAATCGGGCTCATTGTTCACTTAAACTTGAAGAACAAAAAATTGGCGAATGGTACTGTTTGGATGCTTTGCATATATGTTTCTTAGACTATATAGAAGCAATATATACAAAGATTTCAACCGTCTACCTGTTCCATTCATTGTTCTACTTGTCGAAAGTTACAAATAATTTCCTTTAAAGGATTAACAATGGGGCTCATTGTTCACTTAAACTTGAAGAACAAAAAATTGGCGAATTGTACTGTTTGGATGCTTTGCATATATGTTTCTTAGACTATATAAAAGCAATATATACAATGATTTCAACCGTCTACCTGTTCCATTCATTGTTCTACTTGTAGAATGTTACAAATAATTTCCGTTAAGGGATTAACAATGGGGACCGTAGTTTACTTAAACATGAAGAACAAAAAATTGGCAAATGGTACTGTTTGGATGCTTTGCATATATGTTTCTTAGACTATATAGAAGCAATATATACAAAGATTTCAACCGTCTACCTGTTCCATTCATTGTTCTACTTGTCGAAAGTTACAAATAATTTCCGATAAAGGATTAACAATGGGGGTCATTGTTCACTTAAATTTGAAGATCAAAAAATTGGCGAATGGTACTGTTTGGATGCTTTGCATAGATGTTTCTTAGACTATTTAGAAGCAATATATAGAAAGATTTCACCCGTCTACCTGTACTATTCATTGTTCTACTTGTAGAAAGTTACAAATAGTTTCCATTTCATGATTATCAATGGGGCTCGCTGTTCACTTAAACTTGAAGATCAAAAAATTGGCGATTGTTACTGTTTAGATGCTTTGCATATATGTTTCTTAGATTATATAGAAGCAATATATACAAAGATTTCAACCGTCTACCAGTTCCATTCATTGTTCTACTTGTCGAAAATTACAAATAATTTCCGATAAAGGATTAACCATTGGGGCTCATTGTTCACTTAAACTTGAAGAACAAAAAATTGGCGAATTGTACTGTTTGGATGCTTTGCATATATGTTTCTTAGACTATATAGAAGCAATATATACAATGATTTCAACAATCTACCTGTTCCATTCATTGTTCTACTTGTCGAAATTTACAAATAATTTCCTTTAAAGGATTAACAATGGGGCTCGTAGTTCACTTAAACTTGAAGAACAAAAAATTGGCGAATGGTACTGTTTGGATGCTTTGCATATATGTTTCTTAGACTATATAGAAGCAGTATATACAAAGAATTCAACCGTCTACCAGTTTCATTCATTGTTCTACTTGTCGAAAGTTACAAATAATTTCCGATAACGGATTAACCATTGGGGCTCATTGTTCACTTAAACTTGAAGAACAAAAAATTGGCGAATTGTACTGTTTGGATGCTTTGCATATATGTTTCTTATACTATATAGAAGCAATATATACAAAGATTTCAACCGTCTACCTGTTCCATTCAATGTTCTACTTGTCGAAATTTACAAATAATTTCCGTTAAAGTGTTAACAATGGGGCTCGTAGTTCACTTAAACTTGAAGATGAAATAATTGGCGAATTGTACTGTTTGGATGCTTTGCATATATGTTTCTTAGTCTATATAGACGCAATATATACAAGGATTTCAAACGTCTACCTGTTCCATTCATTGTTCTACTTGTCGAAAGCTACAAATAATTTCCGATAACGGATTAACCATTGGGGCTCATTGTTCACTTAAACTTGAAGAACAATAAATTGGCGAATTGTACTGTTTGGATGCTTTGCATATATGTTTCTTAGACTATATAGAAGCAATATATACAAAGATTTCAACCGTCTACCAGTTCCATTCATTGTTCTACTTGTCGGAAGTTACAAATAATTTCCGATAAAGGATTAACAATGGGGCTCATTGTTCACTTAAACTTGAAGAACAAAAAATTGGCGAATGGTACTGTTTGGATGCTTTGCATATATGTTTCTTAGACTATATAGAAGCAATATATACATTGATTTCAACCTTCTACCTGTTCCACTCATTGTTCTACTTGTCGCAAGTTACAAATAATTTCCGATAAAGGATTAACCATTGGGGCTCACTGTTCACTTAAACTTGAAGAACAAAAAATTGGCGAATGGTACTGTTTGGATGCTTTGCATATATGTTTCTTAGACTATATGGAAGCAATATATACAAAGATTTCAACCGTCTACGTGTTCCAATCATTGTTCTACTTGTAGAAAGTTACAATTAATTTCCGTTAAAGGATTGGCAATGGGGCTCGTAGTTCACTTAAACTTGAAGAACAAAAAATTGGCGAATTGTACTGTTTGGATGCTTTGCATATATGTTTCGTAGACTATATAGAAGCAATATATACAATGATTTCAACCGTCTACATGATCCATTCATTGTTCTACTTGTTGAAATTTACAAATAATTTCCTTTAAAGGATTAACAATGGGGCTCGTAGTTCACTTAACCTTGAAGAACAAAAAATTGGCGAATTGTACTGTTTGGATGCTTTGCATAGATGTGTTCTTAGACTATTTAGAAGCAATATATAGAAAGATTTCACCCGTCTACCTGTACTATTCATTGTTCTACTTGTAGAAAGTTACAAATAATTTCTATTCCATGATTATCAATGGGGCTCGCTGTTCACTTAAACTTGAAGATCAAAAAATTGGCGATTGTTACTGTTTAGATGCTTTGCATATATGTTTCTTAGATTATATAGAAGCAATATATACAAAGATTTCAACCGTCTACCTGTTCCATTCACTGTTCTACTTGTCGAAAGTTACAAATAATTTCCGTTAAGGGATTAACAATGGGGATCGTAGTTTACTTAAACTTGAAGAACAAAAAATTGGCGAATGGTACTGTTTGGATGCTTTGCGTACATGTTTCTTAAACTATATGGAAGCAATATATACAATGATTTCAACCGTCTACCTGTTCCATTCATTGTTCTACTTGTCGAAAGTTACAAATAATTACCGATAAAGGACTAACCATTGGGGCTCATTGTTCACTTAAACTTGAAGAACAAATAATTGGCGAATTGTACTGTTTGGATGCTTTGCATATATGTTTTTTAGATTATATAGAAGCAATATATACAAAGATTTCAACCGTCTACCTGTTCGATTCATTGTTCCACTTGTCGAAAGTTACAAATAATTTCCGATAATGGATTAACAATGGGGCTCATTGTTCACTTAAACTTGAAGAACAAAAAATTGGCGAATGGTACTGTTTGGATGCTTTGCATATATGTTTCTTAGACTATATAGAAGCAATATATACATTGATTTCAACCGTCTACCTGTTCCACTCATTGTTCTACTTGTCGCAAGTTACAAATAATTTCCGTTAAAATGTTAACAATGGGGCTCGTAGTTCACTTAAACTTGAAGATGAAATAATTGGCGAATTGTACTGTTTGGATGCTTTGCATATATGTTTCATAGATTAATAGAAGCAATATATACAAAGATTTCAACCGTCTACCTGTTCCATTCATTGTTCTACTTGTCGAAAGCTACAAATAATTTCCGATAACGGATTAACCATTGGGGCTCATTGTTCACTTAAACTTGAAGAACAAAAAATTGGCGAATTGTACTGTTTGGATGCTTTGCATATATGTTTCTTAGACTATATAGAAGCAATATATACAAAGATTTCAACCGTCTACCTGTTCCATTCATTGATCTACTTGTCGAAAGTTACAAATAATTTCCGATAAAGGATTAACAATGGGTCTCATTGTTCACTTAAACTTGAAGAACAAAAAATTGGCGAATGGTACTGTTTGGATGCTTTGCATATATGTTTCTTAGACTATATGGAAGCAATATATACAAAGATTTCAACCGTCTACCTGTTCCATTCATTGTTCTACTTGTCGAAAGCTACAAATAATTTCCGTTAAAGGATTAACAATGGGGCTCGTAGTTCACATAAACTTGAAGAACAAAAAATTGGCGAATTGTACTGTTTGGATGCTTTGCATAGATGTTTCTTAGACTATTTAGAAGCAATATATAGAAAGATTTCACCCGTCTACCTGTACTATTCATTGTTCTACTTGTAGAAAGTTACAAATAATTTCCATTTCATGATTATCAATGGGGCTCGCTGTTCACTTAAACTTGAAGAACAAAAAATTGGCTAATGGTACTGTTTGGATGCTTTGCATATATGTTTCTTAGACTATATAGAAGCAATATATACATTGATTTCAACCTTCTACCTGTTCCACTCATTGTTCTACTTGTCGCAAGTTACAAATAATTTCCGTTAAAGTGTTAACAATGGGGCTCGTAGTTCACTTAAACTTGAAGATGAAATAATTGGCGAATTGTACTGTTTGGATGCTTTGCATATATGTTTCTTAGATTATATAGAAGCAATATATACAAAGATTTCACCCGTCTACCTGTACTATTCATTGTTCTACTTGTAGAAAGTTACAAATAATTTCTATTCCATGATTATCAATGGGGCTCGCTGTTCACTTAAACTTGAAGATCAAAAAATTGGCGATTGTTACTGTTTAGATGCTTTGCATATATGTTTCTTAGATTATATAGAAGCAATATATACAAAGATTTCAACCGTCTACCTGTTCCATTCACTGTTCTACTTGTCGAAAGTTACAAATAGTTTCCGTTAAGGGATTAACAATGGGGATCGTAGTTTACTTAAACTTGAAGAACAAAAAATTGGCGAATGGTACTGTTTGGATGCTTTGCGTACATGTTTCTTAAACTATATGGAAGCAATATATACAATGATTTCAACCGTCTACCTGTTCCATTCATTGTTCTACTTGTCGAAAGTTACAAATAATTACCGATAAAGGACTAACCATTGGGGCTCATTGTTCACTTAAACTTGAAGAACAAATAATTGGCGAATTGTACTGTTTGGATGCTTTGCATATATGTTTCATAGATTAATAGAAGCAATATATACAAAGATTTCAACCGTCTACCTGTTCCATTCATTGTTCTACTTGTCGAAAGTTACAAATAATTTCCGATAAAGGATTAACAATGGGGCTCATTGTTCACTTAAACTTGAAGAACAAAAAATTGGCGGATGGTACTGTTTGGATGCTTTGCGTACATGTTTCTGAGACTATATGGAAGCAATATATACAAAGATTTCAACCGTGTACGTGTTCCATTCATTGTTCTACTTGTCGAAATTTACAAATAATTTCCGATAAAGGATTAACCATTGGGGCTCATTGTCCACTTAAACTTGAAGAACAAAAAATTGGCGAATTATACTGTTTGGATGCTTTGCATATATGTTTCTTAGACTATATAGAAGCAATATATACAAAGATTTCAACCGGCTACCTGTTCCATTCATTGTTCTACTTGGCGAAATTTACAAATAATTTCCGATAAAGGATTAACCATTAGGGCTCATTGTTCACTTAAACTTGAAGAACAAAAAATTGGCGAATTGTACTGTTTGGATGCTTTGCATATGTGTTTCTTAGATAATATAGAAGCAATATATACAAAGATTTCAACCGTCTACCAGTTCCATTCATTGTTCTACTTGTCGAAAGTTACAAATAATTACCGATAAAGGATTACCCATTGGGGCTCATTGTTCACTTAAACTTGAAGAACAAAAAATTGGCGAATTGTACTGTTTGGATGCTTTGCATATATGTTTCTTAGACTATATAGAAGCAATATATATAAAGATTTCAACCGTCTACCTGTTCCATTCATTGTTCTACTTGTCGAAAGTTACAAATAATTTCCGATAAAGGATTAACAATGGGGCTCATTGTTCACTTAAACTTGAAGAACAAAAAATTGGCGGATGGTACTGTTTGGATGCTTTGCGTACATGTTTCTGAGACTATATGGAAGCAATATATACAAAGATTTCAACCGTGTACGTGTTCCAATCATTGTTCTACTTGTCGAAATTTACAAATAATTTCCTTTAAAGGATTAACAATGGGGCTCGTTGTTCACTTAAACTTGAAGAACAAAAAAGTGGCGAATGGTACTGTTTGGATGCTTTGCATATATGTTTCTTAGACTATATAGAAGCAATATATACAAAGATTTCAACCGTCTACCTGTTCCATTCATTGTTCTACTTGGCGAAATTTACAAATAATTTCCGATAAAGGATTAACCATTAGGGCTCATTGTTCACTTAAACTTGAAGAACAAAAAATTGGCGAATTGTACTGTTTGGATGCTTTGCATATGTGTTTCTTAGATTATATAGAAGCAATATATACAAAGATTTCAACCGTCTACCAGTTCCATTCATTGTTCTACTTGTCGAAAGTTACAAATAATTACCGATAAAGGATTAACCATTGGGGCTCATTGTTCACTTAAACTTGAAGAACAAAAAATTGACGAATTTTACTGTTTGGATGCTTTGCATATATGTTTCTTAGACTATATAGAAGCAATATATATAAAGATTTCAACCGTCTACCTGTTCCATTCATTGTTCTACTTGTCGAAAGTTACAAATAATTTCCGATAAAGGATTAACAATGGGGCTCATTGTTCACTTAAACTTGAAGAACAAAAAATTGGCGAATGGTACTGTTTGGATGCTTTGCGTACATGTTTCTTAGACTATATGGAAGCAATATATACAAAGATTTCAACCGTCTACCAGTTCCATTCATTGTTCTACTTGTCGAAAGTTACAAATAATTACCGATAAAGGATTACCCATTGGGGCTCATTGTTCACTTAAACTTGAAGAACAAAAAATTGGCGAATTGTACTGTTTGGATGCTTTGCATATATGTTTCTTAGACTATATAGAAGCAATATATATAAAGATTTCAACCGTCTACCTGTTCCATTCATTGTTCTACTTGTCGAAAGTTACAAATAATTTCCGATAAAGGATTAACAATGGGGCTCATTGTTCACTTAAACTTGAAGAACAAAAAATTGGCGGATGGTACTGTTTGGATGCTTTGCGTACATGTTTCTGAGACTATATGGAAGCAATATATACAAAGATTTCAACCGTGTACGTGTTCCAATCATTGTTCTACTTGTCGAAATTTACAAATAATTTCCTTTAAAGGATTAACAATGGGGCTCGTTGTTCACTTAAACTTGAAGAACAAAAAAGTGGCGAATGGTACTGTTTGGATGCTTTGCATATATGTTTCTTAGACTATATAGAAGCAATATATACAAAGATTTCAACCGTCTACCTGTTCCATTCATTGTTCTACTTGGCGAAATTTACAAATAATTTCCGATAAAGGATTAACCATTAGGGCTCATTGTTCACTTAAACTTGAAGAACAAAAAATTGGCGAATTGTACTGTTTGGATGCTTTGCATATGTGTTTCTTAGATTATATAGAAGCAATATATACAAAGATTTCAACCGTCTACCAGTTCCATTCATTGTTCTACTTGTCGAAAGTTACAAATAATTACCGATAAAGGATTAACCATTGGGGCTCATTGTTCACTTAAACTTGAAGAACAAAAAATTGACGAATTTTACTGTTTGGATGCTTTGCATATATGTTTCTTAGACTATATAGAAGCAATATATATAAAGATTTCAACCGTCTACCTGTTCCATTCATTGTTCTACTTGTCGAAAGTTACAAATAATTTCCGATAAAGGATTAACAATGGGGCTCATTGTTCACTTAAACTTGAAGAACAAAAAATTGGCGAATGGTACTGTTTGGATGCTTTGCGTACATGTTTCTTAGACTATATGGAAGCAATATATACAAAGATTTCAACCGTCTACGTGTTCCAATCATTGTTCTACTTGTCGAAATATACAAATAATTTCCTTTAAAGGATTAACAATGGGGCTCATTGTTCACTTAAACTTGAAGAACAAAAAAGTGGCGAATGGTACTGTTTGGATGCTTTGCATATATGTTTCTTAGACTATATAGAAGCAATATATACAAAGATTTCAACCGTCTACCTGTTCCATTCATTGTTCTACTTGTCGAAAGTTACAAATAATTTCCTTTAAAGGATTAACAATGGGGCTCATCGTTCACTTAAACTTGAAGAACAAAAAATTGGCGAATTGTACTGTTTGGATGCTTTGCATATATGTTTCTTAGACTATATAAAAGCAATATATACAATGATTTCAACCGTCTACCTGTTCCATTCATTGTTCTACTTGTAGAATGTTACAAATAATTTCCGTTAAGGGATTAACAATGGGGACCGTAGTTTACTTAAACTTGAAGAACAAAAAATTGGCGAATGGTACTGTTTGGATGCTTTGCATATATGTTTCTTAGACTATATAGAAGCAATATATACAAAGATTTCAACCGTCTACCTGTTCCATTCATTGTTCTACTTGTCGAAAGTTACAAATAATTTCCGATAAAGGATTAACAATGGGGGTCATTGTTCACTTAAACTTGAAGATCAAAAAATTGGCGAATGGTACTGTTTGGATGCTTTGCATATATGTTTCTTAGACTATATAGAATCAATATATACAAAGATTTCAACCGTCTACCTGTTCCATTCATTGTTCTACTTGTCGAAAGTTACAAATAATTTCCTTTAAAGGATTAACAATGGGGCTCATTGTTCACTTAAACTTGAAGAACAAAAAATTGGCGAATTGTACTGTTTGGATGCTTTGCATATATGTTTCTTAGACTATATAGAAGCAATATATACAATGATTTCAACCGTCTACCTGTTCCATTCATTGTTCTACTTGTCGAAAGTTACAAATAATTTCCGTTAAGGGATTAACAATGGGGATCGTAGTTTACTTAAACTTGAAGAACAAAAAATTGGCGAATTGTACTGTTTGGATGCTTTGCATAGATGTTTCTTAGACTATTTAGAAGCAATATATAGAAAGATTTCACCCGTCTACCTGTACTATTCATTGTTCTACTTGTAGAAAGTTACAAATAGTTTCCATTTCATGATTATCAATGGGGCTCGCTGTTCACTTAAACTTGAAGATCAAAAAATTGGCGATTGTTACTGTTTAGTTGCTTTGCATATATGTTTCTTAGATTATATCGAAGCAATATATACAAAGATTTCAACCGTCTACCAGTTCCATTCATTGTTCTACTTGTCGAAAGTTACAATTAATTACCGATAAAGGATTAACCATTGGGGCTCATTGTTCACTTAAACTTGAAGAACAAAAAATTGGCGAATTGTACTGTTTGGATGCTTTGCATATATGTTTCTTAGACTATATAGAAGCAATATATACAAAGATTTCAACCGTCTACCTGTTCCATTCATTGTTCTACTTGTCGAAAGTTACAAATAATTTCCGATAAAGAATTAACAATGGGGCTCATTGTTCACTTAAACTTGAATGACAAAAAATTGGCGAATGGTAATGTTTGGATGCTTTGCATAAATGTTTCTTAGAATATATGGAAGCAATATATACAAAGATTTCAACCGTCTACGTGTTCCAATCATTGTTCTACTTGTCGAAAATTACAAGTGATTTCCGATAAAGGATTAACCATTGGGGCTCATTGTTCACTTAAACTTGAAGAACAAAAAATTGGCGAATGGTACTGTTTAGATGCTTTGCGTATATGTTTCTTAGACTATATAGAAGCAATATATACAATGATTTCAACAGTCTACATGTTCCATTCATTGTTCTACTTGTCGCAAGTTACAAATAATTTCCGTTAAAGTATTAACAATGGGACTCGTAGTTCACTTAAACTTGAAGATCAAATAATTGGCGAATTGTACTGTTTGGATGATTTGCAGATATGTTTCTCAAACTATATAGAAGCAATATATACAATGATTTCAACCGTCTACCTGTTCCATTCATTGTTATACTTGTCGAAAGTTACAAATAATTTCCGTTAAGGGATTAACAATGAGGATCGAAGTTTACTTAAACTTGAAGAACAAGAAATTGGCGAATTGTACTGTTTGGATGCTTTGCATATATGTTTCTTAGACTATATAGAAGCAATATATACAATGATTTCAACCGTCTACCTATTCCATTCATTGTTCTACTTGCCGAAATTTACAAATAATTTCCTTTAAAGTATTAACAATGGGGCTCGTAGTTCACTTAAACTTGAAGAACAAAAAATTGGCGAATGGTACTGTTTGGATGCTTTGGATATATGTTTCTTAGATTATATAGAAGCAATATATACAAAGATTTCAACCGTCTACCTGTTCCATTCATTGTTCTACTTGTCGAAAATTACAAGTAATTTCCGATAAAGGATTAACCATTGGGGCTCATTGTTTACTTAAACTTGAAGAGCAAAAAATTGGCGAATTGTACTGTTTGGATGCTTTGCATATTTGTTTCTTAGACTATTTAGAAGCAATATATAGAAAGATTTCACCCGTCTACCCGTACTATTCATTGTTCTACTTGTAGAAAGTTACAAATAATTTCCATTTCATGATTATCAATTGGGCTCGCTGTTCACTTAAACTTGAAAATCCAAAAATTGGCGATTGTTACTGTTTAGATGCTTTGCATATATGTTTCTTAGATTATATAGAAGCAATATATACAAAGATTTCAACCCTCTACCTGTTCCATTCATTGTTCTACTTGTCGAAAATTACAAATAATTTCCGATAAAGGATTAACCATTGGGGCTCATTGTTCACTTAAACTTGAAAAACAAAAAATTGGCGAATGGTACTGTCTGGATGCTTTGCGTACATGTTTCTTAGACTATATGGAAGCAATATATACAAAGATTTCAACCGTCTACGTGTTCCAATCATTGTTCTAATTGTCGAAATTTACAAATAATTTCCTTTAAAGGATTAACAATGGGGCTCGCTGTTCACTTAAACTTGAAGAACAATAAATTGGCGAATTGTACTGTTTGGATGCTTTGCATATATGTTTCTTAAACTATATAGAAGCAATATATACAAAGAATTCAACGGTCTACCTGTTCCATTCATTGTTCTACTTGTCGAAAGTTACAAATAATTTCCGATAAAGGATTAACCATTGTGGCTCATTGTTCACTTAAACTTGAAAAACAAAAAATTGACGAATTGTACTGTTTGGAAGCTTTGCATATATGTTTCTTAGACTATATGGAAGCAATATATACAAAGATTTCAACCGTCTACGTGTTCCAATCATTGTTCTACTTGTCGAAATATACAAATAATTTCCTTTAAAGTATTAACAATGGGGCTCGTTGTTCACTTAAACTTGAAGAACAAAAAAGTGGCGAATTGTACTGTTTGGATGCTTTGCATACTTGTTTCTTAGACTATTTAGAAGCAATATATAGAAAGATTTCACCCGTCTACCCGTACTATTCATTGTTCTACTTGTAGAAAGTTACAAATAATTTCCATTTCATGATTATCAATTGGGCTCGCTGTTCACTTAAACTTGAAGATCCAAAAATTGGCGATTGTTACTGTTTAGATGCTTTGCATATATGTTTCTTAGATTATATAGAAGCAATATATACAAAGATTTCAACCCTCTACCTGTTCCATTCATTGTTCTACTTGTCGAAAATTACAAATAATTTCCGATAAAGGATTAACCATTGGGGCTCATTGTTCACTTAAACTTGAAAAACAAAAAATTGGCGAATGGTACTGTCTGGATGCTTTGCGTACATGTTTCTTAGACTATATGGAAGCAATATATACAAAGATTTCAACCGTCTACGTGTTCCAATCATTGTTCTAATTGTCGAAATTTACAAATAATTTCCTTTAAAGGATTAACAATGGGGCTCGCTGTTCACTTAAATTTGAAGAACAATAAATTGGCGAATTGTACTGTTTGGATGCTTTGCATATATGTTTCTTAAACTATATAGAAGCAATATATACAAAGAATTCAACGGTCTACCTGTTCCATTCATTGTTCTACTTGTCGAAAGTTACAAATAATTTCCGATAAAGGATTAACCATTGTGGCTCATTGTTCACTTAAACTTGAAAAACAAAAAATTGACGAATTGTACTGTTTGGAAGCTTTGCATATATGTTTCTTAGACTATATGGAAGCAATATATACAAAGATTTCAACCGTCTACGTGTTCCAATCATTGTTCTACTTGTCGAAATATACAAATAATTTCCTTTAAAGTATTAACAATGGGGCTCGTTGTTCACTTAAACTTGAAGAACAAAAAAGTGGCGAATGGTACTGTTTGGATGCTTTGCATATATGTTTCTTAGACTATATAGAAGCAATATATACATTGATTTCAACCGGCTACCTGTTCCATTCATTGTTCTACTTGTCGAAATTTACAAATAATTTCCGATAAAGGATTAACCATTGGGGCTCATTGTCCACTTAAACTTGAAGAACAAAAAATTGGCGAATTATACTGTTTGGATGCTTTGCATATATGTTTCTTAGACTATATAGAAGCAATATATACAAAGATTTCAACCGGCTACCTGTTCCATTCATTGTTCTACTTGGCGAAATTTACAAATAATTTCCGATAAAGGATTAACCATTAGGGCTCATTGTTCACTTAAACTTGAAGAACAAAAAATTGGCGAATTGTACTGTTTGGATGCTTTGCATATGTGTTTCTTAGATAATATAGAAGCAATATATACAAAGATTTCAACCGTCTACCAGTTCCATTCATTGTTCTACTTGTCGAAAGTTACAAATAATTACCGATAAAGGATTACCCATTGGGGCTCATTGTTCACTTAAACTTGAAGAACAAAAAATTGGCGAATTGTACTGTTTGGATGCTTTGCATATATGTTTCTTAGACTATATAGAAGCAATATATATAAAGATTTCAACCGTCTACCTGTTCCATTCATTGTTCTACTTGTCGAAAGTTACAAATAATTTCCGATAAAGGATTAACAATGGGGCTCATTGTTCACTTAAACTTGAAGAACAAAAAATTGGCGGATGGTACTGTTTGGATGCTTTGCGTACATGTTTCTGAGACTATATGGAAGCAATATATACAAAGATTTCAACCGTGTACGTGTTCCAATCATTGTTCTACTTGTCGAAATTTACAAATAATTTCCTTTAAAGGATTAACAATGGGGCTCGTTGTTCACTTAAACTTGAAGAACAAAAAAGTGGCGAATGGTACTGTTTGGATGCTTTGCATATATGTTTCTTAGACTATATAGAAGCAATATATACAAAGATTTCAACCGTCTACCTGTTCCATTCATTGTTCTACTTGGCGAAATTTACAAATAATTTCCGATAAAGGATTAACCATTAGGGCTCATTGTTCACTTAAACTTGAAGAACAAAAAATTGGCGAATTGTACTGTTTGGATGCTTTGCATATGTGTTTCTTAGATTATATAGAAGCAATATATACAAAGATTTCAACCGTCTACCAGTTCCATTCATTGTTCTACTTGTCGAAAGTTACAAATAATTACCGATAAAGGATTAACCATTGGGGCTCATTGTTCACTTAAACTTGAAGAACAAAAAATTGACGAATTTTACTGTTTGGATGCTTTGCATATATGTTTCTTAGACTATATAGAAGCAATATATATAAAGATTTCAACCGTCTACCTGTTCCATTCATTGTTCTACTTGTCGAAAGTTACAAATAATTTCCGATAAAGGATTAACAATGGGGCTCATTGTTCACTTAAACTTGAAGAACAAAAAATTGGCGAATGGTACTGTTTGGATGCTTTGCGTACATGTTTCTTAGACTATATGGAAGCAATATATACAAAGATTTCAACCGTCTACGTGTTCCAATCATTGTTCTACTTGTCGAAATATACAAATAATTTCCTTTAAAGGATTAACAATGGGGCTCATTGTTCACTTAAACTTGAAGAACAAAAAAGTGGCGAATGGTACTGTTTGGATGCTTTGCATATATGTTTCTTAGACTATATAGAAGCAATATATACAAAGATTTCAACCGTCTACCTGTTCCATTCATTGTTCTACTTGTCGAAAGTTACAAATAATTTCCTTTAAAGGATTAACAATGGGGCTCATCGTTCACTTAAACTTGAAGAACAAAAAATTGGCGAATTGTACTGTTTGGATGCTTTGCATATATGTTTCTTAGACTATATAAAAGCAATATATACAATGATTTCAACCGTCTACCTGTTCCATTCATTGTTCTACTTGTAGAATGTTACAAATAATTTCCGTTAAGGGATTAACAATGGGGACCGTAGTTTACTTAAACTTGAAGAACAAAAAATTGGCGAATGGTACTGTTTGGATGCTTTGCATATATGTTTCTTAGACTATATAGAAGCAATATATACAAAGATTTCAACCGTCTACCTGTTCCATTCATTGTTCTACTTGTCGAAAGTTACAAATAATTTCCGATAAAGGATTAACAATGGGGGTCATTGTTCACTTAAACTTGAAGATCAAAAAATTGGCGAATGGTACTGTTTGGATGCTTTGCATATATGTTTCTTAGACTATATAGAATCAATATATACAAAGATTTCAACCGTCTACCTGTTCCATTCATTGTTCTACTTGTCGAAAGTTACAAATAATTTCCTTTAAAGGATTAACAATGGGGCTCATTGTTCACTTAAACTTGAAGAACAAAAAATTGGCGAATTGTACTGTTTGGATGCTTTGCATATATGTTTCTTAGACTATATAGAAGCAATATATACAATGATTTCAACCGTCTACCTGTTCCATTCATTGTTCTACTTGTCGAAAGTTACAAATAATTTCCGTTAAGGGATTAACAATGGGGATCGTAGTTTACTTAAACTTGAAGAACAAAAAATTGGCGAATTGTACTGTTTGGATGCTTTGCATAGATGTTTCTTAGACTATTTAGAAGCAATATATAGAAAGATTTCACCCGTCTACCTGTACTATTCATTGTTCTACTTGTAGAAAGTTACAAATAGTTTCCATTTCATGATTATCAATGGGGCTCGCTGTTCACTTAAACTTGAAGATCAAAAAATTGGCGATTGTTACTGTTTAGTTGCTTTGCATATATGTTTCTTAGATTATATCGAAGCAATATATACAAAGATTTCAACCGTCTACCAGTTCCATTCATTGTTCTACTTGTCGAAAGTTACAATTAATTACCGATAAAGGATTAACCATTGGGGCTCATTGTTCACTTAAACTTGAAGAACAAAAAATTGGCGAATTGTACTGTTTGGATGCTTTGCATATATGTTTCTTAGACTATATAGAAGCAATATATACAAAGATTTCAACCGTCTACCTGTTCCATTCATTGTTCTACTTGTCGAAAGTTACAAATAATTTCCGATAAAGGATTAACCATTGGGGCTCATTGTTCACTTAAACTTGAAGAACAATAAATTGGCGAATTGTACTGTTTGGATGCTTTGCATATATGTTTCTTAGACTATATAGAAGCAATATATACAAAGATTTCAACCGTCTACCTGTTCCATTCATTGTTCTACTTGTCGAAAGTTACAAATAATTTCCGATAAAGGATTAACAATGGGGCTCATTGTTCACTTAAACTTGAAGGACAAAAAATTGGCGAATGGTACTGTTTGGATGCTTTGCGTACTTGTTTCTTAGACTATATGGAAGCAATGTATACAAGGATTTCAACCGTCTACCAGTTCCATTCATTGTTCTACTTGTCGAAAGTTACAAATAATTACCGATAAAGGATTAACCATTGGGGCTCATTGTTCACTTAAACTTGAAGAACAAAAAATTGGCGAATTGTACTGTTTGGATGCTTTGCATATATGTTTCTTAGACTATACAGAAGCAATATATACAAAGATTTCAACCGTCTACCTGTTCCATTCATTGTTCTACTTGTCGAAAGTTACAAATAATTTCCTTTAAAGGATTAACAATGGGGCTCATTGTTCACTTAAACTCGAAGAACAAAAAATTGGCGAATTGTAATGTTTGGATGCTTTGCATATATGTTTCTTAGACTATATAGAAGCAATATATACAATGATTTCAACCGTCTACCTGTTCCATTCATTGTTCTACTTGTCGAATGTTACAAATAATTTCCGTTAAGGAATTAACAATGGGAATCGTAGTTTACTTAAACTTGAAGAACAAAAAATTGGCGAATTGTACTGTTTGGATGCTTTGCATATATGTTTCTTAGACTATATAGAAGCAATATATACAAAGATTTCAACCGTCTACCTGTTCCATTCACTGTTCTACTTGTCGCAATTTACAAATAATTTCCGTTAAGGGATTAACAATGGGGATCGTAGTTCACCTAAACTTGAAGAACAAAAAATTGGCGAATTGTACTGTTTGGATGCTTTGCGTACATGTTTCTTAGACTATATGGAAGCAATATATACAAAGATTTCAACCGTCTACGTGTTCCAATCATTGTTCTACTTGTAGAAAGTTACAATTAATTTCCGTTAAGGGATTAACAATGGGGCTCGTAGTTCACTTAAACTTGAAGAACAAGAAATTGGCGAATGGTACTGTTTGGATGCTTTGCATATATGTTTCTTAGACTATACAGAAGCAATATATACATTGATTTCAACCGGCTACCTGTTCCATTCATTGTTCTACTTGTCGAAATTTACAAATAATTTCCGATAAAGGATTAACCATTGGGGCTCATTTTCCACTTAAACTTGAAGAACAAAAAATTGGCGAATTATACTGTTTGGATGCTTTGCATATATGTTTCTTAGACTATATAGAAGCAATATATACAAAGATTTCAACCGGCTACCTGTTCCATTCATTGTTCTACTTGGCGAAATTTACAAATAATTTCCGATAAAGGATTAACAATGGGGCTCATTGTTCACTTAAACTTGAAGAACAAAAAATTGGCGAATGGTACTGTTTGGATGCTTTGCGTACATGTTTCTTAGACTATATGGAAGCAATATATACAAAGATTTCAACCGTCTACGTGTTCCAATCATTGTTCTACTTGTCGAAATATACAAATAATTTCCTTTTATGGATTAACAATGGGGCTCGTTGTTCACTTAAACTTGAAGAACAAAAAAGTGGCGAATGGTACTGTTTGGATGCTTTGCATATATGTTTCTTAGACTATACAGAAGCAATATATACAAAGATTTCAACCGTCTACCTGTTCCATTCATTGTTCTACTTGTCGAAAGTTACAAATAATTTCCGATAAAGGATTAACAATCGGGCTCATTGTTCACTTAAACTTGAAGAACAAAAAATTGGCGAATGGTACTGTTTGGATGCTTTGCATATATGTTTCTTAGACTATATAGAAGCAATATATACAAAGATTTCAACCGTCTACCTGTTCCATTCATTGTTCTACTTGTCGAAAGTTACAAATAATTTCCTTTAAAGGATTAACAATGGGGCTCATTGTTCACTTAAACTTGAAGAACAAAAAATTGGCGAATTGTACTGTTTGGATGCTTTGCATATATGTTTCTTAGACTATATAAAAGCAATATATACAATGATTTCAACCGTCTACCTGTTCCATTCATTGTTCTACTTGTAGAATGTTACAAATAATTTCCGTTAAGGGATTAACAATGGGGACCGTAGTTTACTTAAACATGAAGAACAAAAAATTGGCAAATGGTACTGTTTGGATGCTTTGCATATATGTTTCTTAGACTATATAGAAGCAATATATACAAAGATTTCAACCGTCTACCTGTTCCATTCATTGTTCTACTTGTCGAAAGTTACAAATAATTTCCGATAAAGGATTAACAATGGGGGTCATTGTTCACTTAAATTTGAAGATCAAAAAATTGGCGAATGGTACTGTTTGGATGCTTTGCATAGATGTTTCTTAGACTATTTAGAAGCAATATATAGAAAGATTTCACCCGTCTACCTGTACTATTCATTGTTCTACTTGTAGAAAGTTACAAATAGTTTCCATTTCATGATTATCAATGGGGCTCGCTGTTCACTTAAACTTGAAGATCAAAAAATTGGCGATTGTTACTGTTTAGATGCTTTGCATATATGTTTCTTAGATTATATAGAAGCAATATATACAAAGATTTCAACCGTCTACCAGTTCCATTCATTGTTCTACTTGTCGAAAATTACAAATAATTTCCGATAAAGGATTAACCATTGGGGCTCATTGTTCACTTAAACTTGAAGAACAAAAAATTGGCGAATTGTACTGTTTGGATGCTTTGCATATATGTTTCTTAGACTATATAGAAGCAATATATACAATGATTTCAACAATCTACCTGTTCCATTCATTGTTCTACTTGTCGAAATTTACAAATAATTTCCTTTAAAGGATTAACAATGGGGCTCGTAGTTCACTTAAACTTGAAGAACAAAAAATTGGCGAATGGTACTGTTTGGATGCTTTGCATATATGTTTCTTAGACTATATAGAAGCAGTATATACAAAGAATTCAACCGTCTACCAGTTTCATTCATTGTTCTACTTGTCGAAAGTTACAAATAATTTCCGATAACGGATTAACCATTGGGGCTCATTGTTCACTTAAACTTGAAGAACAAAAAATTGGCGAATTGTACTGTTTGGATGCTTTGCATATATGTTTCTTATACTATATAGAAGCAATATATACAAAGATTTCAACCGTCTACCTGTTCCATTCAATGTTCTACTTGTCGAAATTTACAAATAATTTCCGTTAAAGTGTTAACAATGGGGCTCGTAGTTCACTTAAACTTGAAGATGAAATAATTGGCGAATTGTACTGTTTGGATGCTTTGCATATATGTTTCTTAGTCTATATAGACGCAATATATACAAGGATTTCAAACGTCTACCTGTTCCATTCATTGTTCTACTTGTCGAAAGCTACAAATAATTTCCGATAACGGATTAACCATTGGGGCTCATTGTTCACTTAAACTTGAAGAACAATAAATTGGCGAATTGTACTGTTTGGATGCTTTGCATATATGTTTCTTAGACTATATAGAAGCAATATATACAAAGATTTCAACCGTCTACCAGTTCCATTCATTGTTCTACTTGTCGGAAGTTACAAATAATTTCCGATAAAGGATTAACAATGGGGCTCATTGTTCACTTAAACTTGAAGAACAAAAAATTGGCGAATGGTACTGTTTGGATGCTTTGCATATATGTTTCTTAGACTATATAGAAGCAATATATACATTGATTTCAACCTTCTACCTGTTCCACTCATTGTTCTACTTGTCGCAAGTTACAAATAATTTCCGATAAAGGATTAACCATTGGGGCTCACTGTTCACTTAAACTTGAAGAACAAAAAATTGGCGAATGGTACTGTTTGGATGCTTTGCATATATGTTTCTTAGACTATATGGAAGCAATATATACAAAGATTTCAACCGTCTACGTGTTCCAATCATTGTTCTACTTGTAGAAAGTTACAATTAATTTCCGTTAAAGGATTGGCAATGGGGCTCGTAGTTCACTTAAACTTGAAGAACAAAAAATTGGCGAATTGTACTGTTTGGATGCTTTGCATATATGTTTCGTAGACTATATAGAAGCAATATATACAATGATTTCAACCGTCTACATGATCCATTCATTGTTCTACTTGTTGAAATTTACAAATAATTTCCTTTAAAGGATTAACAATGGGGCTCGTAGTTCACTTAACCTTGAAGAACAAAAAATTGGCGAATTGTACTGTTTGGATGCTTTGCATAGATGTGTTCTTAGACTATTTAGAAGCAATATATAGAAAGATTTCACCCGTCTACCTGTACTATTCATTGTTCTACTTGTAGAAAGTTACAAATAATTTCTATTCCATGATTATCAATGGGGCTCGCTGTTCACTTAAACTTGAAGATCAAAAAATTGGCGATTGTTACTGTTTAGATGCTTTGCATATATGTTTCTTAGATTATATAGAAGCAATATATACAAAGATTTCAACCGTCTACCTGTTCCATTCACTGTTCTACTTGTCGAAAGTTACAAATAATTTCCGTTAAGGGATTAACAATGGGGATCGTAGTTTACTTAAACTTGAAGAACAAAAAATTGGCGAATGGTACTGTTTGGATGCTTTGCGTACATGTTTCTTAAACTATATGGAAGCAATATATACAATGATTTCAACCGTCTACCTGTTCCATTCATTGTTCTACTTGTCGAAAGTTACAAATAATTACCGATAAAGGACTAACCATTGGGGCTCATTGTTCACTTAAACTTGAAGAACAAATAATTGGCGAATTGTACTGTTTGGATGCTTTGCATATATGTTTTTTAGATTATATAGAAGCAATATATACAAAGATTTCAACCGTCTACCTGTTCGATTCATTGTTCCACTTGTCGAAAGTTACAAATAATTTCCGATAATGGATTAACAATGGGGCTCATTGTTCACTTAAACTTGAAGAACAAAAAATTGGCGAATGGTACTGTTTGGATGCTTTGCATATATGTTTCTTAGACTATATAGAAGCAATATATACATTGATTTCAACCGTCTACCTGTTCCACTCATTGTTCTACTTGTCGCAAGTTACAAATAATTTCCGTTAAAATGTTAACAATGGGGCTCGTAGTTCACTTAAACTTGAAGATGAAATAATTGGCGAATTGTACTGTTTGGATGCTTTGCATATATGTTTCATAGATTAATAGAAGCAATATATACAAAGATTTCAACCGTCTACCTGTTCCATTCATTGTTCTACTTGTCGAAAGCTACAAATAATTTCCGATAACGGATTAACCATTGGGGCTCATTGTTCACTTAAACTTGAAGAACAAAAAATTGGCGAATTGTACTGTTTGGATGCTTTGCATATATGTTTCTTAGACTATATAGAAGCAATATATACAAAGATTTCAACCGTCTACCTGTTCCATTCATTGATCTACTTGTCGAAAGTTACAAATAATTTCCGATAAAGGATTAACAATGGGTCTCATTGTTCACTTAAACTTGAAGAACAAAAAATTGGCGAATGGTACTGTTTGGATGCTTTGCATATATGTTTCTTAGACTATATGGAAGCAATATATACAAAGATTTCAACCGTCTACCTGTTCCATTCATTGTTCTACTTGTCGAAAGCTACAAATAATTTCCGTTAAAGGATTAACAATGGGGCTCGTAGTTCACATAAACTTGAAGAACAAAAAATTGGCGAATTGTACTGTTTGGATGCTTTGCATAGATGTTTCTTAGACTATTTAGAAGCAATATATAGAAAGATTTCACCCGTCTACCTGTACTATTCATTGTTCTACTTGTAGAAAGTTACAAATAATTTCCATTTCATGATTATCAATGGGGCTCGCTGTTCACTTAAACTTGAAGAACAAAAAATTGGCTAATGGTACTGTTTGGATGCTTTGCATATATGTTTCTTAGACTATATAGAAGCAATATATACATTGATTTCAACCTTCTACCTGTTCCACTCATTGTTCTACTTGTCGCAAGTTACAAATAATTTCCGTTAAAGTGTTAACAATGGGGCTCGTAGTTCACTTAAACTTGAAGATGAAATAATTGGCGAATTGTACTGTTTGGATGCTTTGCATATATGTTTCTTAGATTATATAGAAGCAATATATACAAAGATTTCACCCGTCTACCTGTACTATTCATTGTTCTACTTGTAGAAAGTTACAAATAATTTCTATTCCATGATTATCAATGGGGCTCGCTGTTCACTTAAACTTGAAGATCAAAAAATTGGCGATTGTTACTGTTTAGATGCTTTGCATATATGTTTCTTAGATTATATAGAAGCAATATATACAAAGATTTCAACCGTCTACCTGTTCCATTCACTGTTCTACTTGTCGAAAGTTACAAATAGTTTCCGTTAAGGGATTAACAATGGGGATCGTAGTTTACTTAAACTTGAAGAACAAAAAATTGGCGAATGGTACTGTTTGGATGCTTTGCGTACATGTTTCTTAAACTATATGGAAGCAATATATACAATGATTTCAACCGTCTACCTGTTCCATTCATTGTTCTACTTGTCGAAAGTTACAAATAATTACCGATAAAGGACTAACCATTGGGGCTCATTGTTCACTTAAACTTGAAGAACAAATAATTGGCGAATTGTACTGTTTGGATGCTTTGCATATATGTTTCATAGATTAATAGAAGCAATATATACAAAGATTTCAACCGTCTACCTGTTCCATTCATTGTTCTACTTGTCGAAAGTTACAAATAATTTCCGATAAAGGATTAACAATGGGGCTCATTGTTCACTTAAACTTGAAGAACAAAAAATTGGCGGATGGTACTGTTTGGATGCTTTGCGTACATGTTTCTGAGACTATATGGAAGCAATATATACAAAGATTTCAACCGTGTACGTGTTCCATTCATTGTTCTACTTGTCGAAATTTACAAATAATTTCCGATAAAGGATTAACCATTGGGGCTCATTGTCCACTTAAACTTGAAGAACAAAAAATTGGCGAATTATACTGTTTGGATGCTTTGCATATATGTTTCTTAGACTATATAGAAGCAATATATACAAAGATTTCAACCGGCTACCTGTTCCATTCATTGTTCTACTTGGCGAAATTTACAAATAATTTCCGATAAAGGATTAACCATTAGGGCTCATTGTTCACTTAAACTTGAAGAACAAAAAATTGGCGAATTGTACTGTTTGGATGCTTTGCATATGTGTTTCTTAGATAATATAGAAGCAATATATACAAAGATTTCAACCGTCTACCAGTTCCATTCATTGTTCTACTTGTCGAAAGTTACAAATAATTACCGATAAAGGATTACCCATTGGGGCTCATTGTTCACTTAAACTTGAAGAACAAAAAATTGGCGAATTGTACTGTTTGGATGCTTTGCATATATGTTTCTTAGACTATATAGAAGCAATATATATAAAGATTTCAACCGTCTACCTGTTCCATTCATTGTTCTACTTGTCGAAAGTTACAAATAATTTCCGATAAAGGATTAACAATGGGGCTCATTGTTCACTTAAACTTGAAGAACAAAAAATTGGCGGATGGTACTGTTTGGATGCTTTGCGTACATGTTTCTGAGACTATATGGAAGCAATATATACAAAGATTTCAACCGTGTACGTGTTCCAATCATTGTTCTACTTGTCGAAATTTACAAATAATTTCCTTTAAAGGATTAACAATGGGGCTCGTTGTTCACTTAAACTTGAAGAACAAAAAAGTGGCGAATGGTACTGTTTGGATGCTTTGCATATATGTTTCTTAGACTATATAGAAGCAATATATACAAAGATTTCAACCGTCTACCTGTTCCATTCATTGTTCTACTTGGCGAAATTTACAAATAATTTCCGATAAAGGATTAACCATTAGGGCTCATTGTTCACTTAAACTTGAAGAACAAAAAATTGGCGAATTGTACTGTTTGGATGCTTTGCATATGTGTTTCTTAGATTATATAGAAGCAATATATACAAAGATTTCAACCGTCTACCAGTTCCATTCATTGTTCTACTTGTCGAAAGTTACAAATAATTACCGATAAAGGATTAACCATTGGGGCTCATTGTTCACTTAAACTTGAAGAACAAAAAATTGACGAATTTTACTGTTTGGATGCTTTGCATATATGTTTCTTAGACTATATAGAAGCAATATATATAAAGATTTCAACCGTCTACCTGTTCCATTCATTGTTCTACTTGTCGAAAGTTACAAATAATTTCCGATAAAGGATTAACAATGGGGCTCATTGTTCACTTAAACTTGAAGAACAAAAAATTGGCGAATGGTACTGTTTGGATGCTTTGCGTACATGTTTCTTAGACTATATGGAAGCAATATATACAAAGATTTCAACCGTCTACCAGTTCCATTCATTGTTCTACTTGTCGAAAGTTACAAATAATTACCGATAAAGGATTACCCATTGGGGCTCATTGTTCACTTAAACTTGAAGAACAAAAAATTGGCGAATTGTACTGTTTGGATGCTTTGCATATATGTTTCTTAGACTATATAGAAGCAATATATATAAAGATTTCAACCGTCTACCTGTTCCATTCATTGTTCTACTTGTCGAAAGTTACAAATAATTTCCGATAAAGGATTAACAATGGGGCTCATTGTTCACTTAAACTTGAAGAACAAAAAATTGGCGGATGGTACTGTTTGGATGCTTTGCGTACATGTTTCTGAGACTATATGGAAGCAATATATACAAAGATTTCAACCGTGTACGTGTTCCAATCATTGTTCTACTTGTCGAAATTTACAAATAATTTCCTTTAAAGGATTAACAATGGGGCTCGTTGTTCACTTAAACTTGAAGAACAAAAAAGTGGCGAATGGTACTGTTTGGATGCTTTGCATATATGTTTCTTAGACTATATAGAAGCAATATATACAAAGATTTCAACCGTCTACCTGTTCCATTCATTGTTCTACTTGGCGAAATTTACAAATAATTTCCGATAAAGGATTAACCATTAGGGCTCATTGTTCACTTAAACTTGAAGAACAAAAAATTGGCGAATTGTACTGTTTGGATGCTTTGCATATGTGTTTCTTAGATTATATAGAAGCAATATATACAAAGATTTCAACCGTCTACCAGTTCCATTCATTGTTCTACTTGTCGAAAGTTACAAATAATTACCGATAAAGGATTAACCATTGGGGCTCATTGTTCACTTAAACTTGAAGAACAAAAAATTGACGAATTTTACTGTTTGGATGCTTTGCATATATGTTTCTTAGACTATATAGAAGCAATATATATAAAGATTTCAACCGTCTACCTGTTCCATTCATTGTTCTACTTGTCGAAAGTTACAAATAATTTCCGATAAAGGATTAACAATGGGGCTCATTGTTCACTTAAACTTGAAGAACAAAAAATTGGCGAATGGTACTGTTTGGATGCTTTGCGTACATGTTTCTTAGACTATATGGAAGCAATATATACAAAGATTTCAACCGTCTACGTGTTCCAATCATTGTTCTACTTGTCGAAATATACAAATAATTTCCTTTAAAGGATTAACAATGGGGCTCATTGTTCACTTAAACTTGAAGAACAAAAAAGTGGCGAATGGTACTGTTTGGATGCTTTGCATATATGTTTCTTAGACTATATAGAAGCAATATATACAAAGATTTCAACCGTCTACCTGTTCCATTCATTGTTCTACTTGTCGAAAGTTACAAATAATTTCCTTTAAAGGATTAACAATGGGGCTCATCGTTCACTTAAACTTGAAGAACAAAAAATTGGCGAATTGTACTGTTTGGATGCTTTGCATATATGTTTCTTAGACTATATAAAAGCAATATATACAATGATTTCAACCGTCTACCTGTTCCATTCATTGTTCTACTTGTAGAATGTTACAAATAATTTCCGTTAAGGGATTAACAATGGGGACCGTAGTTTACTTAAACTTGAAGAACAAAAAATTGGCGAATGGTACTGTTTGGATGCTTTGCATATATGTTTCTTAGACTATATAGAAGCAATATATACAAAGATTTCAACCGTCTACCTGTTCCATTCATTGTTCTACTTGTCGAAAGTTACAAATAATTTCCGATAAAGGATTAACAATGGGGGTCATTGTTCACTTAAACTTGAAGATCAAAAAATTGGCGAATGGTACTGTTTGGATGCTTTGCATATATGTTTCTTAGACTATATAGAATCAATATATACAAAGATTTCAACCGTCTACCTGTTCCATTCATTGTTCTACTTGTCGAAAGTTACAAATAATTTCCTTTAAAGGATTAACAATGGGGCTCATTGTTCACTTAAACTTGAAGAACAAAAAATTGGCGAATTGTACTGTTTGGATGCTTTGCATATATGTTTCTTAGACTATATAGAAGCAATATATACAATGATTTCAACCGTCTACCTGTTCCATTCATTGTTCTACTTGTCGAAAGTTACAAATAATTTCCGTTAAGGGATTAACAATGGGGATCGTAGTTTACTTAAACTTGAAGAACAAAAAATTGGCGAATTGTACTGTTTGGATGCTTTGCATAGATGTTTCTTAGACTATTTAGAAGCAATATATAGAAAGATTTCACCCGTCTACCTGTACTATTCATTGTTCTACTTGTAGAAAGTTACAAATAGTTTCCATTTCATGATTATCAATGGGGCTCGCTGTTCACTTAAACTTGAAGATCAAAAAATTGGCGATTGTTACTGTTTAGTTGCTTTGCATATATGTTTCTTAGATTATATCGAAGCAATATATACAAAGATTTCAACCGTCTACCAGTTCCATTCATTGTTCTACTTGTCGAAAGTTACAATTAATTACCGATAAAGGATTAACCATTGGGGCTCATTGTTCACTTAAACTTGAAGAACAAAAAATTGGCGAATTGTACTGTTTGGATGCTTTGCATATATGTTTCTTAGACTATATAGAAGCAATATATACAAAGATTTCAACCGTCTACCTGTTCCATTCATTGTTCTACTTGTCGAAAGTTACAAATAATTTCCGATAAAGGATTAACCATTGGGGCTCATTGTTCACTTAAACTTGAAGAACAATAAATTGGCGAATTGTACTGTTTGGATGCTTTGCATATATGTTTCTTAGACTATATAGAAGCAATATATACAAAGATTTCAACCGTCTACCTGTTCCATTCATTGTTCTACTTGTCGAAAGTTACAAATAATTTCCGATAAAGGATTAACAATGGGGCTCATTGTTCACTTAAACTTGAAGGACAAAAAATTGGCGAATGGTACTGTTTGGAAGCTTTGCGTACTTGTTTCTTAGACTATATGGAAGCAATGTATACAAGGATTTCAACCGTCTACCAGTTCCATTCATTGTTCTACTTGTCGAAAGTTACAAATAATTACCGATAAAGGATTAACCATTGGGGCTCATTGTTCACTTAAACTTGAAGAACAAAAAATTGGCGAATTGTACTGTTTGGATGCTTTGCATATATGTTTCTTAGACTATACAGAAGCAATATATACAAAGATTTCAACCGTCTACCTGTTCCATTCATTGTTCTACTTGTCGAAAGTTACAAATAATTTCCTTTAAAGGATTAACAATGGGGCTCATTGTTCACTTAAACTTGAAGAACAAAAAATTGGCGAATTGTAATGTTTGGATGCTTTGCATATATGTTTCTTAGACTATATAGAAGCAATATATACAATGATTTCAACCGTCTACCTGTTCCATTCATTGTTCTACTTGTCGAATGTTACAAATAATTTCCGTTAAGGAATTAACAATGGGGATCGTAGTTTACTTAAACTTGAAGAACAAAAAATTGGCGAATTGTACTGTTTGGATGCTTTGCATATATGTTTCTTAGACTATATAGAAGCAATATATACAAAGATTTCAACCGTCTACCTGTTCCATTCACTGTTCTACTTGTCGCAATTTACAAATAATTTCCGTTAAGGGATTAACAATGGGGATCGTAGTTCACCTAAACTTGAAGAACAAAAAATTGGCGAATTGTACTGTTTGGATGCTTTGCGTACATGTTTCTTAGACTATATGGAAGCAATATATACAAAGATTTCAACCGTCTACGTGTTCCAATCATTGTTCTACTTGTAGAAAGTTACAATTAATTTCCGTTAAGGGATTAACAATGGGGCTCGTAGTTCACTTAAACTTGAAGAACAAGAAATTGGCGAATGGTACTGTTTGGATGCTTTGCATATATGTTTCTTAGACTATACAGAAGCAATATATACATTGATTTCAACCGGCTACCTGTTCCATTCATTGTTCTACTTGTCGAAATTTACAAATAATTTCCGATAAAGGATTAACCATTGGGGCTCATTTTCCACTTAAACTTGAAGAACAAAAAATTGGCGAATTATACTGTTTGGATGCTTTGCATATATGTTTCTTAGACTATATAGAAGCAATATATACAAAGATTTCAACCGGCTACCTGTTCCATTCATTGTTCTACTTGGCGAAATTTACAAATAATTTCCGATAAAGGATTAACAATGGGGCTCATTGTTCACTTAAACTTGAAGAACAAAAAATTGGCGAATGGTACTGTTTGGATGCTTTGCGTACATGTTTCTTAGACTATATGGAAGCAATATATACAAAGATTTCAACCGTCTACGTGTTCCAATCATTGTTCTACTTGTCGAAATATACAAATAATTTCCTTTTATGGATTAACAATGGGGCTCGTTGTTCACTTAAACTTGAAGAACAAAAAAGTGGCGAATGGTACTGTTTGGATGCTTTGCATATATGTTTCTTAGACTATACAGAAGCAATATATACAAAGATTTCAACCGTCTACCTGTTCCATTCATTGTTCTACTTGTCGAAAGTTACAAATAATTTCCGATAAAGGATTAACAATCGGGCTCATTGTTCACTTAAACTTGAAGAACAAAAAATTGGCGAATGGTACTGTTTGGATGCTTTGCATATATGTTTCTTAGACTATATAGAAGCAATATATACAAAGATTTCAACCGTCTACCTGTTCCATTCATTGTTCTACTTGTCGAAAGTTACAAATAATTTCCTTTAAAGGATTAACAATGGGGCTCATTGTTCACTTAAACTTGAAGAACAAAAAATTGGCGAATTGTACTGTTTGGATGCTTTGCATATATGTTTCTTAGACTATATAAAAGCAATATATACAATGATTTCAACCGTCTACCTGTTCCATTCATTGTTCTACTTGTAGAATGTTACAAATAATTTCCGTTAAGGGATTAACAATGGGGACCGTAGTTTACTTAAACATGAAGAACAAAAAATTGGCAAATGGTACTGTTTGGATGCTTTGCATATATGTTTCTTAGACTATATAGAAGCAATATATACAAAGATTTCAACCGTCTACCTGTTCCATTCATTGTTCTACTTGTCGAAAGTTACAAATAATTTCCGATAAAGGATTAACAATGGGGGTCATTGTTCACTTAAACTTGAAGATCAAAAAATTGGCGAATGGTACTGTTTGGATGCTTTGCATAGATGTTTCTTAGACTATTTAGAAGCAATATATAGAAAGATTTCACCCGTCTACCTGTACTATTCATTGTTCTACTTGTAGAAAGTTACAAATAGTTTCCATTTCATGATTATCAATGGGGCTCGCTGTTCACTTAAACTTGAAGATCAAAAAATTGGCGATTGTTACTGTTTAGATGCTTTGCATATATGTTTCTTAGATTATATAGAAGCAATATATACAAAGATTTCAACCGTCTACCAGTTCCATTCATTGTTCTACTTGTCGAAAATTACAAATAATTTCCGATAAAGGATTAACCATTGGGGCTCATTGTTCACTTAAACTTGAAGAACAAAAAATTGGCGAATTGTACTGTTTGGATGCTTTGCATATATGTTTCTTAGACTATATAGAAGCAATATATACAATGATTTCAACAATCTACCTGTTCCATTCATTGTTCTACTTGTCGAAATTTACAAATAATTTCCTTTAAAGGATTAACAATGGGGCTCGTAGTTCACTTAAACTTGAAGAACAAAAAATTGGCGAATGGTACTGTTTGGATGCTTTGCATATATGTTTCTTAGACTATATAGAAGCAGTATATACAAAGAATTCAACCGTCTACCAGTTTCATTCATTGTTCTACTTGTCGAAAGTTACAAATAATTTCCGATAACGGATTAACCATTGGGGCTCATTGTTCACTTAAACTTGAAGAACAAAAAATTGGCGAATTGTACTGTTTGGATGCTTTGCATATATGTTTCTTATACTATATAGAAGCAATATATACAAAGATTTCAACCGTCTACCTGTTCCATTCAATGTTCTACTTGTCGAAATTTACAAATAATTTCCGTTAAAGTGTTAACAATGGGGCTCGTAGTTCACTTAAACTTGAAGATGAAATAATTGGCGAATTGTACTGTTTGGATGCTTTGCATATATGTTTCTTAGACTATATAGACGCAATATATACAAGGATTTCAAACGTCTACCTGTTCCATTCATTGTTCTACTTGTCGAAAGCTACAAATAATTTCCGATAACGGATTAACCATTGGGGCTCATTGTTCACTTAAACTTGAAGAACAATAAATTGGCGAATTGTACTGTTTGGATGCTTTGCATATATGTTTCTTAGACTATATAGAAGCAATATATACAAAGATTTCAACCGTCTACCAGTTCCATTCATTGTTCTACTTGTCGAAAGTTACAAATAATTTCCGATAAAGGATTAACAATGGGGCTCATTGTTCACTTAAACTTGAAGAACAAAAAATTGGCGAATGGTACTGTTTGGATGCTTTGCATATATGTTTCTTAGACTATATAGAAGCAATATATACATTGATTTCAACCTTCTACCTGTTCCACTCATTGTTCTACTTGTCGCAAGTTACAAATAATTTCCGATAAAGGATTAACCATTGGGGCTCACTGTTCACTTAAACTTGAAGAACAAAAAATTGGCGAATGGTACTGTTTGGATGCTTTGCATATATGTTTCTTAGACTATATGGAAGCAATATATACAAAGATTTCAACCGTCTACGTGTTCCAATCATTGTTCTACTTGTAGAAAGTTACAATTAATTTCCGTTAAAGGATTGGCAATGGGGCTCGTAGTTCACTTAAACTTGAAGAACAAAAAATTGGCGAATTGTACTGTTTGGATGCTTTGCATATATGTTTCGTAGACTATATAGAAGCAATATATACAATGATTTCAACCGTCTACATGAACCATTCATTGTTCTACTTGTTGAAATTTACAAATAATTTCCTTTAAAGGATTAACAATGGGGCTCGTAGTTCACTTAACCTTGAAGAACAAAAAATTGGCGAATTGTACTGTTTGGATGCTTTGCATAGATGTGTTCTTAGACTATTTAGAAGCAATATATAGAAAGATTTCACCCGTCTACCTGTACTATTCATTGTTCTACTTGTCGAAAGTTACAAATAATTTCCGTTAAGGGATTAACAATGGGGATCGTAGTTTACTTAAACTTGAAGAACAAAAAATTGGCGAATGGTACTGTTTGGATGCTTTGCGTACATGTTTCTTAAACTATATGGAAGCAATATATACAATGATTTCAACCGTCTACCTGTTCCATTCATTGTTCTACTTGTCGAAAGTTACAAATAATTACCGATAAAGGACTAACCATTGGGGCTCATTGTTCACTTAAACTTGAAGAACAAATAATTGGCGAATTGTACTGTTTGGATGCTTTGCATATATGTTTTTTAGATTATATAGAAGCAATATATACAAAGATTTCAACCGTCTACCTGTTCGATTCATTGTTCCACTTGTCGAAAGTTACAAATAATTTCCGATAATGGATTAACAATGGGGCTCATTGTTCACTTAAACTTGAAGAACAAAAAATTGGCGAATGGTACTGTTTGGATGCTTTGCATATATGTTTCTTAGACTATATAGAAGCAATATATACATTGATTTCAACCGTCTACCTGTTCCACTCATTGTTCTACTTGTCGCAAGTTACAAATAATTTCCGTTAAAATGTTAACAATGGGGCTCGTAGTTCACTTAAACTTGAAGATGAAATAATTGGCGAATTGTACTGTTTGGATGCTTTGCATATATGTTTCATAGATTAATAGAAGCAATATATACAAAGATTTCAACCGTCTACCTGTTCCATTCATTGTTCTACTTGTCGAAAGCTACAAATAATTTCCGATAACGGATTAACCATTGGGGCTCATTGTTCACTTAAACTTGAAGAACAAAAAATTGGCGAATTGTACTGTTTGGATGCTTTGCATATATGTTTCTTAGACTATATAGAAGCAATATATACAAAGATTTCAACCGTCTACCTGTTCCATTCATTGATCTACTTGTCGAAAGTTACAAATAATTTCCGATAAAGGATTAACAATGGGTCTCATTGTTCACTTAAACTTGAAGAACAAAAAATTGGCGAATGGTACTGTTTGGATGCTTTGCATATATGTTTCTTAGACTATATGGAAGCAATATATACAAAGATTTCAACCGTCTACCTGTTCCATTCATTGTTCTACTTGTCGAAAGCTACAAATAATTTCCGTTAAAGGATTAACAATGGGGCTCGTAGTTCACATAAACTTGAAGAACAAAAAATTGGCGAATTGTACTGTTTGGATGCTTTGCATAGATGTTTCTTAGACTATTTAGAAGCAATATATAGAAAGATTTCACCCGTCTACCTGTACTATTCATTGTTCTACTTGTAGAAAGTTACAAATAATTTCCATTTCATGATTATCAATGGGGCTCGCTGTTCACTTAAACTTGAAGAACAAAAAATTGGCTAATGGTACTGTTTGGATGCTTTGCATATATGTTTCTTAGACTATATAGAAGCAATATATACATTGATTTCAACCTTCTACCTATTCCACTCATTGTTCTACTTGTCGCAAGTTACAAATAATTTCCGTTAAAGTGTTAACAATGGGGCTCGTAGTTCACTTAAACTTGAAGATGAAATAATTGGCGAATTGTACTGTTTGGATGCTTTGCATATATGTTTCTTAGATTATATAGAAGCAATATATACAAAGATTTCACCCGTCTACCTGTACTATTCATTGTTCTACTTGTAGAAAGTTACAAATAATTTCTATTCCATGATTATCAATGGGGCTCGCTGTTCACTTAAACTTGAAGATCAAAAAATTGGCGATTGTTACTGTTTAGATGCTTTGCATATATGTTTCTTAGATTATATAGAAGCAATATATACAAAGATTTCAACCGTCTACCTGTTCCATTCACTGTTCTACTTGTCGAAAGTTACAAATAGTTTCCGTTAAGGGATTAACAATGGGGATCGTAGTTTACTTAAACTTGAAGAACAAAAAATTGGCGAATGGTACTGTTTGGATGCTTTGCGTACATGTTTCTTAAACTATATGGAAGCAATATATACAATGATTTCAACCGTCTACCTGTTCCATTCATTGTTCTACTTGTCGAAAGTTACAAATAATTACCGATAAAGGACTAACCATTGGGGCTCATTGTTCACTTAAACTTGAAGAACAAATAATTGGCGAATTGTACTGTTTGGATGCTTTGCATATATGTTTCATAGATTAATAGAAGCAATATATACAAAGATTTCAACCGTCTACCTGTTCCATTCATTGTTCTACTTGTCGAAAGCTACAAATAATTTCCGATAACGGATTAACCATTGGGGCTCATTGTTCACTTAAACTTGAAGAACAAAAAATTGGCGAATTGTACTGTTTGGATGCTTTGCATATATGTTTCTTAGACTATATAGAAGCAATATATACAAAGATTTCAACCGTCTACCTGTTCCATTCATTGATCTACTTGTCGAAAGTTACAAATAATTTCCGATAAAGGATTAACAATGGGTCTCATTGTTCACTTAAACTTGAAGAACAAATATTGGCGAATGGTACTGTTTGGATGCTTTGCATATATGTTTCTTAGACTATATGGAAGCAATATATAGAAAGATTTCAACCGTCTACCTGTTCCATTCATTGTTCTACTTGTCGAAAGCTACAAATAATTTCCGTTAAAGGATTAACAATGGGGCTCGTAGTTCACATAAACTTGAAGAACAAAAAATTGGCGAATTGTACTGTTTGGATGCTTTGCATAGATGTTTCTTAGACTATTTAGAAGCAATATATAGAAAGATTTCACCCGTCTACCTGTACTATTCATTGTTCTACTTGTAGAAAGTTACAAATAATTTCCATTTCATGATTATCAATGGGGCTCGCTGTTCACTTAAACTTGAAGAACAAAAAATTGGCTAATGGTACTGTTTGGATGCTTTGCATATATGTTTCTTAGACTATATAGAAGCAATATATACATTGATTTCAACCTTCTACCTGTTCCACTCATTGTTCTACTTGTCGCAAGTTACAAATAATTTCCGTTAAAGTGTTAACAATGGGGCTCGTAGTTCACTTAAACTTGAAGATGAAATAATTGGCGAATTGTACTGTTTGGATGCTTTGCATATATGTTTCTTAGATTATATAGAAGCAATATATACAAAGATTTCAACCGTCTACCTGTTCCACTCATTGTTCTACTTGTCGCAAGTTACAAATAATTTCCGATAACGGATTAACCATTGGGGCTCATTGTTCACTTAAACTTGAAGAACAAAAAATTGGCGAATGGTACTGTTTGGATGCTTTGCGTACATGTTTCTTAAACTATATGGAAGCAATATATACAATGATTTCAACCGTCTACCTGTTCCATTCATTGTTCTACTTGTCGAAAGTTACAAATAATTACCGATAAAGGACTAACCATTGGGGCTCATTGTTCACTTAAACTTGAAGAACAAATAATTGGCGAATTGTACTGTTTGGATGCTTTGCATATATGTTTTTTAGATTATATAGAAGCAATATATACAAAGATTTCAACCGTCTACCTGTTCGATTCATTGTTCCACTTGTCGAAAGTTACAAATAATTTCCGTTAAGGGATTAACAATGGGGATCGTAGTTTACTTAAACTTGAAGAACAAAAAATTGGCGAATGGTACTGTTTGGATGCTTTGCGTACATGTTTCTTAAACTATATGGAAGCAATATATACAATGATTTCAACCGTCTACCTGTTCCATTCATTGTTCTACTTGTCGAAAGTTACAAATAATTACCGATAAAGGACTAACCATTGGGGCTCATTGTTCACTTAAACTTGAAGAACAAAAAATTGGCGAATTGTACTGTTTGGATGCTTTGCATATATGTTTTTTAGATTATATAGAAGCAATATATACAAAGATTTCAACCGTCTACCTGTTCGATTCATTGTTCCACTTGTCGAAAGTTACAAATAATTTCCGATAAAGGATTAACAATGGGGCTCATTGTTCACTTAAACTTGAAGGACAAAAAATTGGCGAATGGTACTGTTTGGATGCTTTGCGTACATGTTTCTTAGACTATATGGAAGCAATATATACAAGGATTTCAACCGTCTACCTGTTCCATTCATTGTTCTACTTGTCGAAAGTTACAAATAATTTACGATAATGGATTAACAATGGGGCTCATTGTTCACTTAAACTTGAAGAACAAAAAATTGGCGAATGGTACTGTTTGGATGCTTTGCATATATGTTTCTTAGACTATATAGAAGCAATATATACATTGATTTCAACCGTCTACCTGTTCCACTCATTGTTCTACTTGTCGCAAGTTACAAATAATTTCCGTTAAAATGTTAACAATGGGGCTCGTAGTTCACTTAAACTTGAAGATGAAATAATTGGCGAATTGTACTGTTTGGATGCTTTGCATATATGTTTCTTAGATTAATAGAAGCAATATATACAAAGATTTCAACCGTCTACCTGTTCCATTCATTGTTCTACTTGTCGAAAGCTACAAATAATTTCCGATAACGGATTAACCATTGGGGCTCATTGTTCACTTAAACTTGAAGAACAAAAAATTGGGGAATTATACTGTTTGGATGCTTTGCATATATGTTTCTTAGACTATATAGAAGCAATATATACAAAGATTTCAACCGTCTACCTGTTCCATTCATTGATCTACTTGTCGAAAGTTACAAATAATTTGCGATAAAGGATTAACAATGGGTCTCATTGTTCACTTAAACTTGAAGAACAAAAAATTGGCGAATGGTACTGTTTGGATGCTTTGCATATATGTTTCTTAGACTATATGGAAGCAATATATACAAAGATTTCAACCGTCTACGTGTTCCAATCATTGTTCTACTTGTAGAAAGTTACAATTAATTTCCGTTAAAGGATTAACAATGGGGCTCGTAGTTCACATAAACTTGAAGAACAAAAAATTGGCGAATTGTACTGTTTGGATGCTTTGCATAGATGTTTCTTAGACTATTTAGAAGCAATATATAGAAAGATTTCACCCGTCTACCTGTACTATTCATTGTTCTACTTGTAGAAAGTTACAAATAATTTCCATTTCATGATTATCAATGGGGCTCGCTGTTCACTTAAACTTGAAGATCAAAAAATTGGCGATTGTTACTGTTTAGATGCTTTGCAAATATGTTTCTTAGACTATATAGACGCAATATATACAAAGATTTCAACAGTCTACCTGTTCCATTCATTGTTCTACTTGTCGGAAGTTACAAATAATTTCCGATAACGGATTAACCATTGGGGCTCATTGTTCACTTAAACTTGAAGAACAAAAAATTGGCGAATTGTACTGTTTGGATGCTTTGCATATATGTTTTTTAGATTATATAGAAGCAATATATACAAAGATTTCAACCGTCTACCTGTTCGATTCATTGTTCCACTTGTCGAAAGTTACAAATAATTTCCGATAATGGATTAACAATGGGGCTCATTGTTCACTTAAACTTGAAGAACAAAAAATTGGCGAATGGTACTGTTTGGATGATTTGCATATATGTTTCTTAGACTATATAGAAGCAATATATACATTGATTTCAACCGTCTACCTGTTCCACTCATTGTTCTACTTGTCGCAAGTTATAAATAATTTCCGATAAAGGATTAACAATGGGGCTCATTGTTCACTTAAACTTGAAGAACAAAAAATTGGCGAATGGTACTGTATGGATGCTTTGCATATATGTTTCTTAGACTATATAGAAGCAATATATACATTGATTTCAACCGTCTACCTGTTCCACTCATTGTTCTACTTGTCGCAAGTTACAAATAATTTCCGTTAAAATGTTAACAATGGGGCTCGTAGTTCACTTAAACTTGAAGATGAAATAATTGGCGAATTGTACTGTTTGGATGCTTTGCATATATGTTTCATAGATTAATAGAAGCAATATATACAAAGATTTCAACCGTCTACCTGTTCCATTCATTGTTCTACTTGTCGAAAGCTACAAATAATTTCCGATAACGGATTAACCATTGGGGCTCATTGTTCACTTAAACTTGAAGAACAAAAAATTGGCGAATTGTACTGTTTGGATGCTTTGCATATATGTTTCTTAGACTATATAGAAGCAATATATACAAAGATTTCAACCGTCTACCTGTTCCATTCATTGATCTACTTGTCGAAAGTTACAAATAATTTCCGATAAAGGATTAACAATGGGTCTCATTGTTCACTTAAACTTGAAGAACAAAAAATTGGCGAATGGTACTGTTTGGATGCTTTGCATATATGTTTCTTAGACTATATGGAAGCAATATATACAAATATTTCAACCGTCTACGTGTTCCAATCATTGTTCTACTTGTAGAAAGTTACAATTAATTTCCGTTAAAGGATTAACAATGGGGCTCGTAGTTCACATAAACTTGAAGAACAAAAAATTGGCGAATTGTACTGTTTGGATGCTTTGCATAGATGTCTCTTAGACTATTTAGAAGCAATATATAGAAAGATTTCACCCGTCTACCTGTACTATTCATTGTTCTACTTGTAGAAAGTTACAAATAATTTCCATTTCATGATTATCAATGGGGCTCGCTGTTCACTTAAACTTGAAGAACAAAAAATTGGCTAATGGTACTGTTTGGATGCTTTGCATATATGTTTCTTAGACTATATAGAAGCAATATATACATTGATTTCAACCTTCTACCTGTTCCACTCATTGTTCTACTTGTCGCAAGTTACAAATAATTTCCGTTAAAGTGTTAACAATGGGGCTCGTAGTTCACTTAAACTTGAAGATGAAATAATTGGCGAATTGTACTGTTTGGATGCTTTGCATATATGTTTCTTAGATTATATAGAAGCAATATGTACAAAGATTTCAACCGTCTACCTGTTCCATTCATTGTTCTACTTGTCGAAAGCTACAAATAATTTCCGATAACGGATTAACCATTGGGGCTCATTGTTCACTTAAACTTGAAGAACAAAAAATTGGCGAATTGTACTGTTTGGATGCTTTGCATATATGTTTCTTAGACTATATGGCAGCAATATATACAAAGATTTCAACCGTCTACGTGTTCCAATCATTGTTCTACTTGTAGAAAGTTACAATTAATTTCCGTTAAGGGATTAACAATGGGGATCGTAGTTTACTTAAACTTGAAGAACAAAAAATTGGCGAATGGTACTGTTTGGATGCTTTGCGTACATGTTTCTTAAACTATATGGAAGCAATATATACAATGATTTCAACCGTCTACCTGTTCCATTCATTGTTCTACTTGTCGAAAGTTACAAATAATTACCGATAAAGGACTAACCATTGGGGCTCATTGTTCACTTAAACTTGAAGAACAAATAATTGGCGAATTGTACTGTTTGGATGCTTTGCATATATGTTTTTTAGATTATATAGAAGCAATATATACAAAGATTTCAACCGTCTACCTGTTCGATTCATTGTTCCACTTGTCGAAAGTTACAAATAATTTCCGTTAAGGGATTAATAATGGGGATCGTAGTTTACTTAAACTTGAAGAACAAAAAATTGGCGAATGGTACTGTTTGGATGCTTTGCGTACATGTTTCTTAAACTATATGGAAGCAATATATACAATGATTTCAACCGTCTACCTGTTCCATTCATTGTTCTACTTGTCGAAAGTTACAAATAATTACCGATAAAGGACTAACCATTGGGGCTCATTGTTCACTTAAACTTGAAGAACAAAAAATTGGCGAATTGTACTGTTTGGATGCTTTGCATATATGTTTTTTAGATTATATAGAAGCAATATATACAAAGATTTCAACCGTCTACCTGTTCGATTCATTGTTCCACTTGTCGAAAGTTACAAATAATTTCCGATAAAGGATTAACAATGGGGCTCATTGATCACTTAAACTTGAAGGACAAAAAATTGGCGAATGGTACTGTTTGGATGCTTTGCGTACATGTTTCTTAGACTATATAGAAGCAATATATACATTGATTTCAACCGTCTACCTGTTCCACTCATTGTTCTACTTGTCGCAAGTTACAAATAATTTCCGTTAAAATGTTAACAATGGGGCTCGTAGTTCACTTAAACTTGAAGATGAAATAATTGGCGAATTGTACTGTTTGGATGCTTTGCATATATGTTTCTTAGATTAATAGAAGCAATATATACAAAGATTTCAACCGTCTACCTGTTCCATTCATTGTTCTACTTGTCGAAAGCTACAAATAATTTCCGATAACGGATTAACCATTGGGGCTCATTGTTCACTTAAACTTGAAGAACAAAAAATTGGCGAATGGTACTGTTTGGATGCTTTGCATATATGTTTCTTAGACTATATAGAAGCAATATATACATTGATTTCAACCTTCTACCTGTTCCACTCATTGTTCTACTTGTCGCAAGTTACAAATAATTACCGATAAAGGACTAACCATTGGGGCTCATTGTTCACTTAAACTTGAAGAACAAATAATTGGCGAATTGTACTGTTTGGATGCTTTGCATATATGTTTTTTAGATTATATAGAAGCAATATATACAAAGATTTCAACCGTCTACCTGTTCGATTCATTGTTCCACTTGTCGAAAGTTACAAATAATTTCCGTTAAGGGATTAATAATGGGGATCGTAGTTTACTTAAACTTGAAGAACAAAAAATTGGCGAATGGTACTGTTTGGATGCTTTGCGTACATGTTTCTTAAACTATATGGAAGCAATATATACAATGATTTCAACCGTCTACCTGTTCCATTCATTGTTCTACTTGTCGAAAGTTACAAATAATTACCGATAAAGGACTAACCATTGGGGCTCATTGTTCACTTAAACTTGAAGAACAAAAAATTGGCGAATTGTACTGTTTGGATGCTTTGCATATATGTTTTTTAGATTATATAGAAGCAATATATACAAAGATTTCAACCGTCTACCTGTTCGATTCATTGTTCCACTTGTCGAAAGTTACAAATAATTTCCGATAAAGGATTAACAATGGGGCTCATTGATCACTTAAACTTGAAGGACAAAAAATTGGCGAATGGTACTGTTTGGATGCTTTGCGTACATGTTTCTTAGACTATATAGAAGCAATATATACATTGATTTCAACCGTCTACCTGTTCCACTCATTGTTCTACTTGTCGCAAGTTACAAATAATTTCCGTTAAAATGTTAACAATGGGGCTCGTAGTTCACTTAAACTTGAAGATGAAATAATTGGCGAATTGTACTGTTTGGATGCTTTGCATATATGTTTCTTAGATTAATAGAAGCAATATATACAAAGATTTCAACCGTCTACCTGTTCCATTCATTGTTCTACTTGTCGAAAGCTACAAATAATTTCCGATAACGGATTAACCATTGGGGCTCATTGTTCACTTAAACTTGAAGAACAAAAAATTGGCGAATTGTACTGTTTGGATGCTTTGCATATATGTTTTTTAGATTATATAGAAGCAATATATACAAAGATTTCAACCGTCTACCTGTTCGATTCATTGTTCCACTTGTCGAAAGTTACAAATAATTTCCGATAATGGATTAACAATGGGGCTCATTGTTCACTTCAACTTGAAGAACAAAAAATTGGCGAATGGTACTGTTTGGATGATTTGCATATATGTTTCTTAGACTATATAGAAGCAATATATACATTGATTTCAACCGTCTACCTGTTCCACTCATTGTTCTACTTGTCGCAAGTTACAAATAATTTCCGATAAAGGATTAACAATGGGGCTCATTGTTCACTTAAACTTGAAGAACAAAAAATTGGCGAATGGTACTGTTTGGATGCTTTGCATATATGTTTCTTAGACTATATAGAAGCAATATATACATTGATTTCAACCTTCTACCTGTTCCACTCATTGTTCTACTTGTCGCAAGTTACAAATAATTTCCGATAAAGGATTAACCATTGGGGCTCACTGTTCACTTAAACTTGAAGAACAAAAAATTGGCGAATGGTACTGTTTGGATGCTTTGCATATATGTTTCTTAGACTATATGGAAGCAATATATACAAAGATTTCAACCGTCTACGTGTTCCAATCATTGTTCTACTTGTAGAAAGTTACAATTAATTTCCGTTAAAGGAATAACAATGGGGCTCGTAGTTCACATAAACTTGAAGAACAAAAAATTGGCGAATTGTACTGTTTGGATGCTTTGCATAGATGTTTCTTAGACTATTTAGAAGCAATATATAGAAAGATTTCACCCGTCTACCTGTACTATTCATTGTTCTACTTGTAGAAAGTTACAAATAATTTCCATTTCATGATTATCAATGGGGCTCGCTGTTCACTTAAACTTGAAGATCAAAAAATTGGCGATTGTTACTGTTTAGATGCTTTGCATATATGTTTCTTAGATTATATAGAAGCAATATATACAAAGATTTCAACCGTCTACCTGTTCCATTCATTGTTCTACTTGTCGAAAGCTACAAATAATTTCCGATAACGGATTAACCATTGGGGCTCATTGTTCACTTAAACTTGAAGAACAAAAAATTGGCGAATTGTACTGTTTGGATGCTTTGCATATATGTTTCCGATACTATATAGAAGAAATATATACAAAGATTTCAACCGTCTACCTGTTCCATTCACTGTTCTACTTGTCGAAAGTTACAAATAATTTCCGTTAAGGGATTAACAATGGGGATCGTAGTTTACTTAAACTTGAAGAACAAAAAATTGGCGAATGGTACTGTTTGGATGCTTTGCGTACATGTTTCTTAAACTATATGGAAGCAATATATACAATGATTTCAACCGTCTACCTGTTCCATTCATTGTTCTACTTGTCGAAAGTTACAAATAATTACCGATAAAGGACTAACCATTGGGGCTCATTGTTCACTTAAACTTGAAGAACAAAAAATTGGCGAATTGTACTGTTTGGATGCTTTGCATATATGTTTTTTAGATTATATAGAAGCAATATATACAAAGATTTCAACCGTCTACCTGTTCGATTCATTGTTCCACTTGTCGAAAGTTACAAATAATTTCCGATAAAGGATTAACAATGGGGCTCATTGTTCACTTAAACTTGAAGGACAAAAAATTGGCGAATGGTACTGTTTGGATGCTTTGCGTACATGTTTCTTAGACTATATGGAAGCAATATATACAAGGATTTCAACCGTCTACCTGTTCCATTCATTGTTCTACTTGTCGAAAGTTACAAATAATTTACGATAATGGATTAACAATGGGGCTCATTGTTCACTTAAACTTGAAGAACAAAAAATTGGCGAATGGTACTGTTTGGATGCTTTGCATATATGTTTCTTAGACTATATAGAAGCAATATATACAAAGATTTCAACCGTCTACCTGTTCGATTCATTGTTCCACTTCTCGAAAGTTACAAATAATTTCCGATAAAGGATTAACAATGGGGCTCATTGTTCACTTAAACTTGAAGGACAAAAAATTGGCGAATGGTACTGTTTGGATGCTTTGCGTACATGTTTCTTAGACTATATGGAAGCAATATATACAAGGATTTCAACCGTCTACCTGTTCCATTCATTGTTCTACTTGTCGAAAGTTACAAATAATTTACGATAATGGATTAACAATGGGGCTCATTGTTCACTTAAACTTGAAGAACAAAAAATTGGCGAATGGTACTGTTTGGATGCTTTGCATATATGTTTCTTAGACTATATAGAAGCAATATATACATTGATTTCAACCGTCTACCTGTTCCACTCATTGTTCTACTTGTCGCAAGTTACAAATAATTTCCGATAAAGGATTAACAATGGGTCTCATTGTTCACTTAAACTTGAAGAACAAAAAATTGGCGAATGGTACTGTTTGGATGCTTTGCATATATGTTTCTTAGACTATATGGAAGCAATATATACAAAGATTTCAACCGTCTACGTGTTCCAATCATTGTTCTACTTGTAGAAAGTTACAATTAATTTCCGTTAAAGGATTAACAATGGGGCTCGTAGTTCACATAAACTTGAAGAACAAAAAATTGGCGAATTGTACTGTTTGGATGCTTTGCATAGATGTTTCTTAGACTATTTAGAAGCAATATATAGAAAGATTTCACCCGTCTACCTGTACTATTCATTGTTCTACTTGTAGAAAGTTACAAATAATTTCCATTTCATGATTATCAATGGGGCTCGCTGTTCACTTAAACTTGAAGATCAAAAAATTGGCGATTGTTACTGTTTAGATGCTTTGCAAATATGTTTCTTAGACTATATAGACGCAATATATACAAAGATTTCAACAGTCTACCTGTTCCATTCATTGTTCTACTTGTCGGAAGTTACAAATAATTTCCGATAACGGATTAACCATTGGGGCTCATTGTTCACTTAAACTTGAAGAACAAAAAATTGGCGAATTGTACTGTTTGGATGCTTTGCATATATGTTTTTTAGATTATATAGAAGCAATATATACAAAGATTTCAACCGTCTACCTGTTCGATTCATTGTTCCACTTGTCGAAAGTTACAAATAATTTCCGATAATGGATTAACAATGGGGCTCATTGTTCACTTAAACTTGAAGAACAAAAAATTGGCGAATGTTACTGTTTGGATGTTTTGCATATATGTTTCTTAGACTATATAGAAGCAATATATACATTGATTTCAACCGTCTACCTGTTCCACTCATTGTTCTACTTGTCGCAAGTTACAAATAATTTCCGATAAAGGATTAACAATGGGGCTCATTGTTCACTTAAACTTGAAGAACAAAAAATTGGCGAATGGTACTGTTTGGATGCTTTGCATATATGTTTCTTAGACTATATAGAAGCAATATATACATTGATTTCAACCTTCTACCTGTTCCACTCATTGTTCTACTTGTCGCAAGTTACAAATAATTTCCGATAAAGGATTAACCATTGGGGCTCACTGTTCACTTAAACTTGAAGAACAAAAAATTGGCGAATGGTACTGTTTGGATGCTTTGCATATATGTTTCGTAGACTATATAGAAGCAATATATACAATGATTTCAACCGTCTACATGATCCATTCATTGTTCTACTTGTCGAAATTTACAAATAATTTCCTTTAAAGGATTAACAATGGGGCACGTAGTTCACTTAAACTTGAAGAACAAAAAATTGGCGAATTGTACTGTTTGGATGCTTTGCATAGATGTGTTCTTAGACTATTTAGGAGCAATATATAGAAAGATTTCACCCGTCTACCTGTACTATTCATTGTTCTACTTGTAGAAAGTTACAAATAATTTCTATTCCATGATTATCAATGGGGCTCGCTGTTCACTTAAACTTGAAGATCAAAAAATTGGCGATTGTTACTGTTTAGATGCTTTGCATATATGTTTCTTAGATTATATAGAAGCAATATATACAAAGATTTCAACCGTGTACCTGTTCCATTCACTGTTCTACTTGTCGAAAGTTACAAATAATTTCCGTTAAGGGATTAACAATGGGGATCGTAGTTTACTTAAACTTGAAGAACAAAAAATTGGCGAATGGTACTGTTTGGATGCTTTGCGTACATGTTTCTTAAACTATATGGAAGCAATATATACAATGATTTCAAGCGTCTACCTGTTCCATTCATTGTTCTACTTGTCGAAAGTTACAAATAATTACCGATAAAGGACTAACCATTGGGGCTCATTGTTCACTTAAACTTGAAGAACAAAAAATTGGCGAATTGTACTGTTTGGATGCTTTGCATATATGTTTTTTAGATTATATAGAAGCAATATATACAAAGATTTCAACCGTCTACCTGTTCGATTCATTGTTCCACTTGTCGAAAATTACAAATAATTTCCTTTAAAGGATTAACAATGGGGCTCGTAGTTCACTTAAACTTGAAGAACAAAAAATTGGCGAACGGTACTGTTTGGATGCATTGCGTACATGTTTCTTAGACTATATGGAAGCAATATATACAAAGATTTCAACCGTCTACCTGTTCCATTCATTGTTCTACTTGTCGAAAGTTAGAAATAATTTCCGTTAAGGGATTAACAATGGGAATCGTAGTTTACTTAAACTTGAAGAACAAGAAATTGGCGAATTGTACTGTTTGGATGATTTGCATATATGTTTCTTAGACTATATAGAAGCAATATATACAATAATTTCAACAGTCTACCTGTTCAATTCATTGTTCTACTGGTCGAAATTTACAAATAATTTCCTTTAAAGGATTAACAATGGGGCTCGTAGTTCACTTAAACTTGAAGAACAAAAAATTGGCGAATGGTACTGTTTGGATGCTTTGCGTACATGTTTCTTAGACTATATGGAAGCAATATATACAAGGATTTCAACCGTCTACCTGTTCCATTCATTGTTCTACTTGTCGAATGTTACAAATAATTTCCGTTACGGGATTAACAATGGGGATCGTAGTTTACTTAAACTTGAAGAACAAAAAATTGGCGAATGGTACTGTTTGGATGCTTTGCATATATGTTTCATAGATTAATAGAAGCAATATATACAAAGATTTCAACCGTCTACCAGTTCCATTCATTGTTCTACTTGTCGAAAGTTACAAATAATTTCCGATAAAGGATTAACAATGGGGCGCATTGTTCACTTAAACTTGAAGAACAAAAAATTGGCGAATGGTACTGTTTGGATGCTTTGCATATATGTTTCTTAGACTATATAGAAGCAATATATACATTGATTTCAACCTTCTACCTGTTCCACTCATTGTTCTACTTGTCGCAAGTTACAAATAATTTCCGTTAAAGTGTTAACAATGGGGCTCGTAGTTCACTTAAACTTGAAGATGAAATAATTGGCAAATTGTACTGTTTGGATGCTTTGCATATATGTTTCTTAGATTATATAGAAGCAATATATACAAAGATTTCAACCGTCTACGTGTTCTAATCATTGTTCTACTTGTAGAAAGTTACAATTAATTTCCGTTAAAGGATTAACAATGGGGCTCGTAGTTCACATAAACTTGAAGAACAAAAAATTGGCGAATTGTACTGTTTGGATGCTTTGCATAGATGTTTCTTAGACTATTTAGAAGCAATATATAGAAAGATTTCACCCGTCTACCTGTACTATTCATTGTTCTACTTGTAGAAAGTTACAAATAATTTCCATTTCATGATTATCAATGGGGCTCGCTGTTCACTTAAACTTGAAGAACAAAAAATTGGCTAATGGTACTGTTTGGATGCTTTGCATATATGTTTCTTAGACTATATGGAAGCAATATATACAAAGATTTCAACCTTCTACGTGTTCCACTCATTGTTCTACTTGTCGCAAGTTACAAATAATTTCCGTTAAAGTGTTAACAATGGGGCTCGTAGTTCACTTAAACATGAAGAACAAAAAATTGGCGAATTGTACTGTTTGGATGCTTTGCACATATGTTTTTTAGATTATATAGAAGCAATATATACAAAGATTTCAACCGTCTACCTGTTCCATTCATTGTTCTACTTGTCGAAAGTTACAAATAATTTCCGATAAAGGATTAACAATGGGGCTCATTGTTCACTTAAACTTGAAGGACAAAAAATTGGCGAATGGTACTGTTTGGATGCTTTGCGTGCATGTTTCTTAGACTATATGGAAGCAATATATACAAGGATTTCAACCGTCTACCTGTTCCATTCATTGTTCTACTTGTCGAATGTTACAAATAATTTCCGTTAAGGGATTAACAATGGGGATCGTAGTTTACTTAAACTTGAAGAACAAAAAATTGGCGAATGGTACTGTTTGGATGCTTTGCATATATGTTTCATAGATTAATAGAAGCAATATATACAAAGATTTCAACCGTCTACCAGTTCCATTCATTGTTCTACTTGTCGAAAGTTACAAATAATTTCCGATAAAGGATTAACAATGGGGCTCATTGTTCACTTAAACTTGAAGGACAAAAAATTGGCGAATGGTACTGTTTGGATGCTTTGCGTACATGTTTCTTAGACTATATGGAAGCAATATATACAAGGATTTCAACCGTCTTCCTGTTCCATTCATTGTTCTACTTGTCGAAAGTTACAAATAATTTCCGATAAAGGATTAACAATGGGGCTCATTGTTCACTTAAACTTGAAGAACAAAAAATTGGCGAATGGTACTGTTTGGATGCTTTGCATATATGTTTCTTAGACTATATAGAAGCAATATATACATTGATTTCAACCTTCTACCTGCTCCACTCATTGTTCTACTTGTCGCAAGTTACAAATAATTTCCGTTAAAGTGTTAACAATGGGGCTCGTAGTTCACTTAAACTTGAAGATGAAATAATTGGCGAATTGTACTGTTTGGATGCTTTGCATATATGTTTCTTAGATTATATAGAAGCAATATATACAAAGATTTCAACCGTCTACGTGTTCTAATCATTGTTCTACTTGTAGAAAGTTACAATTAATTTCCGTTAAAGGATTAACAATGGGGCTCGTAGTTCACATAAACTTGAAGAACAAAAAATTGGCGAATTGTACTGTTTGGATGCTTTGCATAGATGTTTCTTAGACTATTTAGAAGCAATATATAGAAAGATTTCACCCGTCTACCTGTACTATTCATTGTTCTACTTGTAGAAAGTTACAAATAATTTCCATTTCATGATTATCAATGGGGCTCGCTGTTCACTTAAACTTGAAGAACAAAAAATTGGCTAATGGTACTGTTTGGATGCTTTGCATATATGTTTCTTAGACTATATAGAAGCAATATATACATTGATTTCAACCTTCTACGTGTTCCACTCATTGTTCTACTTGTCGCAAGTTACAAATAATTTCCGTTAAAGTGTTAACAATGGGGCTCGTAGTTCACTTAAACTTGAAGATGAAATAATTGGCGAATTGTACTGTTTGGATGCTTTGCATATATGTTTCTTAGATTATATAGAAGCAATATATACAAAGATTTCAACCGTCTACCTGTTCCATTCATTGTTCTACTTGTCGAAAGTTACAAATAATTTCCGATAAAGGATTAACAATGGGGCTCATTGTTCACTTAAACTTGAAGGACAAAAAATTGGCGAATGGTACTGTTTGGATGCTTTGCGTACACGTTTCTTAGACTATATGGAAGCAATATATACAAGGATTTCAACCGTCTATCTGTTCCATTCATTGTTCTACTTGTCGAAAGTTACAAATAATTTCCGTGAAGGGATTAACAATGGGGATCGTACTTTACTTAAACTTGAAGAACAAAAAATTGGCGAATGGTACTGTTTGGATGCTTTGCGTACATGTTTCTTAAACTATATGGAAGCAATATATACAATGATTTCAACCGTCTACCTGTTCCATTCATTGTTCTACTTGTCGAAAGTTACAAATAATTACCGATAAAGGACTAACCATTGGGGCTCATTGTTCACTTAAACTTGAAGAACAAGAAATTGGCGAATTGTACTGTTTGGATGCTTTGCACATATGTTTTTTAGATTATATAGAAGCAATATATACAAAGATTTCAACCGTCTACCTGTTCGATTCATTGTTCCACTTGCCGAAAGTTACAAATAATTTCCGATAAAGGATTAACAATGGGGCTCATTGTTCACTTAAACTTGAAGGACAAAAAATTGGCGAATGGTACTGTTTGGATGCTTTGCGTACATGTTTCTTAGACTATATGGAAGCAATATATACAAGGATTTCAACCGTCTACCTGTTCCATTCATTGTTCTACTTGTCGAAAGTTACAAATAATTTCCGATAAAGGATTAACAATGGGGCTCATTGTTCACTTAAACATGAAGAACAAAAAATTGGCGAATTGTACTGTTTGGATGCTTTGCACATATGTTTTTTAGATTATATAGAAGCAATATACACAAAGATTTCAACCGTCTACCTGTTCCATTCATTGTTCTACTTGTCGAAAGTTACAAATAATTTCCGATAAAGGATTAACAATGGGGCTCATTGTTCACTTAAACTTGAAGGACAAAAAATTGGCGAATGGTACTGTTTGGATGCTTTGCGTGCATGTTTCTTAGACTATATGGAAGCAATATATACAAGGATTTCAACCGTCTACCTGTTCCATTCATTGTTCTACTTGTCGAATGTTACAAATAATTTCCGTTAAGGGATTAACAATGGGGATCGTAGTTTACTTAAACTTGAAGAACAAAAAATTGGCGAATGGTACTGTTTGGATGCTTTGCATATATGTTTCATAGATTAATAGAAGCAATATATACAAAGATTTCAACCGTCTACCAGTTCCATTCATTGTTCTACTTGTCGAAAGTTACAAATAATTTCCGATAAAGGATTAACAATGGGGCTCATTGTTCACTTAAACTTGAAGGACAAAAAATTGGCGAATGGTACTGTTTGGATGCTTTGCGTACATGTTTCTTAGACTATATGGAAGCAATATATACAAGGATTTCAACCGTCTTCCTGTTCCATTCATTGTTCTACTTGTCGAAAGTTACAAATAATTTCCGATAAAGGATTAACAATGGGGCTCATTGTTCACTTAAACTTGAAGAACAAAAAATTGGCGAATGGTACTGTTTGGATGCTTTGCATATATGTTTCTTAGACTATATAGAAGCAATATATACATTGATTTCAACCTTCTACCTGTTCCACTCATTGTTCTACTTGTCGCAAGTTACAAATAATTTCCGTTAAAGTGTTAACAATGGGGCTCGTAGTTCACTTAAACTTGAAGATGAAATAATTGGCGAATTGTACTGTTTGGATGCTTTGCATATATGTTTCTTAGATTATATAGAAGCAATATATACAAAGATTTCAACCGTCTACGTGTTCTAATCATTGTTCTACTTGTAGAAAGTTACAATTAATTTCCGTTAAAGGATTAACAATGGGGCTCGTAGTTCACATAAACTTGAAGAACAAAAAATTGGCGAATTGTACTGTTTGGATGCTTTGCATAGATGTTTCTTAGACTATTTAGAAGCAATATATAGAAAGATTTCACCCGTCTACCTGTACTATTCATTGTTCTACTTGTAGAAAGTTACAAATAATTTCCATTTCATGATTATCAATGGGGCTCGCTGTTCACTTAAACTTGAAGAACAAAAAATTGGCTAATGGTACTGTTTGGATGCTTTGCATATATGTTTCTTAGACTATATAGAAGCAATATATACATTGATTTCAACCTTCTACGTGTTCCACTCATTGTTCTACTTGTCGCAAGTTACAAATAATTTCCGTTAAAGTGTTAACAATGGGGCTCGTAGTTCACTTAAACTTGAAGATGAAATAATTGGCGAATTGTACTGTTTGGATGCTTTGCATATATGTTTCTTAGATTATATAGAAGCAATATATACAAAGATTTCAACCGTCTACCTGTTCCATTCATTGTTCTACTTGTCGAAAGTTACAAATAATTTCCGATAAAGGATTAACAATGGGGCTCATTGTTCACTTAAACTTGAAGGACAAAAAATTGGCGAATGGTACTGTTTGGATGCTTTGCGTACATGTTTCTTAGACTATATGTAAGCATTATATACAAGGATTTCAACCGTCTATCTGTTCCATTCATTGTTCTACTTGTCGAAAGTTACAAATAATTTCCGTGAAGGGATTAACAATGGGGATCGTACTTTACTTAAACTTGAAGAACAAAAAATTGGCGAATGGTACTGTTTGGATGCTTTGCGTACATGTTTCTTAAACTATATGGAAGCAATATATACAATGATTTCAACCGTCTACCTGTTCCATTCATTGTTCTACTTGTCGAAAGTTACAAATAATTACCGATAAAGGACTAACCATTGGGGCTCATTGTTCACTTAAACTTGAAGAACAAAAAATTGGCGAATTGTACTGTTTGGATGCTTTGCACATATGTTTTTTAGATTATATAGAAGCAATATATACAAAGATTTCAACCGTCTACCTGTTCGATTCATTGTTCCACTTGCCGAAAGTTACAAATAATTTCCGATAAAGGATTAACAATGGGGCTCATTGTTCACTTAAACTTGAAGGACAAAAAATTGGCGAATGGTACTGTTTGGATGCTTTGCGTACATGTTTCTTAGACTATATGGAAGCAATATATACAAGGATTTCAACCGTCTACCTGTTCCATTCATTGTTCTACTTGTCGAAAGTTACAAATAATTTCCGATAAAGGATTAACAATGGGGCTCATTGTTCACTTAAACTTGAAGAACAAAAAATTGGCGAATTGTACTGTTTGGATGCTGTGCATATATGTTTCTTAGACTATATAGAAGCAATATATACATTGATTTCAACCTTCTACCTGTTCCACTCATTGTTCTACTTGTCGCAAGTTACAAATAATTTCCGATAAAGGATTAACCATTGGGGCTCACTGTTCACTTAAACTTGAAGAACAAAAAATTGGCGAATGGTACTGTTTGGATGCTTTGCATATATGTTTCTTAGACTATATGGAAGCAATATATACAAAGATTTCAACCGTCTACGTTTTCCAATCATTGTTCTACTTGTAGAAAGTTACAATTAATTTCCGTTAAAGGATTGACAATGGGGCTCGTAGTTCACTTAAACTTGAAGAACAAAAAATTGGCGAATTGTACTGTTTGGATGCTTTGCATATATGTTTCGTAGACTATATAGAAGCAATATATACAATGATTTCAACCGTCTACATGATCCATTCATTGTTCTACTTGTCGAAATTTACAAATAATTTCCTTTAAAGGATTAACAATGGGGCTCGTAGTTCACTTAACCTTGAAGAACAAAAAATTGGCGAATTGTACTGTTTGGATGCTTTGCATAGATGTGTTCTTAGACTATTTAGAAGCAATATATAGAAAGATTTCACCCGTCTACCTGTACTATTCATTGTTCTACTTGTAGAAAGTTACAAATAATTTCTATTCCATGATTATCAATGGGGCTCGCTGTTCACTTAAACTTGAAGATCAAAAAATTGGCGATTGTTACTGTTTAGATGCTTTGCATATATGTTTCTTAGATTATATAGAAGCAATATATACAAAGATTTCAACCGTCTACCTGTTCCATTCACTGTTCTACTTGTCGAAAGTTACAAATAATTTCCGTTAAGGGATTAACAATGGGGATCGTAGTTTACTTAAACTTGAAGAACAAAAAATTGGCGAATGGTACTGTTTGGATGCTTTGCGTACATGTTTCTTAAACTATATGGAAGCAATATATACAATGATTTCAACCGTCTACCTGTTCCATTCATTGTTCTACTTGTCGAAAGTTACAAATAATTACCGATAAAGGACTAACCATTGGGGCTCATTGTTCACTTAAACTTGAAGAACAAATAATTGGCGAATTGTACTGTTTGGATGCTTTGCATATATGTTTTTTAGATTATATAGAAGCAATATATACAAAGATTTCAACCGTCTACCTGTTCGATTCATTGTTCCACTTGTCGAAAGTTACAAATAATTTCCGATAATGGATTAACAATGGGGCTCATTGTTCACTCAAACTTGAAGAACAAAAAATTGGCGAATTGTACTGTTTGGATGCTTTGCATATATGTTTTTTAGTTTATATAGAAGCAATATATACAAAGATTTCAACCGTCTACCTGTTCGATTCATTGTTCCACTTGTCGAAAGTTACAAATAATTTCCGATGAAGGATTAACAATGGGGCTCATTGTTCACTTAAACTTGAAGGACAAAAAATTGGCGAATGGTACTGTTTGGATGCTTTGCGTACAGGTTTCTTAGACTATATGGAAGCAATATATACAAGGATTTCAACCGTCTACCTGTTCCATTCATTGTTCTACTTGTCGAAATTTACAAACAATTTCCTTTAAAGGATTAACAATGGGGCTCGTTGTTCACTTAAACTTGAAGAACAATAAATTGGCGAATTGTACTGTTTGGATGCTTTGCATATATGTTTCTTAAACTATATAGAAGCAATATATACAAAGATTTCAACAGTCTAACTGTTCTATTCATTGTTCTACTTGTAGGAAGTTACAAATAATTTCCCTTTCATGATTATCAATGGGGCTCGTAGTTCACTTAATCTTGAAGAACAAAAAATTGGCGAATGGTACTGTTTGGATGCTTTGCATATATGTTTCTTAGACTATATAGAAGCAATATATACAATGATTTCAACCGTCTACCTATTCCATTCATTGTTCTACTTGCCGAAATTTACAAATAATTTCCTTTAAAGGATTAACAATGGGGCTCGTTGTTCACTTAAACTTGAAGAACAATAAATTGGCGAATTGTACTGTTTGGATGCTTTGCATATATGTTTCTTAGACTATATAGACGCAATATATACAAGGATTTCAAACGTCTACCTGTTCCATTCATTGTTCTATTTGTCGAAAGTTACAAATAATTTCCGTTAAAGGATTAACAATGGGGTCGTAGTTCACTTAAACTTGAAGAACTAAAAATTGGCGAATTGTACTGTTTGGATGCTTTGCATATATGTTTCTTAGACTATATAGAAGCAATATATACAATGATTTCAACCGTCTACCTGTTCCATTCATTGTTCTACTTGTCGAAAGTTACAAATAATTTCCGATAAAGGATTAACCATTGGGGCTCATTGTTCACTTAAACTTGAAGAACAAAAAATTGGCGAATTGTACTGTTTGGATGCTTTGCATATATGTTTCTTAGACTATATAGAAGCAATATATACAATGATTTCAACCGTCTACCTGTTCCATTCATTGTTCTACTTGTCGAAAGTTACAAATAATTTCCGATAAAGGATTAACCATTGGGGCTCATTGTTCACTTAAACTTGAAGAACAATAAATTGGCGAATTGTACTGTTTGGATGCTTTGCATATATGTTTCTTAAACTATATAGAAGCAATATATACAAAGATTTCAACAGTCTAACTGTTCTATTCATTGTTCTACTTGTAGGAAGTTACAAATAATTTCCCTTTCATGATTATCAATGGGGCTCGTAGTTCACTTAATCTTGAAGAACAAAAAATTGGCGAATGGTACTGTTTGGATGCTTTGCATATATGTTTCTTAGACTATATAGAAGCAATATATACAATGATTTCAACAGTCTACCTATTCCATTCATTGTTCTACTTGCCGAAATTTACAAATAATTTCCTTTAAAGGATTAACAATGGGGCTCGTTGTTCACTTAAACTTGAAGAACAATAAATTGGCGAATTGTACTGTTTGGATGCTTTGCATATATGTTTCTTAGACTATATAGACGCAATATATACAAGGATTTCATACGTCTACCTGTTCCATTCATTGTTCTACTTGTCGAAAGTTACAAATAATTTCCGTTAAAGGATTAACAATGGGGTCGTAGTTCACTTAAACTTGAAGAACAAAAAATTGGCGAATTGTACTGTTTGGATGCTTTGCATATATGTTTCGTAGACTATATAGAAGCTATATATACAAATATTTCAACCGTCTAACTGTTCCATTCATTGTTCTACTTGTCGAAAATTACAAATAATTTCCGATAAATTATTAACCATTGATGCTCATTGTTCACTTAAACTTGAAGAACAAAAAATTGGCGAATGGTACTGTTTGGATGCTATGCATATATGTTTCTTAGACTATATAGAAGCAATATATACAAAGATTTCAACCGTCTACCTTTTCCATTCATTGTTCTACGTGTCGAAAGTTACAAATAATTTCCGATAACGGATTAACCATTTGGGCTCATTGTTCACTTAAACTTGAAGAACAAAAAATTGGCGAATGGTACTGTTTGGATGCTTTGCATATATGTTTCTTAGACTATATAGAAGCAATATATACAAAGATTTCAACCGTCTACCTTTTCCATTCATTGTTCTACTTGTCGAAAGTTACAAATAATTTCCGATAACGGATTAACCATTTGGGCTCATTGTTCACTTAAACTTGAAGAACAAAAAATTGGCGAATTGTACTGTTTGGATGCTTTGCATATATGTTTCTTAGACTACATAGAAGCAACATATACAAAGATTTCAACCGGCTACCTGTTCCATTCATTGTTCTACTTGTCGAAATTTACAAATAATTTCCGATAAAGGATTAACCATTGGGGCTCATTGTTCACTTAAACTTGAAGAACAAAAAATTGGCGAATGGTACTGTTTGGATGCTTTGCGTACATGTTTCTTAGACTATATGGAAGCAATATATACAAAGATTTCAACCGTCTACGTGTTCCAATCATTGTTCTACTTGTCGAAATTTACAAATAATTTCCTTTAAAGGATTAACAATGGGGCTCGTAGTTCACTTAAACTTGAAGAACAAAAAATTGGCGAATTGTACTCTTTGGATGCTTTGCATATATGTTTCTTAGATTATTTAGAAGCAATATATACAAAGATTTCACCCGTCTACCTGTACTATTCATTGTTCTACTTGTAGAAAGTTACAAATAATTTCCATTACATGATTATCAATGGGGCTCGCTGTTCACTTAAACTTGAAGATCAAAAAATTGGCGATTGTTACTGTTTAGATGCTTTGCACATAGGTTTCTTAGACTATATAGAAGCAACATATACAAAGATTTCAACCGTCTACCTGTTCCATTCATTGTTCTACTTGTAGAAAGTTACAAATAATTTCCGTTTCATGATTATCAATGGGGCTCGTTGTTCACTTAATCTTGAAGAACAAAAAATTGGCGAATGGTACTGTTTGGATGCTTTGCATATATGTTTCTTAGACTATATAGAAGCAATATATACAATGATTTCAACCGTCTACCTGTTCCATTCATTGTTCTACTTGTCGAAAGTTACAAATAATTTCCGATAAAGGATTAACCATTGGGGCTCGTAGTTCACTTAAACTTGAAGATCAAATAATTGGCGAATTGTACTGTTTGGATGATTTGCATATATGTTTCTTAGACTATATAGAAGCAATATATAAAAAGATTTCAACCGTCTACCAGTACCATTCATTGTTCTACTTGTCGAAAGTTACAAATAATTTCCGTTAAGGGATTAACAATGGGGATCGTAGTTTACTTAAACATGAAGAACAAAAAATTGGCGAATTGTACTGTTTGGATGCTTTGCATATATGTTTCTTAGACTATATAGAAGCAATATATAAAAAGATTTCAACCGTGTACCAGTTCCATTCATTGTTCTACTTGTCGAAAGTTACAAATAATTTCCGTTAAGGGATTAACAATGGGGATCGTAGTTTACTTAAACATGAAGAACAAAAAATTGGCGAATGGTACTGTTTGGATGCTTTGCGTACATGTTTCTTAGACTATATGGAAGCAATATATACAAAGATTTCAACCGTCTACGTGTTCCAATCATTGTTCTACTTGTCGAAATTTACAAATAATTTCCTTTAAAGGATTAACAATGGGGCTCGTTGTTCACTTAAACTTGAAGAACAAGAAATTGGCGAATTGTACTGTTTGGATGCTTTGCATATATGTTTCTTAGACTATATAGAAGCAATATATACAATGATTTCAACCGTCTACCTGTTCCATTCATTGTTCTACTTGTCGAAAGTTACAAATAATTTCCGATAAAGGATTAACCATTGGGGATCGTAGTTCACTTAAACTTGAAGAACAAAAAATTGGCGAATTGTACTGTTTGGATGCTTTGCATATATGTTTCTTAGACTACATAGAAGCAACATATACAAAGATTTCAACCGTCTACCTTTTCCATTCATTGTTCTACGTGTCGAAAGTTACAAATAATTTCCGATAACGGATTAACCATTTGGGCTCATTGTTCACTTAAACTTGAAGAACAAAAAATTGGCGAATGGTACAGTTTGGATGCTTTGCATATATGTTTCTTAGACTATATAGAAGCAATATATACAAAGATTTCAACCGTCTAACTTTTCCATTCATTGTTCTACTTGTCGAAAGTTACAAATAATTTCCGATAACGGATTAACCATTTGGGCTCATTGTTCACTTAAACTGGAAGAACAAAAAATTGGCGAATTGTACTGTTTGGATGCTTTGCATATATGTTTCTTAGACTACATAGAAGCAACATATACAAAGATTTCAACCGGCTACCTGTTCCATTCATTGTTCTACTTGTCGAAATTTACAAATAATTTCCGATAAAGGATTAACCATTGGGGCTCATTGTTCACTTAAACTTGAAGAACAAAAAATTGGCGAATGGTACTGTTTGGATGCTTTGCGTACATGTTTCTTAGACTATATGGAAGCAATATATACAAAGATTTCAACCGTCTACGTGTTCCAATCATTGTTCTACTTGTCGAAATTTACAAATAATTTCCTTTAAAGGATTAACAATGGGGCTCGTTGTTCACTTAAACTTGAAGAACAAGAAATTGGCGAATTGTACTGTTTGGATGCTTTGCATATATGTTTCGTAGACTATATAGAAGCAATATATACAATGATTTCAACCGTCTAAATGATCCATTCATTGTTCTACTTGTCGCAAGTTACAAATAATTTCCGTTAAAGTATTAACAATGGGGCTCGTAGTTCACTTAAACTTGAAGATCAAATAATTGGCGAATTGTACTGTTTGGATGATTTGCATATATGTTTCTTAGACTATATAGAAGCAATATATAAAAAGATTTCAACCGTCTACCAGTACCATTCATTGTTCTACTTGTCGAAAGTTACAAATAATTTCCGTTAAGGGATTAACAATGGGGATCGTAGTTTACTTAAACATGAAGAACAAAAAATTGGCGAATTGTACTGTTTGGATGCTTTGCATATATGTTTCTTAGACTATATAGAAGCAATATATAAAAAGATTTCAACCGTGTACCAGTTCCATTCATTGTTCTACTTGTCGAAAGTTACAAATAATTTCCGTTAAGGGATTAACAATGGGGATCGTAGTTTACTTAAACTTGAAGATCAAATAATTGGCGAATTGTACTGTTTGGATGCTTTGCATATATGTTTCTTAGACTATATAGACGCAATATATACAAGGATTTCAACCGTCTACCTGTTCCATTCATTGTTCTACTTGTCGAAAGTTACAAATAATTACCGATAAAGGATTAACCATTGGGGCTCATTGTTCACTTAAACTTGAAGAACAAAAAATTGGCGAATTGTACTTTTTGGATGCTTTGCATATATGTTTCTTAGACTATATAGAAGCAATATATACAAAGATTTCAACCGTCTACCTGTTCCATTCATTGTTCTACTTGTCGAAAGTTACAAATAATTTCCTTTAAAGGATTAACAATGGGGCTCATTGTTCACTTAAACTTGAAGAACAAAAAATTGGCGAATTGTACTGTTTGGATGCTTTGCATATATGTTTCTTAGACTATATAGACGCCATATATACATTGATTTCAACCGTCTACCTGTTCCATTCATTGTTCTACTTGTCGAAAGTTACAAATAATTTCCGTTAAGGGATTAACAATGGGGATCGTAGTTCACTTAAACTTGAAGAACAAAAAATTGGCGAATTGTACTGTTTGGATGCTTTGCATATATGTTTCGTAGACTATATAGAAGCTATATATACAAATATTTCAACCGTCTAACTGTTCCATTCATTGTTCTACTTGTCGAAAATTACAAATAATTTACGATAAAGTATTAACCATTGATGCTCATTGTTCACTTAAACTTGAAGAACAAAAAATTGGCGAATGTTACTGTTTGGATGCTATGCATATATGTTTCTTAGACTATATAGAAGCAATATATACAAAGATTTCAACCGTCTACCTTTTCCATTCATTGTTCTACGTGTCGAAAGTTACAAATAATTTCCGATAACGGATTAACCATTTGGGCTCATTGTTCACTTAAACTTGAAGAACAAAAAATTGGCGAATGGTACTGTTTGGATGCTTTGCATATATGTTTCTTAGACTATATAGAAGCAACATATACAAAGATTTCAACCGTCTACCTTTTCCATTCATTGTTCTACTTGTCGAAAGTTACAAATAATTTCCGATAACGGATTAACCATTTGGGCTCATTGTTCACTTAAACTTGAAGAACAAAAAATTGGCGAATTGTACTGTTTGGATGCTTTGCATATATGTTTCTTAGACTACATAGAAGCAACATATACAAAGATTTCAACCGGCTACCTGTTCCATTCATTGTTCTACTTGTCGAAATTTACAAATAATTTCCGATAAAGGATTAACCATTGGGGCTTATTGTTCACTTAAACTTGAAGAACAAAAAATTGGCGAATTGTACTGTTTGGATGCTTTGCATATATGTTTCGTAGACTATATAGAAGCAATATATACAATGATTTCAACCGTCTAAATGATCCATTCATTGTTCTACTTGTCGCAAGTTACAAATAATTTCCGTTAAAGTATTAACAATGGGGCTCGTAGTTCACTTAAACTTGAAGATCAAATAATTGGCGAATTGTACTGTTTGGATGATTTGCATATATGTTTCTTCGACTATATAGAAGCAATATATAAAAAGATTTCAACCGTCTACCAGTACCATTCATTGTTCTACTTGTCGAAAGTTACAAATAATTTCCGTTAAGGGATTAACAATGGGGATCGTAGTTTACTTAAACATGAAGAACAAAAAATTGGCGAATTGTACTGTTTGGATGCTTTGCATATATGTTTCTTAGACTATATAGAAGCAATATATAAAAAGATTTCAACCGTGTACCAGTTCCATTCATTGTTCTACTTGTCGAAAGTTACAAATAATTTCCGTTAAGGGATTAACAATGGGGATCGTAGTTTACTTAAACTTGAAGATCAAATAATTGGCGAATTGTACTGTTTGGATGCTTTGCATATATGTTTCTTAGACTATATAGACGCAATATATACAAGGATTTCAACCGTCTACCTGTTCCATTCATTGTTCTACTTGTCGAAAGTTACAAATAATTACCGATAAAGGATTAACCATTGGGGCTCATTGTTCACTTAAACTTGAAGAACAAAAAATTGGCGAATTGTACTTTTTGGATGCTTTGCATATATGTTTCTTAGGCTATATAGAAGCAATATATACAAAGATTTCAACCGTCTACCTGTTCCATTCATTGTTCTACTTGTCGAAAGTTACAAATAATTTCCTTTAAAGGATTAACAATGGGGCTCATTGTTCACTTAAACTTGAAGAACAAAAAATTGGCGAATTGTACTGTTTGGATGCTTTGCATATATGTTTCTTAGACTATATAGACGCCATATATACATTGATTTCAACCGTCTACCTGTTCCATTCATTGTTCTACTTGTCGAAAGTTACAAATAATTTCCGTTAAGGGATTAACAATGGGGATCGTAGTTCACTTAAACTTGAAGAACAAAAAATTGGCGAATTGTACTGTTTGGATGCTTTGCATATATGTTTCGTAGACTATATAGAAGCTATATATACAAATATTTCAACCGTCTAACTGTTCCATTCATTGTTCTACTTGTCGAAAATTACAAATAATTTACGATAAAGTATTAACCATTGATGCTCATTGTTCACTTAAACTTGAAGAACAAAAAATTGGCGAATGTTACTGTTTGGATGCTATGCATATATGTTTCTTAGACTATATAGAAGCAATATATACAAAGATTTCAACCGTCTACCTTTTCCATTCATTGTTCTACGTGTCGAAAGTTACAAATAATTTCCGATAACGGATTAACCATTTGGGCTCATTGTTCACTTAAACTTGAAGAACAAAAAATTGGCGAATGGTACTGTTTGGATGCTTTGCATATATGTTTCTTAGACTATATAGAAGCAACATATACAAAGATTTCAACCGTCTACCTTTTCCATTCATTGTTCTACTTGTCGAAAGTTACAAATAATTTCCGATAACGGATTAACCATTTGGGCTCATTGTTCACTTAAACTTGAAGAACAAAAAATTGGCGAATTGTACTGTTTGGATGCTTTGCATATATGTTTCTTAGACTACATAGAAGCAACATATACAAAGATTTCAACCGGCTACCTGTTCCATTCATTGTTCTACTTGTCGAAATTTACAAATAATTTCCGATAAAGGATTAACCATTGGGGCTCATTGTTCACTTAAACTTGAAGAACAAAAAATTGGCGAATTGTACTGTTTGGATGCTTTGCATATATGTTTCTTATACTATATAGAAGCAATATATACAAAGATTTCAACCGTCTACCTGTTCCATTCATTGTTCTACTCGTCGAAAGTTACAAATAATTTCCTTTAAAGGATTAACAATGGGGCTCATTGTTCACTTAAACTTGAAGAACAAAAAATTGGCAAATTGTACTGTTTGGATGCTTTGCATATATGTTTCTTATACTATATAGAAGCAATATATACAAAGATTTCAACCGTCTACGTGTTCCAATCATTGTTCTACTTGCCGAAAGTTACAAATAATATCCGTTAAAGTATTACCAATGGGCCTCGTAGTTCACTTAAACTTGAAGATCAAATAATTGGCGAATTGTACTGTTTGGAAGATTTGCAGATATGTTTCTTAGACTATATAGAAGCAATATATACAATTATTTCAACCGTCTACTTGTTCCAATCATTGTTCTACTTGTCGAAATTTACAAATAATTTCCTTTAAAGGATTAACAATGGGGCTCGTAGTTCACTTAAACTTGAAGAACAAAAAATTGGCGAATGGTACTGTTTGGATGCTTTGCATATATGTTTCTTAGACTATTTATATGCAATATATAGAAAGATTTCACCCGTCTACCTGTACTGTTAATTGTTCTACTTGTAGAAAGTTACAAATAATTTCCATTTCATGATTATCAATGGGGCTCGTAGTTCACTGAAACTTGAAGAACAAAAAATTGGCGAATTGTACTGTTTGGATGCTTTGCATATATGTTTCTTAGACTATATAGATGCAATATATACAAAGATTTCAACCGTCTACCTGTTCCATTCATTGTTCTACTTGTCGAAATTTACAAATAATTTCCGATAAAGGATTAACAATGGGGCTCGTTGTTCACTTAAACTTGAAGAACAAAAAAGTGGCGAATGGTACTGTTTGGATGCTTTGCATATATGTTTCTTAGATTATATAAAAGCAATATATACAAATATTTCAACAGTCTACCTGTTCCATTCATTGTTCTACTTGTCGAAAATTACAAATAATTTCCTTTAAAGGATTAACAATGGGGCTCGTAGTTCACTTAAACTTGAAGAACAAAAAATTGGCGAATGGTACTGTTTGGATGCTTTGCATATATGTTTCTTAGACTATATAGACGCAATATATACAAAGATTTCAACCGTCTACCTGTTCCATTCATTGTTCTACTTGTCGAAAGTTACAAATAATTTCCGATAAAGGATTAACCATTGGAGCTCGTTGTTCACTTAAACTTGAAGAACAAAAAATTGGCGAATGGTATTGTTTGGATGCTTTGCATATATGTTTCTTAGACTATATAGAAGCAATATATACAAGTATTTCAACAGTCTACCTGTTCCATTCATTGTTCTAGTTGCCGAAATTTACAAATAATTTCCATTAAAGAATTAACAATGGGGCTCGTAGTTCACTTAAACTTGAAGAGCAAAAAATTGGCGAATTGTACTGTTTGGACGCTATGCATATATGTTTCTTAGACTATATGGTAGCAATATATACAATCATTTCAACAGTCTACCTGTTCCATTCATTGTTCTACTTGTCGAAATTTACAAATAATTTCCTTTAAAGGATTAACAATGGGGCTCGTAGTTCACTTAAACATGAAGAGCAAAAAATTGGCGAATTGTACTGTTTGGATGCTTTGCATATATGTTTCTTAGACTATATAGAAGCAATATATAGAAGGATTTCCTCCGTCTACCTGTTCCATTCATTGTTCTACTTGTAGAAAATTACAATTAATTTCCGTTAAAGTATTAACAATGGGGCTCGTAATTCACATAAACCTGAAGAACAAAAAATTGGCGAATGGTACTGTTTGGATGCTTTGCGTACATGTTTCTTAGACTATATGGAAGCAATATATACAAAGATTTCATCCGTCTACTTGTTCCAAGCATTGTTCTACTTGTCGAAATTTACAAATAATTTCCTTTAAAGGATTAACAATGGGGCTCGTTGTTCACTTAAACTTGAAGAACAAAAAATTTATGAATGGTACTGCTTGGATGCTTTGCATATATGTTTCTCAGACTATATAGAAGCAATATATACAAAGATTTCAACCGTCTACCTGTTCCATTCATTGTTCTACTTGTCGAAAGTTACAAATAATTTCCGATAAAGGATTAACCATTGGGGCTCATTGTTCACTTAAACTTGAAGAACAAAAAATTGGCGAATTTTACTGTTTGGATGCTTTGCATATATGTTTCTTAGACTATATAGAAGCAATATATCGAAGGATTTCACCCGTCTACCTGTTCCATTCATTGTTCTACTTGTCGAAAATTACAAATAATTTCCGATAAAGGATTAACAATGGGGCTCATTGTTCACTTAAACTTGAAGAACAAAAAATTGGCGAATGGTACTGTTTGGATGCTTTGCATATATGTTTCTTATACTATATAGAAGCAATATATACAAAGATTTCAACCGTCTACCTGTTCCATTCATTGTTCTACCTGTCGAAATTTACAAATAATTTCCGATAAAGGATTAACCATTGGGGCTCATTGTTCACTTAAACTTGAAGAACAAAAAATTGGCGAATTGTACTGTTTGGATGCTTTGCATATATGTTTCTTATACTATATAGAAGCAATATATACAAAGATTTCAACCGTCTACGTGTTCCAATCATTGTTCTACTTGCCGAAAGTTACAAATAATTTCCGTTAAAGTATTACCAATGGGCCTCGTAGTTCACTTAAACTTGAAGATCAAATAATTGGCGAATTGTACTGTTTGGAAGATTTGCATATATGTTTCTTAGACTATATAGAAGCAATATATACAAGGATTTCAACAGTCTACCTGTTCCATTCATTGTTCTAGTTGCCGAAATTTACAAATAATTTCCATTAAAGAATTAACAATGGCGCTCGTAGTTCACTTAAACTTGAAGAGCAAAAAATTGGCGAATTTTACTGTTTGGATGCTTTGCATATATGTTTCTTAGACTATATAGAAGCAATATATAGAAGGATTTCCTCCGTCTACCTGTTCCATTCATTGTTCTACTTGTAGAAAATTACAATTAATTTCCGTTAAAGTATTAACAATGGGGCTCGTAGTTCACATAAACCTGAAGAACAAAAAATTGGCGAATGGTACTGTTTGGATGCTTTGCGTACATGTTTCTTAGACTATATGGAAGCAATATATACAAAGATTTCATCCGTCTACTTGTTCCAAGCATTGTTCGACTTGTAGAAAGTTAGAATTAATTTCCGTTAAAGGATTAACAATGGGGCTCGTAGTTCACTTAAACTTGAAGAACAAAAAATTGGCGATTGTTACTGTTTAGATGCTTTGCATATATGTTTCTTAGATTATATAGAAGCAATATATACAAAGATGTCAACCGTCTACCTGTTCCATTCATTGTTCTACTTGTCGAAATTTACAAATAATTTCCGATAAAGGATTAACCATTGGGGCTCATTGTTCACTTAAACTTGAAGAACAAAAAATTGGCGAATTGTACTGTTTGGATGCTTTGCATATATGTTTCTTATACTATATAGAAGCAATATATACAAAGATTTCAACCGTCTACCTGTTCCATTCATTGTTCTACTTGTCGAAAGTTACAAATAATTTCCGATAAAGGATTAACCATTGGGGCTCATTGTTCACTTAAACTTGAAGAACAAAAAATTAGCGAATGGTACTGTTTGGATGCTTTGCGTACATGTTTCTTAGTCTATATGGAAGCAATATATACAAAGATTTCAACCGTCTACGTGTTCCGATCGTTGTTCTACTTGTCGAAATTTACAAATAATTTCCTTTAAAGGATTAACAATGGGGCTCGTTGTTCACTTAAACTTGAAGAACAAAAAAGTGGCGAATGGTACTGTTTGGATGCTTTGCATATATGTTTCTTAGACTATATAGAAGCAATATATACAATGATTTCAAACGTCTACCTATTCCATTCATTGTTCTAATTGCCGAAATTTACAAATAATTTCCTTTAAAGGATTAACAATGGGGCTCATTGTTCAATTAAACTTGAAGAACAAAAAATTGGCGAATGGTACTGTTTGGATGCTTTGCATATATGTTTCTTAGACTATATGGAAGCAATATATACAAAGATTTCAACCGTCTGCGTGATCCATTCATTGTTCTACTTGTCGAAATTTACAAATAATTTCCGTTAAGGGATTAACAATGGGGATCATAGTTTACTTAAACTTGAAGAACAAAAAATTGGCGAATTGTACAGTTTGGATGCTTTGGATATATGTTTCTTAGACTATATAGAAGCCATATATACAATGATTTCAACAGTCTACCTGTTCCATTCATTGTTCTACTTGTCGAAAGTTACAAATAATTTCCTTTAAAGGATTAACAATGGGGCTCGTTGTTCACTTAAACTTGAAGAACAAAAAATTGGCGAATGGTACTGTTTGGATGCTTTGCATATATGTTTCGTAGGCTATATAGAAGCAATATATACAAAGATTTCAACCGTCTACCTGTTCCATTCATTGTTCTACTTGTCGAAAGTTACAAATAATTTCCGATAAAGGTGTAACAATGGGGCTCATTGTTCACTTAAACTTGAAGAACAAAAAATTGGCGAATGGTACTGTTTGGATGCTTTGCATATATGTTTCTTAGACTATATGGAAGCAATATATAATAATATTTCAACCGTCTACGTGTTCCAATCATTGTTCTACTTGTCGAAATTTACAAATAATTTCCTATAAAGGATTAACAATGGGGCTCGTTGTTCACTTAAACTTGAAGAACAATAAATTGGCGAATTGTACAGTGTGGATGCTATGCATATATGTTTCTTAGACTATATAGAAGCAATATATATAATGATTTCAACCGTCTACCTGTTCCATTCATTGTTCTACATGTCGAAAGTTACAAATAATTTCCGTTTCATGATTATCCATGGGGCTCGTTGTTCACTTAAACTTGAAGAACAAAAAATTGGCGAATGGTACTGTTTGGATGCTTTGCATATAGGTTCCTTAGACTATATAGAAGCAACATATACAAAGATTGCAACCGTCTACCTGTTCTATTTATAGTTCTTCTTGTCGAAAGTTACAAATTATTTCCGTTTCATGATTATCAATGGGCGTCTTTGTTCACTTAAACTTGAAGAACAAAAAATTGGCGACTGGTACTGTTTGGATGCTTTGCATATATGTTTCTCAGACTATATAGAAGCAATATATACAAAGATTTCAACCGTCTACCTGTTCCATTCATTGTTCTACTTGTCGAAAGTTACAAATAATTTCCGATAAAGGATTAACAATGGGGCTCATTGTTCACTTAAACTTGAAGAACAAAAAATTGGCGAATTGTACTGTTTGGATGCTTTGCATATATGTTTCTCAGACTATATAGAAGCAATATATACAAAGATTTCAACCGTCTACCTGTTCCATTCATTGGTCTACTTGTCGAAAGTTACAAATAATTTCCTTTAAAGGATTAACAATGGGGCTCGTAGTTCACTGAAACTTGAAGAGCAAAAAATTGGCGAATTGTACTGTTTGGATGCTTTGCATATATGTTTCTTAGACTATATAGAAGCAATATATAGAAGGATTTCCTCCGTCTACCTGTTCCATTCATTGTTCTACTTGTAGAAAATTACAATTAATTTCCGTTAAAGTATTAACAATGGGGCTCGTAATTCACATAAACCTGAAGAACAAAAAATTGGCGAATGGTACTGTTTGGATGCTTTGCGTACATGTTTCTTAGACTATATGGAAGCAATATATACAAAGATTTCATCCGTCTACTTGTTCCAAGCATTGTTCTACTTGTAGAAATTAAGAATTAATTTCCGTTAAAGGATTAACAATGGGGCTCGTAGTTCACTTAAACTTGAAGAACAAAAAATTGGCGATTGTTACTGTTTAGATGCTTTGCATATATGTTTCTTAGATTATATAGAAGCAATATATACAAAGATGTCAACCGTCTACCTGTTCCATTCATTGTTCTACTTGTCGAAAATTACAAATAATTTCCGATAAAGGATTAACCATTGGGGCTCATTGTTCACTTAAACTTGAAGAACAAAAAATTGGCGAATGGTACTGTTTGGATGCTTTGCGTACATGTTTCTTAGACTATATAGAAGCAATATATACAAAGATTTCAACCGTCTACCTGTTCCATTCATTGTTCTACCTGTCGAAATTTACAAATAATTTCCGATAAAGGATTAACCATTGGGGCTCATTGTTCACTTAAACTTGAAGAACAAAAAATTGGCGAATTGTACTGTTTGGATGCTTTGCATATATGTTTCTTATACTATATAGAAGCAATATATACAAAGATTTCAACCGTCTACGTGTTCCAATCATTGTTCTACTTGCCGAAAGTTACAAATAATTTCCGTTAAAGTATTACCAATGGGCCACGTAGTTCACTTAAACTTGAAGATCAAATAATTGGCGAATTGTACTGTTTGGAAGATTTGCATATATGTTTCTTAGACTATATAGAAGCAATATATACAAGGATTTCAACAGTCTACCTGTTCCATTCATTGTTCTAGTTGCCGAAATTTACAAATAATTTCCATTAAAGAATTAACAATGGGGCTCGTAGTTCACTTAAACTTGAAGAGCAAAAAATTGGCGAATTGTACTGTTTGGACGCTATGCATATATGTTTCTTAGACTATATGGTAGCAATATATACAATCATTTCAACAGTCTACCTGTTCCATTCATTGTTCTACTTGTCGAAATTTACAAATAATTTCCTTTAAAGGATTAACAATGGGGCTCGTAGTTCACTTAAACTTGAAGAGCAAAAAATTGGCGAATTGTACTGTTTGGATGCTTTGCATATATGTTTCTTAGACTATATAGAAGCAATATATAGAAGGATTTCCTCCGTCTACCTGTTCCATTCATTGTTCTACTTGTAGAAAATTACAATTAATTTCCGTTAAAGTATTAACAATGGGGCTCGTAGTTCACATAAACCTGAAGAACAAAAAATTGGCGAATGGTACTGTTTGGATGCTTTGCGTACATGTTTCTTAGACTATATGGATGCAATATATACAAAGATTTCATCCGTCTACTTGTTCCAAGCATTGTTCTACTTGTAGAAAGTTAGAATTAATTTCCGTTAAAGGATTAACAATGGGGCTCGTAGTTCACTTAAACTTGAAGAACAAAAAATTGGCGATTGTTACTGTTTAGATGCTTTGCATATATGTTTCTTAGATTATATAGAAGCAATATATACAAAGATGTCAACCGTCTACCTGTTCCATTCATTGTTCTACTTGTCGAAAATTACAAATAATTTCCGATAAAGGATTAACCATTGGGGCTCATTGTTCACTTAAACTTGAAGAACAAAAAATTGGCGAATGGTACTGTTTGGATGCTTTGCGTACATGTTTCTTAGACTATATGGAAGCAATATATACAAAGATTTCAACCGTCTACCTGTTCCATTCATTGTTCTACTTGTCGAAATTTACAAATAATTTCCTTTAAAGGATTAACAATGGGGCTCGTAGTTCACTTAAACTTGAAGAACAAAAAATTGGCGAATTGTACTGTTTGGACGCTATGCATATATGTTTCTTAGACTATATAGAAGCAATATATACAATGATTTCAACCGTCTACCTATTCCATTCATTGTTCTACTTGCCGAAATTTACAAATAATTTCCTTTAAAGGATTAACAATGGGGCTCGTAGTTCACTTAAACTTGAAGAGCATAAAATTGGCGAATTGTACTGTTTGGACGCTATGCATATATGTTTCTTAGACTATATAGAAGCAATATATACAATGATTTCAACAGTCTACCTGATCCATTCATTGTTCTACTTGTCGAAATTTACAAATAATTTCCTTTAAAGGATTAACAATGGGGCTCGTAGTTCACTTAAACTTGAAGAACAAAAAATTGGCGAATAGTACTGTTTGGATGCTTTGAATATATGTTTCTTAGATTATATAGAAGCAATATATACAAAGATTTCAACCGTCTACCTGTTCCATTCATTGTTCTACTTGTCGAAAATTACAAATAATTTCCGATAAAGGATTAACAATGGGGCTCATTGTTCACTTAAACTTGAAGAACAAAAAATTGGCGAATGGTACTGTTTGGATGCTTTACATATATGTTTCTTAGACTATATGGAAGCAATATATACAAAGATTTCAACCGTCTACGTGTTCCAATCATTGTTCTACTTGTCGAAATTTACAAATAATTTCCTTTAAAGGATTAACAATGGGGCTCGTTGTTCACTTAAACTTGAAGAACAAAAAATTTATGAATGGTACTGCTTGGATGCTTTGCATATATGTTTCTCAGACTATATAGAAGCAATATATACATTGATTTCAATCGTCTACCTATTCCATTCATTGTTCTACTTGTCGAAATTTACAAATAATTTCCGATAAAGGATTAACCATTGGGGCTCATTGTTCACTTAAACTTGAAGAACAAAAAATTGGCGAATTGTACTGTTTGGATGCTTTGCATATATGTTTCTTATACTATATAGAAGCAATATATACAAAGATTTCAACCGTCTACCTGTTCCATTCATTGTTCTACTTGTCGAAAGTTACAAATAATTTCCGATAAAGGATTAACCATTGGGGCTCATTGTTCACTTAAACTTGAAGAACAAAAAATTAGCGAATGGTACTGTTTGGATGCTTTGCGTACATGTTTCTTAGTCTATATGGAAACAATATATACAAAGATTTCAACCGTCTACGTGTTCCGATCGTTGTTCTACTTGTCGAAATTTACAAATAATTTCCTTTAAAGGATTAACAATGGGGCTCGTTGTTCACTTAAACTTGAAGAACAAAAAAGTGGCGAATGGTACTGTTTGGATGCTTTGCATATATGTTTCTTAGACTATATAGAAGCAATATATACAATGATTTCAAACGTCTACCTATTCCATTCATTGTTCTACTTGCCGAAATTTACAAATAATTTCCTTTAAAGGATTAACAATGGGGCTCATGGTTCAATTAAACTTGAAGAACAAAAAATTGGCGAATGGTACTGTTTGGATGCTTTGCATATATGTTTCTTAGACTATATGGAAGCAATATATACAAAGATTTCAACCGTCTGCGTGATCCATTCATTGTTCTACTTGTCGAAATTTACAAATAATTTCCGTTAAGGGATTAACAATGGGGATCGTAGTTTACTTAAACTTGAAGAACAAAAAATTGGCGAATTGTACAGTTTGGATGCTTTGGATATATGTTTCTTAGACTATATAGAAGCCATATATACAATGATTTCAACAGTCTACCTGTTCCATTCATTGTTCTACTTGTCGAAAGTTACAAATAATTTCCATTAAAGGATTAAGAATGGGGCTCGTTGTTCACTTAAACTTGAAGAACAAAAAATTGGCGAATGGTACTGTTTGGATGCTTTGCATATATGTTTCGTAGGCTATATAGAAGCAATATATACAAAGATTTCAACCGTCTACCTGTTCCATTCATTGTTCTACTTGTCGAAAGTTACAAATAATTTCCGATAAAGGAGTAACAATGGGGCTCATTGTTCACTTAAACTTGAAGAACAAAAAATTGGCGAATGGTACTGTTTGGATGCTTTGCATATATGTTTCTTAGACTATATGGAAGCAATATATAATAATATTTCAACCGTCTACGTGTTCCAATCATTGTTCTACTTGTCGAAATTTACAAATAATTTCCTATAAAGGATTAACAATGGGGCTCGTTGTTCACTTAAACTTGAAGAACAATAAATTGGCGAATTGTACAGTGTGGATGCTATGCATATATGTTTCTTAGACTATATAGAAGCAATATATATAATGATTTCAACCGTCTACCTGTTCCATTCATTGTTCTACATGTCGAAAGTTACAAATAATTTCCGTTTCATGATTATCCATGGGGCTCGTTGTTCACTTAAACTTGAAGAACAAAAAATTGGCGAATGGTACTGTTTGGATGCTTTGCATATAGGTTCCTTAGACTACATAGAAGCAACATATACAAAGATTGCAACCGTCTACCTGTTCTATTTATAGTTCTTCTTGTCGAAAGTTACAAATTATTTCCGTTTCATGATTATCAATGGGCGTCTTTGTTCACTTAAACTTGAAGAACAAAAAATTGGCGACTGGTACAGTTTGGATGCTTTGCATATATGTTTCTCAGACTATATAGAAGCAATATATACAAAGATTTCAACCGTCTACCTGTTCCATTCATTGTTCTACTTGTCGAAAGTTACAAATAATTTCCGATAAAGGATTAACAATGGGGCTCATTGTTCACTTAAACTTGAAGAACAAAAAATTGGCGAATTGTACTGTTTGGATGCTTTGCATATATGTTTCTTAGACTATATAGAAGCAATATATACAAAGATTTCAACCGTCTACCTGTTCCATTCATTGTTCTACTTGTCGAAAGTTACAAATAATTTCCGATAAAGGATTAACAATGGGGCTCATTGTTCACTTAATCTTGAAGAACAAAAAATTGGCGAATTGTACTGTTTGGATGCTTTGCATATATGTTTCTTAGAATATATAGAAGCAATATATACAAAGATTTCAACCGTCTACCTGTTCCATTCATTGTTCTACTTGTCGAAAGTTACAAATAATTTCCGATAAAGGATTAACAATGGGGCTCATTGTTCACTTAAACTTGAAGAACAAAAAATTGGCGAATGGTACTGTTTGGATGCTTTGCATATATGTTTCTTAGACTATATAGAAGCAATATATACAAAGATTTCAACCGTCTACCTGTTCGATTCATTGTTCTACTTGTCGAAAGTAACAAATAATTTCCTTTAAAGGATTAACAATGGGGCTCATTGTTCACTTAAACTTGAAGAACAAAAAATTGGCGAATTGTACTGTTTGGATGCTTTGCATATACGTTTCTTAGACTATATAGAAGCAATATATACAATGATTTCAACCGTCTACCTGTTCCACTCATTGTTCTACTTGTCGAAAGTTACAAATAATTTCCGTTAAGGGATTAACAATGGGGATCGTAGTTTACTTAAACTTGAAGAACAAAAAATTGGCGAATTGTACTGTTTGGATGCTTTGAATAGATGTTTCTTAGACTATTTAGAAGCAATATATAGAAAGATTTCACCCGTCTACCTGTACTATTCATTGTTCTACTTGTAGAAAGTTACAAATAGTTTCCATTTCATGATTATCAATGGGGCTCGCTGTTCACTTAAACTTGAAGATCAAAAAATTGGCGATTGTTACTGTTTAGTTGCTTTGATTATATGTTTCTTAGATTATATCGAAGCAATATATACAAAGATTTCAACCGTCTACCAGTTCCATTCATTGTTCTACTTGTCGAAAATTACAAATAATTACCGATAAAGGATTAACCATTGGGGCTCATTGTTCACTTAAATTTGAAGGACAAAAAATTGGCGAATGGTACTGTTTGGATGCTTTGCGTACATGTTTCTTAGACTATATGGAAGCAATATATACCAGGATTTCAACCGTCTACCTGTTCCATTCATTGTTCTACTTGTCGAAAGTTACAAATAATTACCGATAAAGGATTAACCATTGGGGCTCATTGTTCACTTAAACTTGAAGAACAAAAAATTGGCGAATTGTACTGTTTGGATGCTATGCATATATGTTTCTTAGACTATATAGAAGCAATATATACAAAGATTTCACCCGTCTACCTGTTCCATTCATTGTTCTACTTGTCGAAAGTTACAAATAATTTCCGATAAAGGATTAACCATTGGGGCTCATTGTTCACTTAAACTTGAAGAACAAAAAATTGGCGAATTGTACTGTTTGGATGCTATGCATATATGTTTCTTAGACTATATAGAAGCAATATATACAAAGATTTCACCCGTCTACCAGTTCCACTCATTGTTCTACTTGTCGAAAGTTACAAATAATTTCCGTTAAGGGATTAACAATGGGGATCGTAGTTTACTTAAACTTGAAGAACAAAAAATTGGCGAATTGTACTGTTTGGATGCTTTGCATATATGTTTCTTAGACTATATAGAAGCAATATATACAATGATTTCAACCGTCTACCTGTTCCATTCATTGTTCTACTTGTCGAAAGTTACAAATAATTTCCGTTAAGGGATTAACAATGGGGATCGTAGTTTACTTAAACTTGAAGAACAAAAAATTGGCGAATTGTACTGTTTGGATGCTTTGAATAGATGTTTCTTAGACTATTTAGAAGCAATATATAGAAAGATTTCACCCGTCTACCTGTACTATTCATTGTTCTACTTGTAGAAAGTTACAAATAGTTTCCATTTCATGATTATCAATGGGGCTCGCTGTTCACTTAAACTTGAAGATCAAAAAATTGGCGATTGTTACTGTTTAGTTGCTTTGATTATATGTTTCTTAGATTATATCGAAGCAATATATACAAAGATTTCAACCGTCTACCAGTTCCATTCATTGTTCTACTTGTCGAAAATTACAAATAATTACCGATAAAGGATTAACCATTGGGGCTCATTGTTCACTTAAACTTGAAGGACAAAAAATTGGCGAATGGTACTGTTTGGATGCTTTGCGTACATGTTTCTTAGACTATATGGAAGCAATATATACCAGGATTTCAACCGTCTACCTGTTCCATTCATTGTTCTACTTGTCGAAAGTTACAAATAATTACCGATAAAGGATTAACCATTGGGGCTCATTGTTCACTTAAACTTGAAGAACAAAAAATTGGCGAATTGTACTGTTTGGATGCTATGCATATATGTTTCTTAGACTATATAGAAGCAATATATACAAAGATTTCACCCGTCTACCTGTTCCATTCATTGTTCTACTTGTCGAAAGTTACAAATAATTTCCGATAAAGGATTAACCATTGGGGCTCATTGTTCACTTAAACTTGAAGAACAAAAAATTGGCGAATTGTACTGTTTGGATGCTATGCATATATGTTTCTTAGACTATATAGAAGCAATATATACAAAGATTTCACCCGTCTACCAGTTCCACTCATTGTTCTACTTGTCGAAAGTTACAAATAATTTCCGTTAAGGGATTAACAATGGGGATCGTAGTTTACTTAAACTTGAAGAACAAAAAATTGGCGAATTGTACTGTTTGGATGCTTTGAATAGATGTTTCTTAGACTATTTAGAAGCAATATATAGAAAGATTTCACCCGTCTACCTGTACTATTCATTGTTCTATTTGTAGAAATTTACAAATAGTTTCCATTTCATGATTCTCAATGGGGCTCGCTGTTCACTTAAACTTGAAGATCAAAAAATTGGCGATTGTTACTGTTTAGTTGCTTTGATTATATGTTTCTTAGATTATATCGAAGCAATATATACAAAGATTTCAACCGTCTACCAGTTCCATTCATTGTTCTACTTGTCGAAAATTACAAATAATTACCGATAAAGGATTAACCATTGGGGCTCATTGTTCACTTAAACTTGAAGAACAAAAAATTGGCGAATTGTACTGTTTGGATGCTTTGCATATATGTTTCTTAGACTATATAGAAGCAATATATACAAAGATTTCAACCGTCTACCTGTTCCATTCATTGTTCTACTTGTCGAAAGTTACAAATAATTTCCGATAAAGGATTAACAATGGGGCTCATTGTTCACTTAAACTTGAAGGACAAAAAATTGGCGAATGGTACTGTTTGGATGCTTTGCGTACATGTTTCTTAGACTATATGGAAGCAATATATACCAGGATTTCAACCGTCTACCTGTTCCATTCATTGTTCTACTTGTCGAAAGTTACAAATAATTACCGATAAAGGATTAACCATTGGGGCTCATTGTTCACTTAAACTTGAAGAACAAAAAATTGGCGAATTGTACTGTTTGGATGCTATGCATATATGTTTCTTAGACTATATAGAAGCAATATATACAAAGATTTCACCCGTCTACCTGTTCCATTCATTGTTCTACTTGTCGAAAGTTACAAATAATTTCCGATAAAGGATTAACCATTGGGGCTCATTGTTCACTTAAACTTGAAGAACAAAAAATTGGCGAATTGTACTGTTTGGATGCTATGCATATATGTTTCTTAGACTATATAGAAGCAATATATACAAAGATTTCACCCGTCTACCAGTTCCATTCATTGTTCTACTTGTCGAAAATTACAAATAATTACCGATAAAGGATTAACCATTGGGGCTCATTGTTCACTTAAACTTGAAGAACAAAAAATTGGCGAATGGTACTGTTTGGATGCTTTGCATATATGTTTCTTAGACTATATAGAAGCAATATATACAAAGATTTCAACCGTCTACCTGTTCGATTCATTGTTCTACTTGTCGAAAGTAACAAATAATTTCCTTTAAAGGATTAACAATGGGGCTCATTGTTCACTTAAACTTGAAGAACAAAAAATTGGCGAATTGTACTGTTTGGATGCTTTGCATATATGTTTCTTAGACTATATAGAAGCAATATATACAAAGATTTCAACCGTCTACCTGTTCCATTCATTGTTCTACTTGTCGAAAGTTACAAATAATTTCCTTTAAAGGATTAAGAATGGGGCTCATAGTTCACTTAAACTTGAAGAACAAAAAATTGGCGAATGGTACTGTTTGGATGCTTTGCATATATGTTTCTTAGACTATATAGAGGCAATATATACAAAGATTTCAAAAGTCTACCTTTTCCATTCATTGTTCTACTTGTCGAAAGTTACAAATAATTTCCTTTAAAGGATTTACAATGGGGCTCATTGTTCACTTAAACTTGAAGAACAAAAAATTGGCGACTGGTACAGTTTGGATGCTTTGCATATATGTTTCTCAGACTATATAGAAGCAATATATACAAAGATTTCAACCGTCTACCTGTTCCATTCATTGTTCTACTTGTCGAAAGTTACAAATAATTTCCGATAAAGGATTAACAATGGGGCTCATTGTTCACTTAAACTTGAAGAACAAAAAATTGGCGAATTGTACTGTTTGGATGCTTTGCATATATGTTTCTTAGACTATATAGAAGCAATATATACAAAGATTTCAACCGTCTACCTGTTCCATTCATTGTTCTACTTGTCGAAAGTTACAAATAATTTCCGATAAAGGATTAACAATGGGGCTCATTGTTCACTTAAACTTGAAGGACAAAAAATTGGCGAATGGTACTGTTTGGATGCTTTGCGTACATGTTCCTTAGACTATATGGAAGCAATATATACAAGGATTTCAACCGTCTACCTGTTCCATTCATTGTTCTACTTGTCGAAAGTTACAAATAATTACCGATAAAGGATTAACCATTGGGGCTCATTGTTCACTTAAACTTGAAGGACAAAAAATTGGCGAATGGTACTGTCTGGATGCTTTGCATATATGTTTCTTAGACTATATAGAAGCAATATATACAAAGATTTCAACCGTCTACCTGTTCCATTCATTGTTCTACTTGTCGAAAGTTACAAATAATTTCCTTTAAAGGATTAACAATGGGGCTCATTGTTCACTTAATCTTGAAGAACAAAAAATTGGCGAATTGTACTGTTTGGATGCTTTGCATATATGTTTCTTAGACTATATAGAAGCAATATATACAATGATTTCAACAGTCTACCTGTTCCATTCATTGTTCTACTTGTCGAAATTTACAAATAATTTCCTTTAAAGGATTAACAATGGGGCTCGCAGTTCACTTAAACTTGAAGAACAAAAAATTGGCGAATGGTACTGTTTGGATGCTTTGCATATATGTTTCTTAGACTATATAGAAGCAATATATACAAAGATTTCAAAAGTCTACCTTTTCCATTCATTGTTCTACTTGTCGAAAGATACAAATAATTTCCGATAAAGGATTAACCATTAGGGCTCATTGTTCACTTAAACTTGAAGAACAAAAAATTGGCGAATTGTACTGTTTGGATGCTTTGCATATATGTTTCTTAGATTATATAGAAGCAATATATACAAAGATTTCAACCGTCTACCAGTTCCATTCATTGTTCTACTTGTCGAAAGTTACAAATAATTACCGATAAAGGATTAACCATTGGGGCTCATTGTTCACTTAAACTTGAAGAACAAAAAATTGGCGAATTGTACTGTTTGGATGCTTTGCATATATGTTTCTTAGACTATATAGAAGCAATATATATAAAGATTTCAACCGTCTACCTGTTCCATTCATTGTTCTACTTGTCGAAAGTTACAAATAATTTCCGATAAAGGATTAACAATGGGGCTCATTGTTCACTTAAACTTGAAGAACAAAAAATTGGCGAATGGTACTGTTTGGATGCTTTGCGTACATGTTTCTTAGACTATATGGAAGCAATATATACAAAGATTTCAACCGTCTACGTGTTCCAATCATTGTTCTACTTGTCGAAATTTACAAATAATTTCCTTTAAAGGATTAACAATGGGGCTCGTTGTTCACTTAAACTTGAAGAACAAAAAAGTGGCGAATGGTACTGTTTGGATGCTTTGCATATATGTTTCTTAGAATATATAGAAGCAATATATACAAAGATTTCAACCGTCTACCTGTTCCATTCATTGTTCTACTTGTCGAAAGTTACAAATAATTTCCGATAAAGGATTAACAATGGGGCTCATTGTTCACTTAAACTTGAAGAACAAAAAATTGGCGAATGGTACTGTTTGGATGCTTTGCATATATGTTTCTTAGACTATATAGAAGCAATATATACAAAGATTTCAACCGTCTACCTGTTCCATTCATTGTTCTACTTGTCGAAAATTACAAATAATTACCGATAAAGGATTAACCATTGGGGCTCATTGTTCACTTAAACTTGAAGAACAAAAAATTGGCGAATTGTACTGTTTGGATGCTATGCATATATGTTTCTTAGACTATATAGAAGCAATATATACAAAGATTTCACCCGTCTACTTGTTCCATTCATTGTTCTACTTGTCGAAAGTTACAAATAATTTCCGATAAAGGATTAACCATTGGGGCTCATTGTTCACTTAAACTTGAAGAACAAAAAATTGGCGAATTGTACTGTTTGGATGCTATGCATATATGTTTCTTAGACTATATAGAAGCAATATATACAAAGATTTCACCCGTCTACCAGTTCCATTCATTGTTCTACTTGTCGAAAATTACAAATAATTACCGATAAAGGATTAACCATTGGGGCTCATTGTTCACTTAAACTTGAAGAACAAAAAATTGGCGAATGGTACTGTTTGGATGCTTTGCATATATGTTTCTTAGACTATATAGAAGCAATATATACAAAGATTTCAACCGTCTACCTGTTCGATTCATTGTTCTACTTGTCGAAAGTAACAAATAATTTCCTTTAAAGGATTAACAATGGGGCTCATTGTTCACTTAAACTTGAAGAACAAAAAATTGGCGAATTGTACTGTTTGGATGCTTTGCATATATGTTTCTTAGACTATATAGAAGCAATATATACAAAGATTTCAACCGTCTACCTGTTCCATTCATTGTTCTACTTGTCGAAAGTTACAAATAATTTCCTTTAAAGGATTAAGAATGGGGCTCATAGTTCACTTAAACTTGAAGAACAAAAAATTGGCGAATGGTACTGTTTGGATGCTTTGCATATATGTTTCTTAGACTATATAGAGGCAATATATACAAAGATTTCAAAAGTCTACCTTTTCCATTCATTGTTCTACTTGTCGAAAGTTACAAATAATTTCCTTTAAAGGATTTACAATGGGGCTCATTGTTCACTTAAACTTGGAGAACAAAAAATTGGCGAATTGTACTGTTTGGATGCTTTGCATATATGTTTCTTAGACTATATAGAAGCAATATATACAAAGATTTCAACCGTCTACCTGTTCGATTCATTGTTCTACTTGTCGAAATTTACAAATAATTTCCTTTAAAGGATTAACAATGGGGCTCGCAGTTCACTTAAACTTGAAGAACAAAAAATTGGCGAATGGTACTGTTTGGATGCTTTGCGTACATGTTTCTTAGACTATATGGAAGCAATATATACCAGGATTTCAACCGTCTACCTGTTCCATTCATTGTTCTACTTGTCGAAAGTTACAAATAATTACCGATAAAGGATTAACCATTGGGGCTCATTGTTCACTTAAACTTGAAGAACAAAAAATTGGCGAATTGTACTGTTTGGATGCTATGCATATATGTTTCTTAGACTATATAGAAGCAATATATACAAAGATTTCACCCGTCTACTTGTTCCATTCATTGTTCTACTTGTCGAAAGTTACAAATAATTTCCGATAAAGGATTAACCATTGGGGCTCATTGTTCACTTAAACTTGAAGAACAAAAAATTGGCGAATTGTACTGTTTGGATGCTATGCATATATGTTTCTTAGACTATATAGAAGCAATATATACAAAGATTTCACCCGTCTACCAGTTCCATTCATTGTTCTACTTGTCGAAAATTACAAATAATTACCGATAAAGGATTAACCATTGGGGCTCATTGTTCACTTAAACTTGAAGAACAAAAAATTGGCGAATGGTACTGTTTGGATGCTTTGCATATATGTTTCTTAGACTATATAGAAGCAATATATACAAAGATTTCAACCGTCTACCTGTTCGATTCATTGTTCTACTTGTCGAAAGTAACAAATAATTTCCTTTAAAGGATTAACAATGGGGCTCATTGTTCACTTAAGCTTGAAGAACAAAAAATTGGCGAATTGTACTGTTTGGATGCTTTGCATATATGTTTCTTAGACTATATAGAAGCAATATATACAAAGATTTCAACCGTCTACCTGTTCCATTCATTGTTCTACTTGTCGAAAGTTACAAATAATTTCCTTTAAAGGATTAAGAATGGGGCTCATAGTTCACTTAAACTTGAAGAACAAAAAATTGGCGAATGGTACTGTTTGGATGCTTTGCATATATGTTTCTTAGACTATATAGAGGCAATATATACAAAGATTTCAAAAGTCTACCTTTTCCATTCATTGTTCTACTTGTCGAAAGTTACAAATAATTTCCTTTAAAGGATTTACAATGGGGCTCATTGTTCACTTAAACTTGAAGAACAAAAAATTGGCGAATTGTACTGTTTGGATGCTTTGCATATATGTTTCTTAGACTATATAGAAGTAATATATACAATGATTTCAACAGTCTACCTGTTCCATTCATTGTTCTACTTGTCGAAATTTACAAATAATTTCCTTTAAAGGATTAACAATGGGGCTCGCAGTTCACTTAAACTTGAAGAACAAAAAATTGGCGAATGGTACTGTTTGGATGCTTTGCATATATGTTTCTTAGACTATATAGAAGCAATATATACAAAGATTTCAACCGTCTACCTGTTCCATTCATTGTTCTACTTGTCGAAAGTTACAAATAATTTCCGATAAAGGATTAACAATGGGGCTCATTGTTCACTTAAACTTGAAGGACAAAAAATTGGCGAATGGTACTGTTTGGATGCTTTGCGTACATGTTTCTTAGACTATATGGAAGCAATATATACAAAGATTTCAACCGTCTACGTGTTCCAATCATTGTTCTACTTGTCGAAATTTACAAATAATTTCCTTTAAAGGATTAACAATGGGGCTCGTTGTTCACTTAAACTTGAAGAACAAAAAAGTGGCGAATGGTACTGTTTGGATGCTTTGCATATATGTTTCTTAGACTATATAGAAGCAATATATACAAAGATTTCAACCGTCTACCTGTTCCATTCATTGTTCTACTTGTCGAAAGTTACAAATAATTTCCGATAAAGGATTAACAATGGGGCTCATTGTTCACTTAAACTTGAAGAACAAAAAATTGGCGAATTGTACTGTTTGGATGATTTGCATATATGTTTCTTAGACTATATAGAAGCAATATATACAATGACTTCAAACATCTACCTGTTCCATTCATTGTTCTACTTGTCGAAAGTTACAAATAATTTCCGTTAAGGGATTAACAATGGGGATCGTAGTTTACTTAAACTTGAAGAACAAAAAATTGGCGAATTGTACTGTTTGGATGCTTTGCATATATGTTTCTTAGACTATATAGAAGCAATATATACAATGATTTCAACCGTCTACCTGTTCCATTCATTGTTCTACTTGTCGAAAGTTACAAATAATTTCCTTTGAAGGATTAACAATGGGGCTCATTGTTCACTTAAACTTGAAGAACAAAAAATTGGCGAATTGTACTGTTTGGATGCTTTGCATATATGTTTCTTAGACTATATAGAAGCAATATATACAATGATTTCAACCATCTACCTGTTCCATTCATTGTTCTACTTGTCGAAAGTTACAAATAATTTCCGTTAAGGGATTAACAATGGGGATCGTAGTTTACTTAAACTTGAAGAACAATAAATTGGCGAATTGTACTGTTTGGATGCTTTGCATATATGTTTCTTCGACTATATAGAAGCAATATATACAATGATTTCAACCGTCTACCTGTTCCATTCATTGTTCTACTTGTCGAATGTTACAAATAATTTCCGTTAAGTGATTAAAAATGGGGATCGTAGTTTACTTAAACTTGAAGAACAAAAAATTGGCGAATGGTACTGTTTGGATGCTTTACATATATGTTTCTTAGACTATATAGAAGCAATATATACAAAGATTTCAACCGTCTACCTGTTCCATTCATTGTTCTACTTGTCGAAAGTTACAAATAATTTCCTTTAAAGGATTAAAAATGGGGCTCATTGTTCACTTAAACTTGAAGAACAAAAAATTGGCGAATTGTACTGTTTGGATGCTTTGCATATATGTTTCTTAGACTATATAGAAGCAATATATACAATGATTTCAACCGTCTACCTGTTCCATTCATTGTTCTACTTGTCGAATGTTACAAATAATTTCCGTTAAGGGATTAACAATGGGGATCGTAGTTTACTTAAACTTGAAGAACAAAAAATTGGCGAATTGTACTGTTTGGATGCTTTGCATAGATGTTTGTTAGACTATTTAGAAGCAATATATAGAAAGATTTCACCCGTCTACCTGTACTATTCACTGTTCTACTTGTAGAAAGTTACATATAATTTCCATTTCATGATTATCAATGGGGCTCGCTGTTCACTTAAACTTGAAGATCAAAAAATTGGCGATTGTTACTGTTTAGATGCTTTGCATATATGTTTCGTAGATTATATAGAAGCAATATATACAAAGATATCAACCGTCTACCAGTTCCATTCATTGTTCTACTTGTCGAAAATTACAAATAATTACCGATAAAGGATTAACCATTGGGGCTCATTGTTCACTTAAACTTGAAGAACAAAAAATTGGCGAATGGTACTGTTTGGATGCTTTGCATATATGTTTCTTAGACTATATAGAAGCAATATATACAAAGATTTCAACCGTCTACCTGTTCCATTCATTGTTCTTCTTGTCGAAAGTTACAAATAATTTCCTTTAAAGGATTAAAAATGGGGCTCATTGTTCACTTAAACTTGAAGAACAAAAAATTGGCGAATTGTACTGTTTGGATGCTTTGCATATATGTTTCTTAGACTATATAGAAGCAATATATACAAAGATTTCATCCGGCTACCTGTTTCATTCATTGTTCTACTTGTCGAAATTTACAAATAATTTCCGATAAAGGATTAACCATTGGGGCTCGTTGTTCACTTAAACTAGAAGAACAAAAAAGTGGCGAATGGTACTGTTTGGATGCTTTGCATATATGTTTCTTAGACTATATAGAAGCAATATATATAAAGATTTCAACCGTCTACCTGTTCCATTCATTGTTCTACTTGTCGAAAGTTACAAATAATTTCCGATAAAGGATTAACAATGGGGCTCATTGTTCACTTAAACTTGAAGAACAAAAAATTGGCGAATGGTACTGTTTGGATGCTTTGCGTACATGTTTCTTAGACTATATGGAAGCAATATATACAAAGATTTCAACCGTCTACCTGTTCCATTCATTGTTCTACTTGTCGAAAGTTACAAATAATTTCCTTTAAAGGATTAACAATGGGGCTCATTGTTCACTTAAACTTGAAGAACAAAAAATTGGCGAATGGTACTGTTTGGATGCTTTGCATATATGTTTCTTAGACTATATAGAAGCAATATATACAAAGATTTCAACCGTCTACATGTTCCATTCATTGTTCTACTTGTCGAAAGTTACAAATAATTTCCTTTAAAGGATTAACAATGGGGCTCATTGTTCACTTAAACTTGAAGAACAAAAAATTGGCGAATCGTACTGTTTGGATGCTTTGCATATATGTTTCTTAGACTATATAGAAGCAATATATACAATGATTTCAACCGTCTACCTGTTCCATTCATTGTTCTACTTGTCGAAAGTTACAAATAATTACCGATAAAGGATTAACCATTGGGGCTCATTGTTCACTTAAACTTGAAGAACAAAAAATTGGCGAATTGTACTGTTTGGATGCTTTGCATATATGTTTCTTAGACTATATAGAAGCAATATATACAAAGATTTCAACCGTCTACGTGTTCCAATCATTGTTCTACTTGTCGAAATTTACAAATAATTTCCTTTAAAGGATTAACAATGGGGCTCGTAGTTCACTTAAACTTGAAGATCAAATAATTGGCGAATTGTACTGTTTGGATGCTTTGCATATATGTTTCTTAGACTATATAGAAGCAATATATACAATGACTTCAACCGTCTACCTATTCCATTCATTGTTCTACTTGCCGAAATTTACAAATAATTTCCGTTAAGGGATTAACAATGGGGATCGTAGTTTACTTAAACTTGAAGAACAAAAAATTGGCGAATTGTACTGTTTGGATGCTTTGCATATATGTTTCTTAGACTATATAGAAGCAATATATACAATGATTTCAACCGTCTACCTGTTCCATTCATTGTTCTACTTGTCGAAAGTTACAAATAATTTCCTTTAAAGGATTAAAAATGGGGCTCATTGTTCACTTAAACTTGAAGAACAAAAAATTGGCGAATTGTACTGTTTGGATGCTTTGCATATATGTTTCTTAGACTATATAGAAGCAATATATACAATGATTTCAACCGTCTACCTGTTCCATTCATTGTTCTACTTGTCGAATGTTACAAATAATTTCCGTTAAGGGATTAACAATGGGGATCGTAGTTTACTTAAACTTGAAGAACAAAAAATTGGCGAATTGTACTGTTTGGATGCTTTGCATATATGTTTCTTAGACTATATAGAAGCAATATATACAATGATTTCAACCGTCTACATATTCCATTCATTGTTCTACTTGTCGAAAGTTACAAATAATTTCCGTTAAGGGATTAACAATGGGGATCGTAGATTACTTAAACTTGAAGAACAAAAAATTGGCGAATTGTACTGTTTGGATGCTTTGCATATATGTTTCTTAGACTATATAGAAGCAATATATACAATGATTTCAACCGTCTACCTGTTCCATTCATTGTTCTACTTGTCGAAAGTTACAAATAATTTCCGTTAAGGGATTAACAATGGGGATCGTAGTTTACTTAAACTTGAAGAACAAAAAATTGGCGAATTGTACTGTTTGGATGCTTTGCATAGATGTTTGTTAGACTATTTAGAAGCAATATATAGAAAGATTTCACCCGTCTACCTGTACTATTCATTGTTCTACTTGTAGAAAGTTACATATAATTTCCATTTCATGATTATCAATGGGGCTCGCTGTTCACTTAAACTTGAAGATCAAAAAATTGGCGATTGTTACTGTTTAGATGCTTTGCATATATGTTTCGTAGATTATATAGAAGCAATATATACAAAGATATCAACCGTCTACCAGTTCCATTCATTGTTCTACTTGTCGAAAATTACAAATAATTACCGATAAAGGATTAACCATTGGGGCTCATTGTTCACTTAAATTTGAAGAACAAAAAATTGGCGAATGGTACTGTTTGGATGCTTTGCATATATGTTTCTTAGACTATATAGAAGCAATATATACAAAGATTTCAACCGTCTACCTGTTCCATTCATTGTTCTACTTGTCGAAAGTTACAAATAATTTCCTTTAAAGGATTAAAAATGGGGCTCATTGTTCACTTAAACTTGAAGAACAAAAAATTGGCGAATTGTACTGTTTGGATGCTTTGCATATATGTTTCTTAGACTATATAGAAGCAATATATACAAAGATTTCATCCGGCTACCTGTTTCATTCATTGTTCTACTTGTCGATATTTACAAATAATTTCCGATAAAGGATTAACCATTGGGGCTCGTTGTTCACTTAAACTTGAAGAACAAAAAAGTGGCGAATGGTACTGTTTGGATGCTTTGCATATATGTTTCTTAGACTATATAGAAGCAATATATATAAAGATTTCAACCGTCTACCTGTTCCATTCATTGTTCTACTTGTCGAAAGTTACAAATAATTTCCGATAAAGGATTAACAATGGGGCTCATTGTTCACTTAAACTTGAAGAACAAAAAATTGGCGAATGGTACTGTTTGGATGCTTTGCGTACATGTTTCTTAGACTATATGGAAGCAATATATACAAAGATTTCAACCGTCTACCTGTTCCATTCATTGTTCTACTTGTCGAAAGTTACAAATAATTTCCTTTAAAGGATTAACAATGGGGCTCATTGTTCACTTAAACTTGAAGAACAAAAAATTGGCGAATGGTACTGTTTGGATGCTTTGCATATATGTTTCTTAGACTATATAGAAGCAATATATACAAAGATTTCAACCGTCTACCTGTTCCATTCATTGTTCTACTTGTCGAAAGTTACAAATAATTTCCTTTAAAGGATTAACAATGGGGCTCATTGTTCACTTAAACTTGAAGAACAAAAAATTGGCGAATTGTACTGTTTGGATGCTTTGCATATATGTTTCTTAGACTATATAGAAGCAATATATACAATGATTTCAACCGTCTACCTGTTCCATTCATTGTTCTACTTGTCGAAAGTTACAAATAATTACCGATAAAGGATTAACCATTGGGTCTCATTGTTCACTTAAACTTGAAGAACAAAAAATTGGCGAATTGTACTGTTTGGATGCTTTGCATATATGTTTCTTAGACTATATAGAAGCAATATATACAAAGATTTCAACCGTCTACCTATTCCATTCATTGTTCTACTTGCCGAAATTTACAAATAATTTCCGTTAAGGGATTAACAATGGGGATCGTAGTTTACTTAAACTTGAAGAACAAAAAATTGGCGAATTGTACTGTCTGGATGCTTTGCATATATGTTTCTTAGACTATATAGAAGCAATATATACAATGATTTCAACCGTCTACCTGTTCCATTCATTGTTCTACTTGTCGAAAGTTACAAATAATTTCCGTTAAGGGATTAACAATGGGGATCGTAGTTTACTTAAACTTGAAGAACAATAAATTGGCGCATTGTACTGTTTGGATGCTTTGCATATATGTTTCTTAGACTATATAGAAGCAATATATACAAAGATTTCAACCGGCTACCTGTTCCATTCATTGTTCTACTTGTCGAAAGTTACAAATAATTTCCTTTAAAGGATTAACAATGGGGCTCATTGTTCACTTAAACTTGAAGAACAAAAAAGTGGCGAATGGTACTGTTTGGATGCTTTGCATATATGTTTCTTAGACTATATAGAAGCAATATATATAAAGATTTCAACCGTCTACCTGTTCCATTCATTGTTCTACTTGTCGAAAGTTACAAATAATTTCCGATAAAGGATTAACAATGGGGCTCGTAGTTCACTTAAACTTGAAGAACAAAAAATTGCCGAATTGTACTGTTTGGATGCTTTGCATAGATGTTTCTTAGACTATTTAGAAGCAATATATAGAAAGATTTCACCCGTCTACCTGTACTATTCATTGTTCTACTTGTAGAAAATTACAAATAATTTCCATTTCATGATTATCAATGGGGCTCGCTGTTCACTTAAACTTGAAGATCAAAAAATTGGCGATTGTTACTGTTTAGATGCTTTGCATATAGGTTTCTTAGACTATATAGAAGCAACATATACAAAGATTTCAACCGTCTACCTGTTCTATTCATTGTTCTACTTGTAGAAAGTTACAAATAATGTCCGTTTCATGATTATCAATGGGGCTCGTTGTTCACTTAAACTTGAAGAACAAAAAATTGGCGAATGGTACTGTTTGGATGCTTTGCATATATTTTTCTTAGATTATATAGAAGCAATATATACAAAGATTTCAACCGTCTACCTGTTCTATTCATTGATCTACTTGTAGAAAGTTACAAATAATGTCCGTTTCATGATTATCAATGGGGCTCGTTGTTCACTTAAACTTGAAGACAAAAAAATTGGCGAATGGTACTGTTTGGATGCTTTGCGTACATGTTTCTTAGACTATATGGAAGCAATATATACAATGATTTCGACCGTCTACGTGTTCCAATCATTGTTCTACTTGTCGAAATTTACACATAATTTCCTTTAAAGGATTAACAATGGGGCTCGTTGTTCACTTAAACTTGAAAAACAATAAATTGGCGAACTGTACTGTTTGGATGCTTTGCATATATGTTTCTTAGACTATATAGAAGCAATATATACATAGATTTCAACCGTCTACGTGTTCCAATCTTTGTTCTACTTGTCGAAATTTACAAATAATTTCCTTTAAAGGATTAACAATGGGGCTCGTTGTTCACTTAAACTTGAAGAACAAAAAATTGGCGAATGGTACTGTTTGGATGCTTTGCATATATGTTTCTTAGACTATATAGAAGCAATATATACATTGATTTCAACCGGCTACCTGTTCCATTCATTGTTCTACTTGTCGAAAGTTACAAATAATTTCCGTTAAAGTATTAACAATGGGGCTCGTAGTTCACTTAAACTTGAAGAACAAAAAATTAGCGAATGGTACTGTTTAGATGCTTTGCATATAGGTTTCTTAGACTATATAGAAGCAACATATACAAAGATTTCAACCGTCTACCTGTTCCATCCATTGTTCTACTTGTCGAAATTTACAAATAATTTCCTTTAAAGGATTAACAATGGGGCTCGTAGTTCACTTAAACTTGAAGAACAAAAAATTGGCGAATGGTACTGTTTGGATGCTTTGCGTACATGTTTCTTAGACTATATGGAAGCAATATATACAAAGATTTCAACCGTCTACCTGTTCCATTCATTGTTCTACTTGTCGCAAGTTACAAATAATTTCCTTTAAAGGATTAACAATGGGGCTCGTAGTTCACTTAAACTTGAAGAACAAAAAATTGGCGAAAGGTACTGTTTGGATGCTTTGCATATATGTTTCTTAGACTATATAGACGCAATATATACAAAGATTTCAACCGTCTACCTGTTCCATTCATTGTTCTACTTGTCGAAAGTTACAAATAATTTCCGATAACGGATTAACCATTGGGGCTCATTGTTCACTTAAACTTGAAGATAAAAAAATTGGCGAATTGTACTGTTTGGATGCTTTGCATATATGTTTCTTATACTATATAGAAGCAATATATACAAAGATTTCAACCGTCTACCTGTTCCATTCATTGTTCTACTGGTCGAAAGTTACAAATAATTTCCGATAACGGATTAACCATTGGGGCTCATTGTTCACTTAAACTTGAAGATAAAAAAATTGGCAAATTGTACTGTTTGGATGCTTTGCATATATGTTTCTTAGTCTATATGGAAGCAATATATACAAAGATTTCAATCGTCAACGTGTTCCAATCATTGTTCTACTTGTAGAAAGTTACAATTAATTTCCGTTAAAGGATTAACAATGGGGCTCGTAGTTCACTTAAACTTGAAGAACAAAAAAATGGCGAATTGTACTATTTGGATGCTTTGCATATATGTTTCTTAGACTATATAGAAGCAATATATACAATGATTTCAACCGTCTACCTGTTCCATTCATTGTTCTACTTGTCGAATGTTACAAATAATTTCCGTTAAGGGATTAACAATGGGGATCGTAGTTTACTTAAACTTGAAGAACAAAAAATTGGCGAATTGTACTGTTTGGATGCTTTGCATATATGTTTCTTAGACTATATAGAAGCAATATATACAATGATTTCAACCGTCTACATATTCCATTCATTGTTCTACTTGTCGAAAGTTACAAATAATTTCCGTTAAGGGATTAACAATGGGGATCGTAGATTACTTAAACTTGAAGAACAAAAAATTGGCGAATTGTACTGTTTGGATGCTTTGCATATATGTTTCTTAGACTATATAGAAGCAATATATACAATGATTTCAACCGTCTACCTGTTCCATTCATTGTTCTACTTGTCGAAAGTTACAAATAATTTCCGTTAAGGGATTAACAATGGGGATCTTAGTTTACTTAAACTTGAAGAACAAAAAATTGGCGAATTGTACTGTTTGGATGCTTTGCATAGATGTTTGTTAGACTATTTAGAAGCAATATATAGAAAGATTTCACCCGTCTACCTGTACTATTCATTGTTCTACTTGTAGAAAGTTACATATAATTTCCATTTCATGATTATCAATGGGGCTCGCTGTTCACTTAAACTTGAAGATCAAAAAATTGGCGATTGTTACTGTTTAGATGCTTTGCATATATGTTTCGTAGATTATATAGAAGCAATATATACAAAGTTATCAACCGTCTACCAGTTCCATTCATTGTTCTACTTGTCGAAAATTACAAATAATTACCGATAAAGGATTAACCATTGGGGCTCATTGTTCACTTAAATTTGAAGAACAAAAAATTGGCGAATGGTACTGTTTGGATGCTTTGCATATATGTTTCTTAGACTATATAGAAGCAATATATACAAAGATTTCAACCGTCTACCTGTTCCATTCATTGTTCTACTTGTCGAAAGTTACAAATAATTTCCTTTAAAGGATTAAAAATGGGGCTCATTGTTCACTTAAACTTGAAGAACAAAAAATTGGCGAATTGTACTGTTTGGATGCTTTGCATATATGTTTCTTAGACTATATAGAAGCAATATATACAAAGATTTCATCCGGCTACCTGTTTCATTCATTGTTCTACTTGTCGATATTTACAAATAATTTCCGATAAAGGATTAACCATTGGGGCTCGTTGTTCACTTAAACTTGAAGAACAAAAAAGTGGCGAATGGTACTGTTTGGATGCTTTGCATATATGTTTCTTAGACTATATAGAAGCAATATATATAAAGATTTCAACCGTCTACCTGTTCCATTCATTGTTCTACTTGTCGAAAGTTACAAATAATTTCCGATAAAGGATTAACAATGGGGCTCATTGTTCACTTAAACTTGAAGAACAAAAAATTGGCGAATGGTACTGTTTGGATGCTTTGCGTACATGTTTCTTAGACTATATGGAAGCAATATATACAAAGATTTCAACCGTCTACCTGTTCCATTCATTGTTCTACTTGTCGAAAGTTACAAATAATTTCCTTTAAAGGATTAACAATGGGGCTCATTGTGCACTTAAACTTGAAGAACAAAAAATTGGCGAATGGTACTGTTTGGATGCTTTGCGTACATGTTTCTTAGACTATATGGAAGCAATATATACAAAGATTTCAACCGTCTACCTGTTCCATTCATTGTTCTACTTGTCGAAAGTTACAAATAATTTCCTTTAAAGGATTAACAATGGGGCTCATTGTTCACTTAAACTTGAAGAACAAAAAATTGGCGAATGGTACTGTTTGGATGCTTTGCATATATGTTTCTTAGACTATATAGAAGCAATATATACAAAGATTTCAACCGTCTACCTGTTCCATTCATTGTTCTACTTGTCGAAAGTTACAAATAATTTCCTTTAAAGGATTAACAATGGGGCTCATTGTTCACTTAAACTTGAAGAACAAAAAATTGGCGAATTGTACTGTTTGGATGCTTTGCATATATGTTTCTTAGACTATATAGAAGCAATATATACAATGATTTCAACCGTCTACCTGTTCCATTCATTGTTCTACTTGTCGAAAGTTACAAATAATTACCGATAAAGGATTAACCATTGGGTCTCATTGTTCACTTAAACTTGAAGAACAAAAAATTGGCGAATTGTACTGTTTGGATGCTTTGCATATATGTTTCTTAGACTATATAGAAGCAATATATACAAAGATTTCAACCGTCTACCTATTCCATTCATTGTTCTACTTGCCGAAATTTACAAATAATTTCCGTTAAGGGATTAACAATGGGGATCGTAGTTTACTTAAACTTGAAGAACAAAAAATTGGCGAATTGTACTGTCTGGATGCTTTGCATATATGTTTCTTAGACTATATAGAAGCAATATATACAATGATTTCAACCGTCTACCTGTTCCATTCATTGTTCTACTTGTCGAAAGTTACAAATAATTTCCGTTAAGGGATTAACAATGGGGATCGTAGTTTACTTAAACTTGAAGAACAATAAATTGGCGCATTGTACTGTTTGGATGCTTTGCATATATGTTTCTTAGACTATATAGAAGCAATATATACAAAGATTTCAACCGGCTACCTGTTCCATTCATTGTTCTACTTGTCGAAAGTTACAAATAATTTCCTTTAAAGGATTAACAATGGGGCTCATTGTTCACTTAAACTTGAAGAACAAAAAAGTGGCGAATGGTACTGTTTGGATGCTTTGCATATATGTTTCTTAGACTATATAGAAGCAATATATATAAAGATTTCAACCGTCTACCTGTTCCATTCATTGTTCTACTTGTCGAAAGTTACAAATAATTTCCGATAAAGGATTAACAATGGGGCTCGTAGTTCACTTAAACTTGAAGAACAAAAAATTGCCGAATTGTACTGTTTGGATGCTTTGCATAGATGTTTCTTAGACTATTTAGAAGCAATATATAGAAAGATTTCACCCGTCTACCTGTACTATTCATTGTTCTACTTGTAGAAAATTACAAATAATTTCCATTTCATGATTATCAATGGGGCTCGCTGTTCACTTAAACTTGAAGATCAAAAAATTGGCGATTGTTACTGTTTAGATGCTTTGCATATAGGTTTCTTAGACTATATAGAAGCAACATATACAAAGATTTCAACCGTCTACCTGTTCTATTCATTGTTCTACTTGTAGAAAGTTACAAATAATGTCCGTTTCATGATTATCAATGGGGCTCGTTGTTCACTTAATCTTGAAGAACAAAAAATTGGCGAATGGTACTGTTTGGATGCTTTGCATATATTTTTCTTAGATTATATAGAAGCAATATATACAAAGATTTCAACCGTCTACCTGTTCTATTCATTGATCTACTTGTAGAAAGTTACAAATAATGTCCGTTTCATGATTATCAATGGGGCTCGTTGTTCACTTAAACTTGAAGACAAAAAAATTGGCGAATGGTACTGTTTGGATGCTTTGCGTACATGTTTCTTAGACTATATGGAAGCAATATATACAATGATTTCGACCGTCTACGTGTTCCAATCATTGTTCTACTTGTCGAAATTTACACATAATTTCCTTTAAAGGATTAACAATGGGGCTCGTTGTTCACTTAAACTTGAAAAACAATAAATTGGCGAACTGTACTGTTTGGATGCTTTGCATATATGTTTCTTAGACTATATAGAAGCAATATATACATAGATTTCAACCGTCTACGTGTTCCAATCTTTGTTCTACTTGTCGAAATTTACAAATAATTTCCTTTAAAGGATTAACAATGGGGCTCGTTGTTCACTTAAACTTGAAGAACAAAAAATTGGCGAATGGTACTGTTTGGATGCTTTGCATATATGTTTCTTAGACTATATAGAAGCAATATATACATTGATTTCAACCGGCTACCTGTTCCATTCATTGTTCTACTTGTCGAAAGTTACAAATAATTTCCGTTAAAGTATTAACAATGGGGCTCGTAGTTCACTTAAACTTGAAGAACAAAAAATTAGCGAATGGTACTGTTTAGATGCTTTGCATATAGGTTTCTTAGACTATATAGAAGCAACATATACAAAGATTTCAACCGTCTACCTGTTCCATCCATTGTTCTACTTGTCGAAATTTACAAATAATTTCCTTTAAAGGATTAACAATGGGGCTCGTAGTTCACTTAAACTTGAAGAACAAAAAATTGGCGAATGGTACTGTTTGGATGCTTTGCGTACATGTTTCTTAGACTATATGGAAGCAATATATACAAAGATTTCAACCGTCTACCTGTTCCATTCATTGTTCTACTTGTCGCAAGTTACAAATAATTTCCTTTAAAGGATTAACAATGGGGCTCGTAGTTCACTTAAACTTGAAGAACAAAAAATTGGCGAAAGGTACTGTTTGGATGCTTTGCATATATGTTTCTTAGACTATATAGACGCAATATATACAAAGATTTCAACCGTCTACCTGTTCCATTCATTGTTCTACTTGTCGAAAGTTACAAATAATTTCCGATAACGGATTAACCATTGGGGCTCATTGTTCACTTAAACTTGAAGATAAAAAAATTGGCGAATTGTACTGTTTGGATGCTTTGCATATATGTTTCTTATACTATATAGAAGCAATATATACAAAGATTTCAACCGTCTACCTGTTCCATTCATTGTTCTACTGGTCGAAAGTTACAAATAATTTCCGATAACGGATTAACCATTGGGGCTCATTGTTCACTTAAACTTGAAGATAAAAAAATTGGCAAATTGTACTGTTTGGATGCTTTGCATATATGTTTCTTAGTCTATATGGAAGCAATATATACAAAGATTTCAATCGTCAACGTGTTCCAATCATTGTTCTACTTGTAGAAAGTTACAATTAATTTCCGTTAAAGGATTAACAATGGGGCTCGTAGTTCACTTAAACTTGAAGAACAAAAAAATGGCGAATTGTACTATTTGGATGCTTTGCATATATGTTTCTTAGACTATATAGAAGCAATATATACAATGATTTCAACCGTCTACCTGTTCCATTCATTGTTCTACTTGTCGAATGTTACAAATAATTTCCGTTAAGGGATTAACAATGGGGATCGTAGTTTACTTAAACTTGAAGAACAAAAAATTGGCGAATTGTACTGTTTGGATGCTTTGCATATATGTTTCTTAGACTATATAGAAGCAATATATACAATGATTTCAACCGTCTACATATTCCATTCATTGTTCTACTTGTCGAAAGTTACAAATAATTTCCGTTAAGGGATTAACAATGGGGATCGTAGATTACTTAAACTTGAAGAACAAAAAATTGGCGAATTGTACTGTTTGGATGCTTTGCATATATGTTTCTTAGACTATATAGAAGCAATATATACAATGATTTCAACCGTCTACCTGTTCCATTCATTGTTCTACTTGTCGAAAGTTACAAATAATTTCCGTTAAGGGATTAACAATGGGGATCTTAGTTTACTTAAACTTGAAGAACAAAAAATTGGCGAATTGTACTGTTTGGATGCTTTGCATAGATGTTTGTTAGACTATTTAGAAGCAATATATAGAAAGATTTCACCCGTCTACCTGTACTATTCATTGTTCTACTTGTAGAAAGTTACATATAATTTCCATTTCATGATTATCAATGGGGCTCGCTGTTCACTTAAACTTGAAGATCAAAAAATTGGCGATTGTTACTGTTTAGATGCTTTGCATATATGTTTCGTAGATTATATAGAAGCAATATATACAAAGATATCAACCGTCTACCAGTTCCATTCATTGTTCTACTTGTCGAAAATTACAAATAATTACCGATAAAGGATTAACCATTGGGGCTCATTGTTCACTTAAATTTGAAGAACAAAAAATTGGCGAATGGTACTGTTTGGATGCTTTGCATATATGTTTCTTAGACTATATAGAAGCAATATATACAAAGATTTCAACCGTCTACCTGTTCCATTCATTGTTCTACTTGTCGAAAGTTACAAATAATTTCCTTTAAAGGATTAAAAATGGGGCTCATTGTTCACTTAAACTTGAAGAACAAAAAATTGGCGAATTGTACTGTTTGGATGCTTTGCATATATGTTTCTTAGACTATATAGAAGCAATATATACAAAGATTTCATCCGGCTACCTGTTTCATTCATTGTTCTACTTGTCGATATTTACAAATAATTTCCGATAAAGGATTAACCATTGGGGCTCGTTGTTCACTTAAACTTGAAGAACAAAAAAGTGGCGAATGGTACTGTTTGGATGCTTTGCATATATGTTTCTTAGACTATATAGAAGCAATATATATAAAGATTTCAACCGTCTACCTGTTCCATTCATTGTTCTACTTGTCGAAAGTTACAAATAATTTCCGATAAAGGATTAACAATGGGGCTCATTGTTCACTTAAACTTGAAGAACAAAAAATTGGCGAATGGTACTGTTTGGATGCTTTGCGTACATGTTTCTTAGACTATATGGAAGCAATATATACAAAGATTTCAACCGTCTACCTGTTCCATTCATTGTTCTACTTGTCGAAAGTTACAAATAATTTCCTTTAAAGGATTAACAATGGGGCTCATTGTTCACTTAAACTTGAAGAACAAAAAATTGGCGAATGGTACTGTTTGGATGCTTTGCATATATGTTTCTTAGACTATATAGAAGCAATATATACAAAGATTTCAACCGTCTACCTGTTCCATTCATTGTTCTACTTGTCGAAAGTTACAAATAATTTCCTTTAAAGGATTAACAATGGGGCTCATTGTTCACTTAAACTTGAAGAACAAAAAATTGGCGAATTGTACTGTTTGGATGCTTTGCATATATGTTTCTTAGACTATATAGAAGCAATATATACAATGATTTCAACCGTCTACCTGTTCCATTCATTGTTCTACTTGTCGAAAGTTACAAATAATTACCGATAAAGGATTAACCATTGGGTCTCATTGTTCACTTAAACTTGAAGAACAAAAAATTGGCGAATTGTACTGTTTGGATGCTTTGCATATATGTTTCTTAGACTATATAGAAGCAATATATACAAAGATTTCAACCGTCTACCTATTCCATTCATTGTTCTACTTGCCGAAATTTACAAATAATTTCCGTTAAGGGATTAACAATGGGGATCGTAGTTTACTTAAACTTGAAGAACAAAAAATTGGCGAATTGTACTGTCTGGATGCTTTGCATATATGTTTCTTAGACTATATAGAAGCAATATATACAATGATTTCAACCGTCTACCTGTTCCATTCATTGTTCTACTTGTCGAAAGTTACAAATAATTTCCGTTAAGGGATTAACAATGGGGATCGTAGTTTACTTAAACTTGAAGAACAATAAATTGGCGCATTGTACTGTTTGGATGCTTTGCATATATGTTTCTTAGACTATATAGAAGCAATATATACAAAGATTTCAACCGGCTACCTGTTCCATTCATTGTTCTACTTGTCGAAAGTTACAAATAATTTCCTTTAAAGGATTAACAATGGGGCTCATTGTTCACTTAAACTTGAAGAACAAAAAAGTGGCGAATGGTACTGTTTGGATGCTTTGCATATATGTTTCTTAGACTATATAGAAGCAATATATATAAAGATTTCAACCGTCTACCTGTTCCATTCATTGTTCTACTTGTCGAAAGTTACAAATAATTTCCGATAAAGGATTAACAATGGGGCTCGTAGTTCACTTAAACTTGAAGAACAAAAAATTGCCGAATTGTACTGTTTGGATGCTTTGCATAGATGTTTCTTAGACTATTTAGAAGCAATATATAGAAAGATTTCACCCGTCTACCTGTACTATTCATTGTTCTACTTGTAGAAAATTACAAATAATTTCCATTTCATGATTATCAATGGGGCTCGCTGTTCACTTAAACTTGAAGATCAAAAAATTGGCGATTGTTACTGTTTAGATGCTTTGCATATAGGTTTCTTAGACTATATAGAAGCAACATATACAAAGATTTCAACCGTCTACCTGTTCTATTCATTGTTCTACTTGTAGAAAGTTACAAATAATGTCCGTTTCATGATTATCAATGGGGCTCGTTGTTCACTTAAACTTGAAGAACAAAAAATTGGCGAATGGTACTGTTTGGATGCTTTGCATATATTTTTCTTAGATTATATAGAAGCAATATATACAAAGATTTCAACCGTCTACCTGTTCTATTCATTGATCTACTTGTAGAAAGTTACAAATAATGTCCGTTTCATGATTATCAATGGGGCTCGTTGTTCACTTAAACTTGAAGACAAAAAAATTGGCGAATGGTACTGTTTGGATGCTTTGCGTACATGTTTCTTAGACTATATGGAAGCAATATATACAATGATTTCGACCGTCTACGTGTTCCAATCATTGTTCTACTTGTCGAAATTTACACATAATTTCCTTTAAAGGATTAACAATGGGGCTCGTTGTTCACTTAAACTTGAAAAACAATAAATTGGCGAACTGTACTGTTTGGATGCTTTGCATATATGTTTCTTAGACTATATAGAAGCAATATATACATAGATTTCAACCGTCTACGTGTTCCAATCTTTGTTCTACTTGTCGAAATTTACAAATAATTTCCTTTAAAGGATTAACAATGGGGCTCGTTGTTCACTTAAACTTGAAGAACAAAAAATTGGCGAATGGTACTGTTTGGATGCTTTGCATATATGTTTCTTAGACTATATAGAAGCAATATATACATTGATTTCAACCGGCTACCTGTTCCATTCATTGTTCTACTTGTCGAAAGTTACAAATAATTTCCGTTAAAGTATTAACAATGGGGCTCGTAGTTCACTTAAACTTGAAGAACAAAAAATTAGCGAATGGTACTGTTTAGATGCTTTGCATATAGGTTTCTTAGACTATATAGAAGCAACATATACAAAGATTTCAACCGTCTACCTGTTCCATCCATTGTTCTACTTGTCGAAATTTACAAATAATTTCCTTTAAAGGATTAACAATGGGGCTCGTAGTTCACTTAAACTTGAAGAACAAAAAATTGGCGAATGGTACTGTTTGGATGCTTTGCGTACATGTTTCTTAGACTATATGGAAGCAATATATACAAAGATTTCAACCGTCTACCTGTTCCATTCATTGTTCTACTTGTCGCAAGTTACAAATAATTTCCTTTAAAGGATTAACAATGGGGCTCGTAGTTCACTTAAACTTGAAGAACAAAAAATTGGCGAAAGGTACTGTTTGGATGCTTTGCATATATGTTTCTTAGACTATATAGACGCAATATATACAAAGATTTCAACCGTCTACCTGTTCCATTCATTGTTCTACTTGTCGAAAGTTACAAATAATTTCCGATAACGGATTAACCATTGGGGCTCATTGTTCACTTAAACTTGAAGATAAAAAAATTGGCGAATTGTACTGTTTGGATGCTTTGCATATATGTTTCTTATACTATATAGAAGCAATATATACAAAGATTTCAACCGTCTACCTGTTCCATTCATTGTTCTACTGGTCGAAAGTTACAAATAATTTCCGATAACGGATTAACCATTGGGGCTCATTGTTCACTTAAACTTGAAGATAAAAAAATTGGCAAATTGTACTGTTTGGATGCTTTGCATATATGTTTCTTAGTCTATATGGAAGCAATATATACAAAGATTTCAATCGTCAACGTGTTCCAATCATTGTTCTACTTGTAGAAAGTTACAATTAATTTCCGTTAAAGGATTAACAATGGGGCTCGTAGTTCACTTAAACTTGAAGAACAAAAAAATGGCGAATTGTACTATTTGGATGCTTTGCATATATTTTTCTAAGACTATTTAGAAGCAATATATAGAAAGATTTCACCCGTCTACCTGTACTATTCATTGTTCTACTTGTAGAAAGTTACAAATAATTTCCATTTCATGATTATCAATGGGGCTCGCTGTTCACTTAAACTTGAAGATCAAACAATTGGCGATTGTTACTGTTTAGATGCTTTGCATATAGGTTTCTTAGACTATATAGAAGCAATATATACATTGATTTCAACCGTCTACCTGTTCCATTCATTGTTCTACTTGTCGAAATTTGGAAATAATTTCCTTTAAAGGATTAACAATGGGGCTCGTAGTTCACTTAAACTTGAAGAACAAAAAATTGGCGAATGGTACTGTTTGGATGCTTTGCATATATGTTTCTTATACTATATAGAAGCAATATATACAAAGATTTCAACCGTCTACCTGTTCTATTCATTGTTCTACTTGTAGAAAGTTACAAATAATTTCCATTTCATGATTATCAATGGGGCTCGTAGTTCACTTAAACTTGAAGAAAAAAAAATTCGCGAATGGTACTGTTTGGATGCTTTGCATATATGTTTCTTAGACTATATAGAAGCAATATATACAAAGATTTCAACCGTCTACCTGTTCCATTCATTGTTCTACTTGTCGAAAGTTACAAATGATTTCCGATAACGGATTAACCATTGGGGCTCGTAGTTCACTTAAACTTGAAGATCAAATAATTGGCGAATTGTACTGTGTGGATGATTTGCAGATATGTTTCTTAGACTATATAGAAGCAATATATACAATGATTTCAACCGTCTACGTGTTCCATTCATTGTTCTACTTGTCGAAAGTTAGAAATAATTTCCGTTAAGGGATTAACAATGGGAATCGTAGTTTACTTAAACTTGAAGAACAAGAAATTGGCGAATTGTACTGTTTGGATGATTTGCATGTATGTTTCTTAGACTATATAGAAGCAATATATACATTGATTTCAACAGTCTACCTGTTCAATTCATTGTTCTACTTGTCGAAATTTACAAATAATTTCCTTTAAAGGATTAACAATGGGGCTCGTAGTTCACTTAAACTTGAAGAACAAAAAATTGGCGAATGGTACTGTTTGGATGCTTTGCATATATGTTTCTTAGACTATTTAGATGCAATATATAGAAAGATTTCACCCGTCTACCTGTACTATTCATTGTTCTACATGTAGAAAGTTACAAATCATTTCCATTTCATGATTATCAATGGGGCTCGTAGTTCACTTAAACTTGAAGAACAAAAAATTGGCGAATTGTACTGTTTGGATGCTTTGCATATATGTTTCTTATACTATATAGAAGCAATATATACAAAGATTTCAACCGTCTACCTGTTCTATTCATTGTTCTACTTGTAGAAAGTTACAAATAATTTCCATTTCATGATTATCAATGGGGCTCGTAGTTCACTTAAACTTGAAGAAAAAAAAATTCGCGAATGGTACTGTTTGGATGCTTTGCATATATGTTTCTTAGACTATATAGAAGCAATATATACAAAGATTTCAACCGTCTACCTGTTCCATTCATTGTTCTACTTGTCGAAAGTTACAAATGATTTCCGATAACGGATTAACCATTGGGGCTCATTGTTCACTTAAACTTGAAGAACAAAAAATTGTCGAATTGTACTGTTTGGATGCTTTGCATATATGTTTCTTAGACTATATAGAAGCAATATATACAATGATTTCAACCGTCTACCTGTTCCATTCATTGTTCTACTTGTCGAAAGTTAGAAATAATTTCCGTTAAGGGATTAACAATGGGAATCGTAGTTTACTTAAACTTGAAGAACAAGATATTGGCGAATTGTACTGTTTGGATGATTTGCATGTATGTTTCTTAGACTATATAGAAGCAATATAAACAATGATTTCAACAGTCTACCTGTTCAATTCATTGTTCTACTTGTCGAAAGTTAGAAATAATTTCCGTTAAGGGATTAACAATGGGAATCGTAGTTTACTTAAACTTGAAGAACAAAAAATTGGCGAATGGTACTGTTTGGATGCTTTGCATATATGTTTCTTAGACTATTTAGATGCAATATATAGAAAGATTTCACCCGTCTACCTGTACTATTCATTGTTCTACTTGTAGAAAGTTACAAATAATTTCCATTTCATGATTATCAATGGGGCTCGTAGTTCACTTAAACTTGAAGAACAAAAAATTGGCGAATGGTACTGTTTGGATGCTTTGCATATATGTTTCTTAGACTATATAGAAGCAATATATACAAAGATTTCAACCGTCTACCTGTTCCATTCATTGTTCTACTTGTCGAAAGTTACAAATAATTTCCGATAAAGGATTAACAATGGGGCTCATTGTTCACTTAAACTTGAAGAACAAAAAATTGGCGAATGGTGCTGTTTGGATGCTTTGCAGATATGTTTCTGAGACTATATAGAAGCAATATATACAAAGATTTCAACCGTCTACCTGTTCCATTCATTGTTCTACTTGTCGAAAGTTACAAATAATTTCCGATAACGGATTAACCATTGGGGCTCATTGTTCACTTAAACTTGAAGATAAAAAAATTAGCGAATTGTACTGTTTGGATGCTTTGCATATATGTTTCTTAGACTATATAGAAGCAATATATACAAAGATTCCAACCGTCTACCTGTTCCATTCATTGTTCTACTGGTCGAAAGTTACAAATAATTTCCGATAAAGGATTAACAATGGGGCTCATTGTTCACTTAAACTTGAAGAACAAAAAATTGGCGAACGGTACTGTTTGGATGCTTTGCGTACATGTTTCTTAGACTATATGGAAGCAATATATACAAAGATTTCAACCGTCTACGTGTTCCAATCATTGTTCTACTTGTCGAAATTTACAAATAATTTCCTTTAAAGGATTAACAATGGGGCTCGTTGTTCACTTAAACTTGATGAACAATAAATTGGCGAATTGTACTGTTTGGATGCTTTGCATATATGTTTCTTAGACTATATAGAAGCAATATATACAAAGATTTCAACCGTCTACCTGTTCCATTCATTGTTCTACTTGTCGAAAGTTACAAATAATTTCCGATAACGGATTAACAATGGGGCTCATTGTTCACTTAAACTTGAAGAACAAAAAATTGGCGAATGGTACTGTTTGTATGCTTTGCATATATGTTTCTTAGACTATATAGAAGCAATATATACATTGATTTCAACCGTCTACCTGTTCCACTCATTGTTCTACTTCTCGCAAGTTACAAATAATTTCCGATAACTGATTAACCATTGGGGTTCATTGTTCACTTAAACTTGAAGATAAAAAAATTGGCGAATGTTACTGTTTAGATGCTTTGCATAAAAGTTTCTTAGACTATATAGAAGCAATATATACAAAGATTTCAACCGTCTACCTGTTCCATTCATTGTTCTACTTGTCGAAATTTACAAATAATTTCCGAAAACGGATTAACCATTGGGGCTCATTGTTCACTTAAACTTGAAGAACAAAAAATTGGCGAATTGTACTGTTTGGATGCTTTGCATATATGTTTCTTAGACTATATAGAAGCAATATATACAATGATTTCAACAATCTACCTGTTCCATTCATTGTTCTACTTGTCGAAGTTTACAAATAATTTCCTTTAAAGGATTAACAATGGGGCTCGTAGTTCACTTAAACTTGAAGAACAAATAATTGGCGAATGGTACTGTTTGGATGCTTTGCATATATGTTTCTTAGACTATATAGAAGCAATATATACAAAGAATTCAACCGTCTACCAGTTTCATTCATTGTTCTACTTGTCGAAACTTACAAATAATTTCCGATAACGGATTAACCATTGGGGCTCATTGTTCACTTAAACTTGAAGAACAAAAAATTGGCGAATTGTACTGTTTGGATGCTTTGCATATATGTTTCTTATACTATATAGAAGCAATATATACAAAGATTTCAACCGTCTACCTGTTCCATTCAATGTTCTACTTGTCGAAATTTACAAATAATTTCCTTTAAAGGATTAACAATGGGGCTCGTAGTTCACTTAAACTTGAAGAACAAAAAATTGGCGAATGGTACTGTTTGGATGCTTTGCATATATGTTTCTTAGACTATTTAGATGCAATATATAGAAAGATTTCACCCGTCTACCTGTACTATTCATTGTTCTACATGTAGAAAGTTACAAATCATTTCCATTTCATGATTATCAATGGGGCTCGTAGTTCACTTAAACTTGAAGAACAAAAAATTGGCGAATTGTACTGTTTGGATGCTTTGCATATATGTTTCTTATACTATATAGAAGCAATATATACAAAGATTTCAACCGTCTACCTGTTCTATTCATTGTTCTACTTGTAGAAAGTTACAAATAATTTCCATTTCATGATTATCAATGGGGCTCGTAGTTCACTTAAACTTGAAGAAAAAAAAATTCGCGAATGGTACTGTTTGGATGCTTTGCATATATGTTTCTTAGACTATATAGAAGCAATATATACAAAGATTTCAACCGTCTACCTGTTCCATTCATTGTTCTACTTGTCGAAAGTTACAAATGATTTCCGATAACGGATTAACCATTGGGGCTCATTGTTCACTTAAACTTGAAGAACAAAAAATTGTCGAATTGTACTGTTTGGATGCTTTGCATATATGTTTCTTAGACTATATAGAAGCAATATATACAATGATTTCAACCGTCTACCTGTTCCATTCATTGTTCTACTTGTCGAAAGTTAGAAATAATTTCCGTTAAGGGATTAACAATGGGAATCGTAGTTTACTTAAACTTGAAGAACAAGATATTGGCGAATTGTACTGTTTGGATGATTTGCATGTATGTTTCTTAGACTATATAGAAGCAATATAAACAATGATTTCAACAGTCTACCTGTTCAATTCATTGTTCTACTTGTCGAAAGTTAGAAATAATTTCCGTTAAGGGATTAACAATGGGAATCGTAGTTTACTTAAACTTGAAGAACAAAAAATTGGCGAATGGTACTGTTTGGATGCTTTGCATATATGTTTCTTAGACTATTTAGATGCAATATATAGAAAGATTTCACCCGTCTACCTGTACTATTCATTGTTCTACTTGTAGAAAGTTACAAATAATTTCCATTTCATGATTATCAATGGGGCTCGTAGTTCACATAAACTTGAAGAACAAAAAATTGGCGAATGGTACTGTTTGGATGCTTTGCATATATGTTTCTTAGACTATATAGAAGCAATATATACAAAGATTTCAACCGTCTACCTGTTCCATTCATTGTTCTACTTGTCGAAAGTTACAAATAATTTCCGATAAAGGATTAACAATGGGGCTCATTGTTCACTTAAACTTGAAGAACAAAAAATTGGCGAATGGTGCTGTTTGGATGCTTTGCAGATATGTTTCTGAGACTATATAGAAGCAATATATACAAAGATTTCAACCGTCTACCTGTTCCATTCATTGTTCTACTTGTCGAAAGTTACAAATAATTTCCGATAACGGATTAACCATTGGGGCTCATTGTTCACTTAAACTTGAAGATAAAAAAATTAGCGAATTGTACTGTTTGGATGCTTTGCATATATGTTTCTTAGACTATATAGAAGCAATATATACAAAGATTTCAACCGTCTACCTGTTCCATTCATTGTTCTACTGGTCGAAAGTTACAAATAATTTCCGATAAAGGATTAACAATGGGGCTCATTGTTCACTTAAACTTGAAGAACAAAAAATTGGCGAACGGTACTGTTTGGATGCTTTGCGTACATGTTTCTTAGACTATATGGAAGCAATATATACAAAGATTTCAACCGTCTACGTGTTCCAATCATTGTTCTACTTGTCGAAATTTACAAATAATTTCCTTTAAAGGATTAACAATGGGGCTCGTTGTTCACTTAAACTTGATGAACAATAAATTGGCGAATTGTACTGTTTGGATGCTTTGCATATATGTTTCTTAGACTATATAGAAGCAATATATACAAAGATTTCAACCGTCTACCTGTTCCATTCATTGTTCTACTTGTCGAAAGTTACAAATAATTTCCGATAACGGATTAACAATGGGGCTCATTGTTCACTTAAACTTGAAGAACAAAAAATTGGCGAATGGTACTGTTTGTATGCTTTGCATATATGTTTCTCAGACTATATAGAAGCAATATATACATTGATTTCAACCGTCTACCTGTTCCACTCATTGTTCTACTTCTCGCAAGTTACAAATAATTTCCGATAACTGATTAACCATTGGGGTTCATTGTTCACTTAAACTTGAAGATAAAAAAATTGGCGAATGTTACTGTTTAGATGCTTTGCATAAAAGTTTCTTAGACTATATAGAAGCAATATATACAAAGATTTCAACCGTCTACCTGTTCCATTCATTGTTCTACTTGTCGAAATTTACAAATAATTTCCGAAAACGGATTAACCATTGGGGCTCATTGTTCACTTAAACTTGAAGAACAAAAAATTGGCGAATTGTACTGTTTGGATGCTTTGCATATATGTTTCTTAGACTATATAGAAGCAATATATACAATGATTTCAACAATCTACCTGTTCCATTCATTGTTCTACTTGTCGAAGTTTACAAATAATTTCCTTTAAAGGATTAACAATGGGGCTCGTAGTTCACTTAAACTTGAAGAACAAAAAATTGGCGAATGGTACTGTTTGGATGCTTTGCATATATGTTTCTTAGACTATATAGAAGCAATATATACAAAGAATTCAACCGTCTACCAGTTTCATTCATTGTTCTACTTGTCGAAACTTACAAATAATTTCCGATAACGGATTAACCATTGGGGCTCATTGTTCACTTAAACTTGAAGAACAAAAAATTGGCGAATTGTACTGTTTGGATGCTTTGCATATATGTTTCTTATACTATATAGAAGCAATATATACAAAGATTTCAACCGTCTACCTGTTCCATTCAATGTTCTACTTGTCGAAATTTACAAATAATTTCCTTTGAAGGATTAACAATGGGGCTCGTAGATCACTTAAACTTGAAGAACAAAAAATTGGCGAACGGTACTGTTTGGATGCTTTGCGTACATGTTTCTTAGACTATATGGAAGCAATATATACAAAGATTTCAACCGTCTACGTGTTCCAATCATTGTTCTACTTGTCGAAATATACAAATAATTTCCTTTAAAGGATTAACAATGGGGCTCGTTGTTCACTTAAACTTGAAGAACAAAAAATTGGCGAATGGTGCTGTTTGGATGCTTTGCAGATATGTTTCTGAGACTATATAGAAGCAATATATACAAAGATTTCAACCGTCTACCTGTTCCACTCATTGTTCTACTTCTCGCAAGTTACAAATAATTTCCGATAACGGATTAACCATTGGGGTTCATTGTTCACTTAAACTTGAAGATAAAAAAATTGGCGAATGTTACTGTTTAGATGCTTTGCATAAAAGTTTCTTAGACTATATAGAAGCAATATATACAAAGATTTCAACCGTCTACCTGTTCCATTCATTGTTCTACTTGTCGAAATTTACAAATAATTTCCGAAAACGGATTAACCATTGGGGCTCATTGTTCACTTAAACTTGAAGAACAAAAAATTGGCGAATTGTACTGTTTGGATGATTTGCATATATGTTTCTTAGACTATATAGAAGCAATATATACAATGATTTCAACAATCTACCTGTTCCATTCATTGTTCTACTTGTCGAAATTTACAAATAATTTCCTTTAAAGGATTAACAATGGGGCTCGTAGTTCACTTAAACTTGAAGAACAAAAAATTGGCGAATGGTACTGTTTGGATGCTTTGCATATATGTTTCTTAGACTATATGGAAGCAGTATATACAAAGAATTCAACCGTCTACCAGTTTCATTCATTGTTCTACTTGTCGAAAGTTACAAATAATTTCCGATAACGGATTAACCATTGGGGCTCATTGTTCACTTAAACTTGAAGAACAAAAAATTGGCGAATTGTACTGTTTGGATGCTTTGCATATATGTTTCTTATACTATATAGAAGCAATATATACAAAGATTTCAACCGTCTACCTGTTCCATTCAATGTTCTACTTGTCGAAATTTACAAATAATTTCCGTTAAAGTGTTAACAATGGGGCTCGTAGTTCACTTAAACTTGAAGATGAAATAATTGGCGAATTGTACTGTTTGGATGCTTTGCATATATGTTTCTTAGACTATATAGACGCAATATATACAAGGATTTCAAACGTCTACCTGTTCCATTCATTGTTCTACTTGTCGAAAGCTACAAATAATTTCCGATAACGGATTAACCATTGGGGCTCATTGTTCACTTAAACTTGAAGAACAATAAATTGGCGAATTGTACTGTTTGGATGCTTTGCATATATGTTTCTTAGACTATATAGAAGCAATACATACAAAGATTTCAACCGTCTACCAGTTCCATTCATTGTTCTACTTGTCGAAAGTTACAAATAATTTCCGATAACGGATTATCCATTGGGGCTCATTGTTCACTTAAACTTGAAGAACAAAAAATTGGCGAATTGTACTGTTTGGATGCTTTGCATATATGTTTCTTATACTATATAGAAACAATAGATACAAAGATTTCAACCGTCTACCTGTTCCATTCAATGTTCTACTTGTCGAAATTTACAAATAATTTCCTTTAAAGGATTAACAATGGGGCTCGTAGATCACTTAAACTTGAAGAACAAAAAATTGGCGAACGGTACTGTTTGGATGCTTTGCGTACATGTTTCTTAGACTATATGGAAGCAATATATACAAAGATTTCATCCGTCTACCTGTTCCATTCATTGTTCTACTTGTCGAAAGTTACAAATAATTTCCGTTAAAGTGTTAACAATGGGGCTCGTAGTTCACTTAAACTTGAAGATCAAAAAATTGCTGATTGTTACTGTTTAGATGCTTTGCATATATGTTTCGTAGATTATATAGAAGCAATATATACAAAGATATCAACCGTCTACCAGTTCCATTCATTGTTCTACTTGTCGAAAATTACAAATAATTACCGATAAAGGATTAACCATTGGGGCTCATTGTTCACTTAAACTTGAAGAACAAAAAATTGGCGAATGGTACTGTTTGGATGCTTTGCATATATGTTTCTTAGACTATATAGAAGCAATATATACAAAGATTTCAACCGTCTACCTGTTCCATTCATTGTTCTACTTGTCGAAAGTTACAAATAATTTCCTTTAAAGGATTAAAAATGGGGCTCATTGTTCACTTAAACTTGAAGAACAAAAAATTGGCGAATTGTACTGTTTGGATGCTTTGCATATATGTTTCTTAGACTATATAGAAGCAATATATACAAAGATTTCATCCGGCTACCTGTTCCATTCATTGTTCTACTTGTCGAAATTTACAAATAATTTCCGATAAAGGATTAACCATTGGGGCTCGTTGTTCACTTAAACTTGAAGAACAAAAAAGTGGCGAATGGTACTGTTTGGATGCTTTGCATATATGTTTCTTAGACTATATAGAAGCAATATATATAAAGATTTCAACCGTCTACCTGTTCCATTCATTGTTCTACTTGTCGAAAGTTACAAATAATTTCCGATAAAGGATTAACAATGGGGCTCATTGTTCACTTAAACTTGAAGAACAAAAAATTGGCGAATGGTACTGTTTGGATGCTTTGCGTACATGTTTCTTAGCCTATATGGAAGCAATATATACAAAGATTTCAACCGTCTACCTGTTCCATTCATTGTTCTACTTGTCGAAAGTTACAAATAATTTCCTTTAAAGGATTAACAATGGGGCTCATTGTTCACTTAAACTTGAAGAACAAAAAATTGGCGAATGGTACTGTTTGGATGCTTTGCATATATGTTTCTTAGACTATATAGAAGCAATATATACAAAGATTTCAACCGTCTACCTGTTCCATTCATTGTTCTACTTGTCGAAAGTTACAAATAATTTCCTTTAAAGGATTAACAATGGGGCTCATTGTTCACTTAAACTTGAAGAACAAAAAATTGGCGAATTGTACTGTTTGGATGCTTTGCATATATGTTTCTTAGACTATATAGAAGCAATATATACAATGATTTCAACCGTCTAACTGTTCCATTCATTGTTCTACTTGTCGAAAGTTACAAATAATTACCGATAAAGGATTAACCATTGGGGCTCATTGTTCACTTAAACTTGAAGAACAAAAAATTGGCGAATTGTACTGTTTGGATGCTTTGCATATATGTTTCTTACACTATATAGAAGCAATATATACAAAGATTTCAACCGTCTACGTGTTCCAATCATTGTTCTACTTGTCGAAATTTACAAATAATTTCCTTTAAAGGATTAACAATGGGGCTCGTAGTTCACTTAAACTTGAAGATCAAATAATTGGCGAATTGTACTGTTTGGATGCTTTGCATATATGTTTCTTAGACTATATAGAAGCAATATATACAATGACTTCAACCGTCTACCTATTCCATTCATTGTTCTACTTGCCGAAATTTACAAATAATTTCCGTTAAGGGATTAACAATGGGGATCGTAGTTTACTTAAACTTGAAGAACAAAAAATTGGCGAATTGTACTGTTTGGATGCTTTGCATATATGTTTCTTATACTATATAGAAGCAATATATACAAAGATTTCAACCGTCTACCTGTTCCATTCAATGTTCTACTTGTCGAAATTTACAAATAATTTCCGTTAAAGTGTTAACAATGGGGCTCGTAGTTCACTTAAACTTGAAGATGAAATAATTGGCGAATTGTACTGTTTGGATGCTTTGCATATATGTTTCTTAGACTATATAGACGCAATATATACAAGGATTTCAAACGTCTACCTGTTCCATTCATTGTTCTACTTGTCGAAAGCTACAAATAATTTCCGATAACGGATTAACCATTGGGGCTCATTGTTCACTTAAACTTGAAGAACAATAAATTGGCGAATTGTACTGTTTGGATGCTTTGCATATATGTTTCTTAGACTATATAGAAGCAATATATACAAAGATTTCAACCGTCTACCAGTTCCATTCATTGTTCTACTTGTCGAAAGTTACAAATAATTTCCGATAACGGATTATCCATTGGGGCTCATTGTTCACTTAAACTTGAAGAACAAAAAATTGGCGAATTGTACTGTTTGGATGCTTTGCATATATGTTTCTTATACTATATAGAACAATAGATACAAAGATTTCAACCGTCTACCTGTTCCATTCAATGTTCTACTTGTCGAAATTTACAAATAATTTCCTTTAAAGGATTAACAATGGGGCTCGTAGATCACTTAAACTTGAAGAACAAAAAATTGGCGAACGGTACTGTTTGGATGCTTTGCGTACATGTTTCTTAGACTATATGGAAGCAATATATACAAAGATTTCATCCGTCTACCTGTTCCATTCATTGTTCTACTTGTCGAAAGTTACAAATAATTTCCGTTAAAGTGTTAACAATGGGGCTCGTAGTTCACTTAAACTTGAAGATCAAAAAATTGGCGATTGTTACTGTTTAGATGCTTTGCATATATGTTTCGTAGATTATATAGAAGCAATATATACAAAGATATCAACCGTCTACCAGTTCCATTCATTGTTCTACTTGTCGAAAATTACAAATAATTACCGATAAAGGATTAACCATTGGGGCTCATTGTTCACTTAAACTTGAAGAACAAAAAATTGGCGAATGGTACTGTTTGGATGCTTTGCATATATGTTTCTTAGACTATATAGAAGCAATATATACAAAGATTTCAACCGTCTACCTGTTCCATTCATTGTTCTACTTGTCGAAAGTTACAAATAATTTCCTTTAAAGGATTAAAAATGGGGCTCATTGTTCACTTAAACTTGAAGAACAAAAAATTGGCGAATTGTACTGTTTGGATGCTTTGCATATATGTTTCTTAGACTATATAGAAGCAATATATACAAAGATTTCATCCGGCTACCTGTTCCATTCATTGTTCTACTTGTCGAAATTTACAAATAATTTCCGATAAAGGATTAACCATTGGGGCTCGTTGTTCACTTAAACTTGAAGAACAAAAAAGTGGCGAATGGTACTGTTTGGATGCTTTGCATATATGTTTCTTAGACTATATAGAAGCAATATATATAAAGATTTCAACCGTCTACCTGTTCCATTCATTGTTCTACTTGTCGAAAGTTACAAATAATTTCCGATAAAGGATTAACAATGGGGCTCATTGTTCACTTAAACTTGAAGAACAAAAAATTGGCGAATGGTACTGTTTGGATGCTTTGCGTACATGTTTCTTAGACTATATGGAAGCAATATATACAAAGATTTCAACCGTCTACCTGTTCCATTCATTGTTCTACTTGTCGAAAGTTACAAATAATTTCCTTTAAAGGATTAACAATGGGGCTCATTGTTCACTTAAACTTGAAGAACAAAAAATTGGCGAATGGTACTGTTTGGATGCTTTGCATATATGTTTCTTAGACTATATAGAAGCAATATATACAAAGATTTCAACCGTCTACCTGTTCCATTCATTGTTCTACTTGTCGAAAGTTACAAATAATTTCCTTTAAAGGATTAACAATGGGGCTCATTGTTCACTTAAACTTGAAGAACAAAAAATTGGCGAATTGTACTGTTTGGATGCTTTGCATATATGTTTCTTAGACTATATAGAAGCAATATATACAATGATTTCAACCGTCTAACTGTTCCATTCATTGTTCTACTTGTCGAAAGTTACAAATAATTACCGATAAAGGATTAACCATTGGGGCTCATTGTTCACTTAAACTTGAAGAACAAAAAATTGGCGAATTGTACTGTTTGGATGCTTTGCATATATGTTTCTTAGACTATATAGAAGCAATATATACAAAGATTTCAACCGTCTACGTGTTCCAATCATTGTTCTACTTGTCGAAATTTACAAATAATTTCCTTTAAAGGATTAACAATGGGGCTCGTAGTTCACTTAAACTTGAAGATCAAATAATTGGCGAATTGTACTGTTTGGATGCTTTGCATATATGTTTCTTAGACTATATAGAAGCAATATATACAATGACTTCAACCGTCTACCTATTCCATTCATTGTTCTACTTGCCGAAATTTACAAATAATTTCCGTTAAGGGATTAACAATGGGGATCGTAGTTTACTTAAACTTGAAGAACAAAAAATTGGCGAATTGTACTGTTTGGATGCTTTGCATATATGTTTCTTAGACTATATAGAAGCAATATATACAATGATTTCAACCGTCTACCTGTTCCATTCATTGTTCTACTTGTCGAAAGTTACAAATAATTTCCGTTAAGGGATTAACAATGGGGATCGTAGTTTACTTAAACTTGAAGAACAATAAATTGGCGCATTGTACTGTTTGGATGCTTTGCATATATGTTTCTTAGACTATATAGAAGCAATATATACAAAGCTTTCAACCGGCTACCTGTTCCATTCATTGTTCTACTTGTCGAAAGTTACAAATAATTTCCTTTAAAGGATTAACAATGGGGCTCATTGTTCACTTAAACTTGAAGAACAAAAAATTGGCGAATTGTACTGTTTGGATGCTTTGCATATATGTTTCTTAGACTATATAGAAGCAATATATACAAAGATTTCATCCGGCTACCTGTTCCATTCATTGTTCTACTTGTCGAAATTTACAAATAATTTCCGATAAAGGATTAACCATTGGGGCTCGTTGTTCACTTAAACTTGAAGAACAAAAAAGTGGCGAATGGTACTGTTTGGATGCTTTGCATATATGTTTCTTAGACTATATAGAAGCAATATATATAAAGATTTCAACCGTCTACCTGTTCCATTCATTGTTCTACTTGTCGAAAGTTACAAATAATTTCCGATAAAGGATTAACAATGGGGCTCGTAGTTCACTTAAACTTGAAGAACAAAAAATTGCCGAATTGTACTGTTTGGATGCTTTGCATAGATGTTTCTTAGACTATATAGAAGCAATATATACATAGATTTCAACCGTCTACGTGTTCCAATCTTTGTTCTACTTGTCGAAATTTACAAATAATTTCCTTTAAAGGATTAACAATGGGGCTCGGTGTTCACTTAAACTTGAAGAACAAAAAATTGGCGAATGGTACTGTTTGGATGCTTTGCATATATGTTTCTTAGACTATATAGAAGCAATATATACATTGATTTCAACCGGCTACCTGTTCCATTCATTGTTCTACTTGTCGAAAGTTACAAATAATTTCCGTTAAAGTATTAACAATGGGGCTCGTAGTTCACTTAAACTTGAAGAACAAAAAATTAGCGAATGGTACTGTTTAGATGCTTTGCATATAGGTTTCTTAGACTATATAGAAGCAACATATACAAAGATTTCAACCGTCTACCTGTTCCATTCATTGTTCTACTTGTCGAAATTTACAAATAATTTCCTTTAAAGGATTAACAATGGGGCTCGTAGTTCACTTAAACTTGAAGAACAAAAAATTGGCGAATGGTACTGTTTGGATGCTTTGCGTACATGTTTCTTAGACTATATGGAAGCAATATATACAAAGATTTCAACCGTCTACCTGTTCCATTCATTGTTCTACTTGTCGCAAGTTACAAATAATTTCCTTTAAAGGATTAACAATGGGGCTCGTAGTTCACTTAAACTTGAAGAACAAAAAATTGGCGAATGGTACTGTTTGTATGCTTTGCATATATGTTTCTTAGACTATATAGAAGCAATATATACATTGATTTCAACCGTCTACCTGTTCCACACATTGTTCTACTTCTCGCAAGTTACAAATAATTTCCGATAACTGATTAACCATTGGGGTTCATTGTTCACTTAAACTTGAAGATAAAAAAATTGGCGAATGTTACTGTTTAGATGCTTTGCATAAAAGTTTCTTAGACTATATAGAAGCAATATATACAAAGATTTCAACCGTCTACCTGTTCCATTCATTGTTCTACTTGTCGAAATTTACAAATAATTTCCGAAAACGGATTAACCATTGGGGCTCATTGTTCACTTAAACTTGAAGAACAAAAAATTGGCGAATTGTACTGTTTGGATGCTTTGCATATATGTTTCTTAGACTATATAGAAGCAATATATACAATGATTTCAACAATCTACCTGTTCCATTCATTGTTCTACTTGTCGAAATTTACAAATAATTTCCTTTAAAGGATTAACAATGGGGCTCGTAGTTCACTTAAACTTGAAGAACAAAAAATTGGCGAATGGTACTGTTTGGATGCTTTGCATATATGTTTCTTAGACTATATAGAAGCAATATATACAAAGAATTCAACCGTCTACCAGTTTCATTCATTGTTCTACTTGTCGAAAGTTACAAATAATTTCCGATAACGGATTAACCATTGGGGCTCATTGTTCACTTAAACTTGAAGAACAAAAAATTGGCGAATTGTACTGTTTGGATGCTTTGCATATATGTTTCTTATACTATATAGAAGCAATATATACAAAGATTTCAACCGTCTACCTGTTCCATTCAATGTTCTACTTGTCGAAATTTACAAATAATTTCCTTTGAAGGATTAACAATGGGGCTCGTAGATCACTTAAACTTGAAGAACAAAAAATTGGCGAACGGTACTGTTTGGATGCTTTGCGCACATGTTTCTTAGACTATATGGAAGCAATATATACAAAGATTTCAACCGTCTACGTGTTCCAATCATTGTTCTACTTGTCGAAATATACAAATAATTTCCTTTAAAGGATTAACAATGGGGCTCGTTGTTCACTTAAACTTGAAGAACAAAAAATTGGCGAATGGTGCTGTTTGGATGCTTTGCAGATATGTTTCTGAGACTATATAGAAGCAATATATACAAAGATTTCAACCGTCTACCTGTTCCACTCATTGTTCTACTTCTCGCAAGTTACAAATAATTTCCGATAACGGATTAACCATTGGGGTTCATTGTTCACTTAAACTTGAAGATGAAAAAATTGGCGAATGTTACTGTTTAGATGCTTTGCATAAAAGTTTCTTAGACTATATAGAAGCAATATATACAAAGATTTCAACCGTCTACCTGTTCCATTCATTGTTCTACTTGTCGAAATTTACAAATAATTTCCGAAAACGGATTAACCATTGGGGCTCATTGTTCACTTAAACTTGAAGAACAAAAAATTGGCGAATTGTACTGTTTGGATGCTTTGCATATATGTTTCTTAGACTATATAGAAGCAATATATACAATGATTTCAACAATCTACCTGTTCCATTCATTGTTCTACTTGTCGAAATTTACAAATAATTTCCTTTAAAGGATTAACAATGGGGCTCGTAGTTCACTTAAACTTGAAGAACAAAAAATTGGCGAATGGTACTGTTTGGATGCTTTGCATATATGTTTCTTATACTATATAGAAGCAATATATACAAAGATTTCAACCGTCTACCTGTTCCATTCAATGTTCTACTTGTCGAAATTTACAAATAATTTCCTTTGAAGGATTAACAATGGGGCTCGTAGATCACTTAAACTTGAAGAACAAAAAATTGGCGAACGGTACTGTTTGGATGCTTTGCGTACATGTTTCTTAGACTATATAGAAGCAATATATACAAAGATTTCAACCGTCTACCTGTTCCATTCATTGTTCTACTTGTCGAAATTTACAAATAATTTCCGAAAACGGATTAACCATTGGGGCACATTGTTCACTTAAACTTGAAGAACAAAAAATTGGCGAATTGTACTGTTTGGATGCTTTGCATATATGTTTCTTAGACTATATAGAAGCAATATATACAATGATTTCAACAATCTACCTGTTCCATTCATTGTTCTACTTGTCGAAATTTACAAATAATTTCCTTTAAAGGATTAACAATGGGGCTCGTAGTTCACTTAAACTTGAAGAACAAAAAATTGGCGAATGGTACTGTTTGGATGCTTTGCATATATGTTTCTTAGACTATATAGAAGCAATATATACAAAGAATTCAACCGTCTACCAGTTGCATTCATTGTTCTACTTGTCGAAAGTTACAAATAATTTCCGATAACGGATTAACCATTGGGGCTCATTGTTCACTTAAACTTGAAGAACAAAAAATTGGCGAATTGTACTGTTTGGATGCTTTGCATATATGTTTCTTATACTATATAGAAGCAATATATACAAAGATTTCAACCGTCTACCTGTTCCATTCAATGTTCTACTTGTCGAAATTTACAAATAATTTCCTTTGAAGGATTAACAATGGGGCTCGTAGATCACTTAAACTTGAAGAACAAAAAATTGGCGAACGGTACTGTTTGGATGCTTTGCGTACATGTTTCTTAGACTATATGGAAGCAATATATACAAAGATTTCAACCGTCTACGTGTTCCAATCATTGTTCTACTTGTCGAAATATACAAATAATTTCCTTTAAAGGATTAACAATGGGGCTCGTTGTTCACTTAAACTTGAAGAACAAAAAATTGGCGAATGGTGCTGTTTGGATGCTTTGCAGATATGTTTCTGAGACTATATAGAAGCAATATATACAAAGATTTCAACCGTCTACCTGTTCCACTCATTGTTCTACTTCTCGCAAGTTACAAATAATTTCCGATAACGGATTAACCATTGGGGTTCATTGTTCACTTAAACTTGAAGATGAAAAAATTGGCGAATGTTACTGTTTAGATGCTTTGCATAAAAGTTTCTTAGACTATATAGAAGCAATATATACAAAGATTTCAACCGTCTACCTGTTCCATTCATTGTTCTACTTGTCGAAATTTACAAATAATTTCCGAAAACGGATTAACCATTGGGGCTCATTGTTCACTTAAACTTGAAGAACAAAAAATTGGCGAATTGTACTGTTTGGATGCTTTGCATATATGTTTCTTAGACTATATAGAAGCAATATATACAATGATTTCAACAATCTACCTGTTCCATTCATTGTTCTACTTGTCGAAATTTACAAATAATTTCCTTTAAAGGATTAACAATGGGGCTCGTAGTTCACTTAAACTTGAAGAACAAAAAATTGGCGAATGGTACTGTTTGGATGCTTTGCATATATGTTTCTTATACTATATAGAAGCAATATATACAAAGATTTCAACCGTCTACCTGTTCCATTCAATGTTCTACTTGTCGAAATTTACAAATAATTTCCTTTGAAGGATTAACAATGGGGCTCGTAGATCACTTAAACTTGAAGAACAAAAAATTGGCGAACGGTACTGTTTGGATGCTTTGCGTACATGTTTCTGAGACTATATAGAAGCAATATATACAAAGATTTCAACCGTCTACCTGTTCCACTCATTGTTCTACTTCTCGCAAGTTACAAATAATTTCCGATAACGGATTAACCATTGGGGTTCATTGTTCACTTAAACTTGAAGATAAAAAAATTGGCGAATGTTACTGTTTAGATGCTTTGCATAAAAGTTTCTTAGACTATATAGAAGCAATATATACAAAGATTTCAACCGTCTACCTGTACCATTCATTGTTCTACTTGTCGAAATTTACAAATAATTTCCGAAAACGGATTAACCATTGGGGCTCATTGTTCACTTAAACTTGAAGAACAAAAAATTGGCGAATTGTACTGTTTGGATGCTTTGCATATATGTTTCTTAGACTATATAGAAGCAATATATACAATGATTTCAACAATCTACCTGTTCCATTCATTGTTCTACTTGTCGAAATTTACAAATAATTTCCTTTAAAGGATTAACAATGGGGCTCGTAGTTCACTTAAACTTGAAGAACAAAAAATTGGCGAATGGTACTGTTTGGATGCTTTGCAGATATGTTTCTGAGACTATATAGAAGCAATATATACAAAGATTTCAACCGTCTACCTGTTCCACTCATTGTTCTACTTCTCGCAAGTTACAAATAATTTCCGATTACGGATTAACCATTGGGGTTCATTGTTCACTTAAACTTGAAGATAAAAAAATTGGCGAATGTTACTGTTTAGATGCTTTGCATAAAAGTTTCTTAGACTATATAGAAGCAATATATACAAAGATTTCAACCGTATACCTGTTCCATTCATTGTTCTACTTGTCGAAATTTACAAATAATTTCCGAAAACGGATTAACCATTGGGGCTCATTGTTCACGTAAACTTGAAGAACAAAAAATTGGCGAATTGTACTGTTTGGATGCTTTGCATATATGTTTCTTAGACTATATAGAAGCAATATATACAATGATTTCAACAATCTACCTGTTCCATTCATTGTTCTACTTGTCGAAATTTACAAATAATTTCCTTTAAAGGATTAACAATGGGGCTCGTAGTTCACTTAAACTTGATGAACAAAAAATTGGCGAATGGTACTGTTTGGATGCTTTGCATATATGTTTCTTAGACTATATAGAAGCAGTATATACAAAGAATTCAACCGTCTACCAGTTTCATTCATTGTTCTACTTGTCGAAAGTTACAAATAATTTCCGATAACGGATTAACCATTGGGGCTCATTGTTCACTTAAACTTGAAGAACAAAAAATTGGCGAATTGTACTGTTTGGATGCTTTGCATATATGTTTCTTATACTATATAGAAGCAATATATACAAAGATTTCAACCGTCTACCTGTTCCATTCAATGTTCTACTTGTCGAAATTTACAAATAATTTCCTTTAAAGGATTAACAATGGGGCTCGTAGATCACTTAAACTTGAAGAACAAAAAATTGGCGAACGGTACTGTTTGGATGCTTTGCGTACATGTTTCTTAGACTATATGGAAGCAATATATACAAAGATTTCATCCGTCTACCTGTTCCATTCATTGTTCTACTTGTCGAAAGTTACAAATAATTTCCGTTAAAGTGTTAACAATGGGGCTCGTAGTTCACTTAAACTTGAAGATGAAATAATTGGCGAATTGTACTGTTTGGATGCTTTGCATATATGTTTCTTAGACTATATAGACGCAATATATACAAGGATTTCAAACGTCTACCTGTTCCATTCATTGTTCTACTTGTCGAAATTTACAAATAATTTCCTTTAAAGGATTAACAATGGGGCTCGTAGGTCACTTAAACTTGATGAACAAAAAATTGGCGAATGGTACTGTTTGGATGCTTTGCATATATGTTTCTTAGACTATATAGAAGCAGTATATACAAAGAATTCAACCGTCTACCAGTTTCATTCATTGTTCTACTTGTCGAAAGTTACAAATAATTTCCGATAACGGATTAACCATTGGGGCTCATTGTTCACTTAAACTTGAAGAACAAAAAATTGGCGAAATGTACTGTTTGGATGCTTTGCATATATGTTTCTTATACTATATAGAAGCAATATATACAAAGATTTCAACCGTCTACCTGTTCCATTCAATGTTCTACTTGTCGAAATTTACAAATAATTTCCTTTAAAGGATTAACAATGGGGCTCGTAGATCACTTAAACTTGAAGAACAAAAAATTGGCGAACGGTACTGTTTGGATGCTTTGCGTACATGTTTCTTAGACTATATGGAAGCAATATTTACAAAGATTTCATCCGTCTACCTGTTCCATTCACTGTTCTACTTGTCGAAAGTTACAAATAATTTCCGTGAAGGGATTAACAATGGGGATCGTAGTTTACTTAAACTTGAAGAACAAAAAATTGGCGAATGGTACTGTTTGGATGCTTTGCGTACATGTTTCTTAAACTATATGGACGCAATATATACAATGGTTTCAACCGTCTACCTGTTCCATTCATTGTTCTACTTGTCGAGAGTTACAAATAATTATCGATAAAGGACTAACCATTGGGGCTCATTGTTCACTTAAACTTGAAGAACAAAAAATTGGCGAATTGTACTGTTTGGATGCTTTGCACATATGTTTTTTAGATTATATAGAAGCAATATATACAAAGATTTCAACCGTCTACCTGTTCGATTCATTGTTCCACTTGCCGAAAGTTACAAATAATTTCCGATAAAGGATTAACAATGGGGCTCATTGTTCACTTAAACTTGAAGGACAAAAAATTGGCGAATGGTACTGTTTGGATGCTTTGCGTACATGTTTCTTAGACTATATGGAAGCAATATATACAAGGATTTCAACCGTCTACCTGTTCCATTCATTGTTCTACTTGTCGAAAGTTACAAATAATTTCCGATAAAGGATTAACAATGGGGCTCATTGTTCACTTAAACTTGAAGAATAAAAAATTGGCGAATGGTACTGTTTGGATGCTTTGCATATATGTTTCTTAGACTATATAGAAGCAATATATACATTGATTTCAACCTTCTACCTGTTCCACTCATTGTTCTACTTGTCGCAAGTTACAAATAATTTCCGATAAAGGATTAACCATTGGGGCTCACTGTTCACTTAAACTTGAAGAACAAAAAATTGGCGAATGGTACTGTTTGGATGCTTTGCATATATGTTTCTTAGACTATATGGAAGCAATATATACAAAGATTTCAACCGTCTACGTGTTCCAATCATTGTTCTACTTGTAGAAAGTTACAATTAATTTCCGTTAAAGGATTGGCAATGGGGCTCGTAGTTCACTTAAACTTGAAGAACAAAAAATTGGCGAATTGTACTGTTTGGATGCTTTGCATATATGTTTCGTAGACTATATAGAAGCAATATATACAATGATTTCAACCGTCTACATGATCCATTCATTGTTCTACTTGTTGAAATTTACAAATAATTTCCTTTAAAGGATTAACAATGGGGCTCGTAGTTCACTTAACCTTGAAGAACAAAAAATTGGCGAATTGTACTGTTTGGATGCTTTGCATAGATGTGTTCTTAGACTATTTAGAAGCAATATATAGAAAGATTTCACCCGTCTACCTGTACTATTCATTGTTCTACTTGTAGAAAGTTACAAATAATTTCTATTCCATGATTATCAATGGGGCTCGCTGTTCACTTAAACTTGAAGATCAAAAAATTGGCGATTGTTACTGTTTAGATGCTTTGCATATATGTTTCTTAGATTATATAGAAGCAATATATACAAAGATTTCAACCGTCTACCTGTTCCATTCACTGTTCTACTTGTCGAAAGTTACAAATAATTTCCGTTAAGGGATTAACAATGGGGATCGTAGTTTACTTAAACTTGAAGAACAAAAAATTGGCGAATGGTACTGTTTGGATGCTTTGCGTACATGTTTCTTAAACTATATGGAAGCAATATATACAATGATTTCAACCGTCTACCTGTTCCATTCATTGTTCTACTTGTCGAAAGTTACAAATAATTACCGATAAAGGACTAACCATTGGGGCTCATTGTTCACTTAAACTTGAAGAACAAATAATTGGCGAATTGTACTGTTTGGATGCTTTGCATATATGTTTTTTAGATTATATAGATGCAATATATACAAAGATTTCAACCGTCTACCTGTTCGATTCATTGTTCCACTTGTCGAAAGTTACAAATAATTTCCGATAATGGATTAACAATGGGGCTCATTGTTCACTTAAACTTGAAGAACAAAAAATTGGCGAATGGTACTGTTTGGATGCTTTGCATATATGTTTCTTAGACTATATAGAAGCAATATATACATTGATTTCAACCGTCTACCTGTTCCACTCATTGTTCTACTTGTCGCAAGTTACAAATAATTTCCGTTAAAATGTTAACAATGGGGCTCGTAGTTCACTTAAACTTGAAGATGAAATAATTGGCGAATTGTACTGTTTGGATGCTTTGCATATATGTTTCATAGATTAATAGAAGCAATATATACAAAGATTTCAACCGTCTACCTGTTCCATTCATTGTTCTACTTGTCGAAAGCTACAAATAATTTCCGATAACGGATTAACCATTGGGGCTCATTGTTCACTTAAACTTGAAGAACAAAAAATTGGCGAATTGTACTGTTTGGATGCTTTGCATATATGTTTCTTAGACTATATAGAAGCAATATATACAAAGATTTCAACCGTCTACCTGTTCCATTCATTGATCTACTTGTCGAAAGTTACAAATAATTTCCGATAAAGGATTAACAATGGGTCTCATTGTTCACTTAAACTTGAAGAACAAAAAATTGGCGAATGGTACTGTTTGGATGCTTTGCATATATGTTTCTTAGACTATATGGAAGCAATATATACAAAGATTTCAACCGTCTACCTGTTCCATTCATTGTTCTACTTGTCGAAAGCTACAAATAATTTCCGTTAAAGGATTAACAATGGGGCTCGTAGTTCACATAAACTTGAAGAACAAAAAATTGGCGAATTGTACTGTTTGGATGCTTTGCATAGATGTTTCTTAGACTATTTAGAAGCAATATATAGAAAGATTTCACCCGTCTACCTGTACTATTCATTGTTCTACTTGTAGAAAGTTACAAATAATTTCCATTTCATGATTATCAATGGGGCTCGCTGTTCACTTAAACTTGAAGAACAAAAAATTGGCTAATGGTACTGTTTGGATGCTTTGCATATATGTTTCTTAGACTATATAGAAGCAATATATACATTGATTTCAACCGTCTACCTGTTCCACTCATTGTTCTACTTGTCGCAAGTTACAAATAATTTCCGTTAAAATGTTAACAATGGGGCTCGTAGTTCACTTAAACTTGAAGATGAAATAATTGGCGAATTGTACTGTTTGGATGCTTTGCATATATGTTTCATAGATTAATAGAAGCAATATATACAAAGATTTCAACCGTCTACCTGTTCCATTCATTGTTCTACTTGTCGAAAGCTACAAATAATTTCCGATAACGGATTAACCATTGGGGCTCATTGTTCACTTAAACTTGAAGAACAAAAAATTGGCGAATTGTACTGTTTGGATGCTTTGCATATATGTTTCTTAGACTATATAGAAGCAATATATACAAAGATTTCAACCGTCTACCTGTTCCATTCATTGATCTACTTGTCGAAAGTTACAAATAATTTCCGATAAAGGATTAACAATGGGTCTCATTGTTCACTTAAACTTGAAGAACAAAAAATTGGCGAATGGTACTGTTTGGATGCTTTGCATATATGTTTCTTAGACTATATGGAAGCAATATATACAAAGATTTCAACCGTCTACCTGTTCCATTCATTGTTCTACTTGTCGAAAGCTACAAATAATTTCCGTTAAAGGATTAACAATGGGGCTCGTAGTTCACATAAACTTGAAGAACAAAAAATTGGCGAATTGTACTGTTTGGATGCTTTGCATAGATGTTTCTTAGACTATTTAGAAGCAATATATAGAAAGATTTCACCCGTCTACCTGTACTATTCATTGTTCTACTTGTAGAAAGTTACAAATAATTTCCATTTCATGATTATCAATGGGGCTCGCTGTTCACTTAAACTTGAAGAACAAAAAATTGGCTAATGGTACTGTTTGGATGCTTTGCATATATGTTTCTTAGACTATATAGAAGCAATATATACATTGATTTCAACCTTCTACCTGTTCCACTCATTGTTCTACTTGTCGCAAGTTACAAATAATTTCCGTTAAAGTGTTAACAATGGGGCTCGTAGTTCACTTAAACTTGAAGATGAAATAATTGGCGAATTGTACTGTTTGGATGCTTTGCATATATGTTTCTTAGATTATATAGAAGCAATATATACAAAGATTTCAACCGTCTACCTGTTCCATTCATTGTTCTACTTGTCGAAAGCTACAAATAATTTCCGATAACGGATTAACCATTGGGGCTCATTGTTCACTTAAACTTGAAGAACAAAAAATTGGCGAATTGTACTGTTTGGATGCTTTGCATATATGTTTCTTAGACTATATGGAAGCAATATATACAACGATTTCAACCGTCTACGTGTTCCAATCATTGTTCTACTTGTAGAAAGTTACAATTAATTTCCGTTAAAGGATTGACAATGCGGCTCGTAGTTCACTTAAACTTGAAGAACAAAAAAGTGGCGAATTGTACTGTTTGGATGCTTTGCATATATGTTTCGTAGACTATATAGAAGCAATATATACAATGATTTCAACCGTCTACATGATCCATTCATTGTTCTACTTGTCGAAATTTACAAATAATTTCCTTTAAAGGATTAACAATGGGGCTCGTAGTTCACTTAACCTTGAAGAACAAAAAATTGGCGAATTGTACTGTTTGGATGCTTTGCATAGATGTGTTCTTAGACTATTTAGAAGCAATATATAGAAAGATTTCACCCGTCTACCTGTACTATTCATTGTTCTACTTGTAGAAAGTTACAAATAATTTCTATTCCATGATTATCAATGGGGCTCGCTGTTCACTTAAACTTGAAGATCAAAAAATTGGCGATTGTTACTGTTTAGATGCTTTGCATATATGTTTCTTAGATTATATAGAAGCAATATATACAAAGATTTCAACCGCCTACCTGTTCCATTCACTGTTCTACTTGTCGAAAGTTACAAATAATTTCCGTTAAGGGATTAACAATGGGGATCGTAGTTTACTTAAACTTGAAGAACAAAAAATTGGCGAATGGTACTGTTTGGATGCTTTGCGTACATGTTTCTTAAACTATATGGAAGCAATATATACAATGATTTCAACCGTCTACCTGTTCCATTCATTGTTCTACTTGTCGAAAGTTACAAATAATTACCGATAAAGGACTAACCATTGGGGCTCATTGTTCACTTAAACTTGAAGAACAAATAATTGGTGAATTGTACTGTTTGGATGCTTTGCATATATGTTTTTTAGATTATATAGAAGCAATATATACAAAGATTTCAACCGTCTACCTGTTCGATTCATTGTTCCACTTGTCGAAAGTTACAAATAATTTCCGTTAAGGGATTAACAATGGGGATCGTAGTTTACTTAAACTTGAAGAACAAAAAATTGGCGAATGGTACTGTTTGGATGCTTTGCGTACATGTTTCTTAAACTATATGGAAGCAATATATACAATGATTTCAACCGTCTACCTGTTCCATTCATTGTTCTACTTGTCGAAAGTTACAAACAATTACCGATAAAGGACTAACCATTGGGGCTCATTGTTCACTTAAACTTGAAGAACAAAAAATTGGCGAATTGTACTGTTTGGATGCTTTGCATATATGTTTTTTAGATTATATAGAAGCAATATATACAAAGATTTCAACCGTCTACCTGTTCGATTCATTGTTCCACTTGTCGAAAGTTACAAATAATTTCCGATAAAGGATTAACAATGGGGCTCATTGTTCACTTAAACTTGAAGGACAAAAAATTGGCGAATGGTACTGTTTGGATGCTTTGCGTACATGTTTCTTAGACTATATGGAAGCAATATATACAAGGATTTCAACCGTCTACCTGTTCCATTCATTGTTCTACTTGTCGAAAGTTACAAATAATTTACGATAATGGATTAACAATGGGGCTCATTGTTCACTTAAACTTGAAGAACAAAAAATTGGCGAATGGTACTGTTTGGATGCTTTGCATATATGTTTCTTAGACTATATAGAAGCAATATATACATTGATTTCAACCGTCTACCTGTTCCACTCATTGTTCTACTTGTCGCAAGTTACAAATAATTTCCGTTAAAATGTTAACAATGGGGCTCGTAGTTCACTTAAACTTGAAGATGAAATAATTGGCGAATTGTACTGTTTGGATGCTTTGCATATATGTTTCTTAGATTAATAGAAGCAATATATACAAAGATTTCAACCGTCTACCTGTTCCATTCATTGTTCTACTTGTCGAAAGCTACAAATAATTTCCGATAACGGATTAACCATTGGGGCTCATTGTTCACTTAAACTTGAAGAACAAAAAATTGGCGAATTGTACTGTTTGGATGCTTTGCATATATGTTTCTTAGACTATATGGAAGCAATATATACAACGATTTCAACCGTCTACGTGTTCCAATCATTGTTCTACTTGTAGAAAGTTACAATTAATTTCCGTTAAAGGATTGACAATGCGGCTCGTAGTTCACTTAAACTTGAAGAACAAAAAAGTGGCGAATTGTACTGTTTGGATGCTTTGCATATATGTTTCGTAGACTATATAGAAGCAATATATACAATGATTTCAACCGTCTACATGATCCATTCATTGTTCTACTTGTCGAAATTTACAAATAATTTCCTTTAAAGGATTAACAATGGGGCTCGTAGTTCACTTAACCTTGAAGAACAAAAAATTGGCGAATTGTACTGTTTGGATGCTTTGCATAGATGTGTTCTTAGACTATTTAGAAGCAATATATAGAAAGATTTCACCCGTCTACCTGTACTATTCATTGTTCTACTTGTAGAAAGTTACAAATAATTTCTATTCCATGATTATCAATGGGGCTCGCTGTTCACTTAAACTTGAAGATCAAAAAATTGGCGATTGTTACTGTTTAGATGCTTTGCATATATGTTTCTTAGATTATATAGAAGCAATATATACAAAGATTTCAACCGTCTACCTGTTCCATTCACTGTTCTACTTGTCGAAAGTTACAAATAATTTCCGTTAAGGGATTAACAATGGGGATCTTAGTTTACTTAAACTTGAAGAACAAAAAATTGGCGAATGGTACTGTTTGGATGCTTTGCGTACATGTTTCTTAAACTATATGGAAGCAATATATACAATGATTTCAACCGTCTACCTGTTCCATTCATTGTTCTACTTGTCGAAAGTTACAAATAATTACCGATAAAGGACTAACCATTGGGGCTCATTGTTCACTTAAACTTGAAGAACAAATAATTGGCGAATTGTACTGTTTGGATGCTTTGCATATATGTTTTTTAGATTATATAGAAGCAATATATACAAAGATTTCAACCGTCTACCTGTTCGATTCATTGTTCCACTTGTCGAAAGTTACAAATAATTTCCGTTAAGGGATTAACAATGGGGATCGTAGTTTACTTAAACTTGAAGAACAAAAAATTGGCGAATGGTACTGTTTGGATGCTTTGCGTACATGTTTCTTAAACTATATGGAAGCAATATATACAATGATTTCAACCGTCTACCTGTTCCATTCATTGTTCTACTTGTCGAAAGTTACAAACAATTACCGATAAAGGACTAACCATTGGGGCTCATTGTTCACTTAAACTTGAAGAACAAAAAATTGGCGAATTGTACTGTTTGGATGCTTTGCATATATGTTTTTTAGATTATATAGAAGCAATATATACAAAGATTTCAACCGTCTACCTGTTCGATTCATTGTTCCACTTGTCGAAAGTTACAAATAATTTCCGATAAAGGATTAACAATGGGGCTCATTGTTCACTTAAACTTGAAGGACAAAAAATTGGCGAATGGTACTGTTTGGATGCTTTGCGTACATGTTTCTTAGACTATATGGAAGCAATATATACAAGGATTTCAACCGTCTACCTGTTCCATTCATTGTTCTACTTGTCGAAAGTTACAAATAATTTACGATAATGGATTAACAATGGGGCTCATTGTTCACTTAAACTTGAAGAACAAAAAATTGGCGAATGGTACTGTTTGGATGCTTTGCATATATGTTTCTTAGACTATATAGAAGCAATATATACATTGATTTCAACCGTCTACCTGTTCCACTCATTGTTCTACTTGTCGCAAGTTACAAATAATTTCCGTTAAAATGTTAACAATGGGGCTCGTAGTTCACTTAAACTTGAAGATGAAATAATTGGCGAATTGTACTGTTTGGATGCTTTGCATATATGTTTCTTAGATTAATAGAAGCAATATATACAAAGATTTCAACCGTCTACCTGTTCCATTCATTGTTCTACTTGTCGAAAGCTACAAATAATTTCCGATAACGGATTAACCATTGGGGCTCATTGTTCACTTAAACTTGAAGAACAAAAAATTGGGGAATTATACTGTTTGGATGCTTTGCATATATGTTTCTTAGACTATATAGAAGCAATATATACAAAGATTTCAACCGTCTACCTGTTCCATTCATTGATCTACTTGTCGAAAGTTACAAATAATTTCCGTTAAGGGATTAACAATGGGGATCGTAGTTTACTTAAACTTGAAGAACAAAAAATTGGCGAATGGTACTGTTTGGATGCTTTGCGTACATGTTTCTTAAACTATATGGAAGCAATATATACAATGATTTCAACCGTCTACCTGTTCCATTCATTGTTCTACTTGTCGAAAGTTACAAATAATTACCGATAAAGGACTAACCATTGGGGCTCATTGTTCACTTAAACTTGAAGAACAAATAATTGGCGAATTGTACTGTTTGGATGCTTTGCATATATGTTTTTTAGATTATATAGAAGCAATATATACAAAGATTTCAACCGTCTACCTGTTCGATTCATTGTTCCACTTGTCGAAAGTTACAAATAATTTCCGTTATGGGATTAACAATGGGGATCGTAGTTTACTTAAACTTGAAGAACAAAAAATTGGCGAATGGTACTGTTTGGATGCTTTGCGTACATGTTTCTTAAACTATATGGAAACAATATATACAATGATTTCAACCGTCTACCTGTTCCATTCATTGTTCTACTTGTCGAAAGTTACAAACAATTACCGATAAAGGACTAACCATTGGGGCTCATTGTTCACTTAAACTTGAAGAACAAAAAATTGGCGAATTGTACTGTTTGGATGCTTTGCATATATGTTTTTTAGATTATATAGAAGCAATATATACAAAGATTTCAACCGTCTACCTGTTCGATTCATTGTTCCACTTGTCGAAAGTTACAAATAATTTCCGATAAAGGATTAACAATGGGGCTCATTGTTCACTTAAACTTGAAGGACAAAAAATTGGCGAATGGTACTGTTTGGATGCTTTGCGTACATGTTTCTTAGACTATATGGAAGCAATATATACAAGGATTTCAACCGTCTACCTGTTCCATTCATTGTTCTACTTGTCGAAAGTTACAAATAATTTACGATAATGGATTAACAATGGGGCTCATTGTTCACTTAAACTTGAAGAACAAAAAATTGGCGAATGGTACTGCTTGGATGCTTTGCATATATGTTTCTTAGACTATATAGAAGCAATATATACATTGATTTCAACCGTCTACCTGTTCCACTCATTGTTCTACTTGTCGCAAGTTACAAATAATTTCCGATAAAGGATTAACAATGGGGCTCATTGTTCACTTAAACTTGAAGAACAAAAAATTGGCGAATGGTACTGTTTGGATGCTTTGCATATATGTTTCTTAGACTATATAGAAGCAATATATACATTGATTTCAACCTTCTACCTGTTCCACTCATTGTTCTACTTGTCGCAAGTTACAAATAATTTCCGATAAAGGATTAACCATTGGGGCTCACTGTTCACTTAAACTTGAAGAACAAAAAATTGGCGAATGGTACTGTTTGGATGCTTTGCATATATGTTTCTTAGACTATATAGAAGCAATATATACAATAATTTCAACAGTCTACCTGTTCAATTCATTGTTCTACTGGTCGAAATTTACAAATAATTTCCTTTAAAGGATTAACAATGGGGCTCGTAGTTCACTTAAACTTGAAGAACAAAAAATTGGCGAATGGTACTGTTTGGATGCTTTGCGTACATGTTTCTTAGACTATATGGAAGCAATATATACAAGGATTTCAACCGTCTACCTGTTCCATTCATTGTTCTACTTGTCGAAAGTTACAAATAATTTCCGAAAACGGATTAACCATTGGGGCTCATTGTTCACTTAAACTTGAATATACAAAAATTGGCGAATTGTACTGTTTGGATGCTTTGCATATATGTTTCTTAGACTATATAGAAGCAATATATACAATGATTTCAACAGTCTACCTGTTCCATTCATTGTTCTACTTGTCGAAATTTACAAATAATTTCCTTTAAAGGATTAACAATGGGGCTCGTAGTTCACTTAAACTTGAAGAACAAAAAATTGGCAAATGGTACTGTTTGGATGCTTTGCATATATGTTTCTTAGACTATATAGAAGCAATATATACAAAGATTTCAACCGTCTACCAGTTCCAGTCATTGTTCTACTTGTCGAAAGTTACAAATAATTTCCGATAACGGATTAACCATTGGGGCTCATTGGTCACTTAAACTTGAAGAACAAAAAATTGGCGAATTGTACTGTTTGGATGCTTTGCATATATGTTTCTTATACTATATAGAAGCAATATATACAAAGATTTCAACCGTCTACCTGTTCCATTCAATGTTCTACTTGTCGAAATTTACAAATAATTTCCTTTAAAGGATTAACAATGGGGCTCGTAGTTCACTTAAACTTGAAGAACAAAAAATTGGCGAACGGTACTGTTTGGATGCATTGCGTACATGTTTCTTAGACTATATGGAAGCAATATATACAAAGATTTCAACCGTCTACCTGTTCCATTCATTGTTCTACTTGTCGAAAGTTAGAAATAATTTCCGTTAAGGGATTAACAATGGGAATCGTAGTTTACTTAAACTTGAAGAACAAGAAATTGGCGAATTGTACTGTTTGGATGATTTGCATATATGTTTCTTAGACTATATAGAAGCAATATATACAATAATTTCAACAGTCTACCTGTTCAATTCATTGTTCTACTGGTCGAAATTTACAAATAATTTCCTTTAAAGGATTAACAATGGGGCTCGTAGTTCACTTAAACTTGAAGAACAAAAAATTGGCGAATGGTACTGTTTGGATGCTTTGCGTACATGTTTTTTAGACTATATGGAAGCAATATATACAAGGATTTCAACCGTCTACCAGTTCCATTCATTGTTCTACTTGTCGAAAGTTACAAATAATTTCCTTTAAAGGATTAACAATGGGGCTCATTGTTCACTTAAACATGATGAACAATAAATAGGCGAATTGTACTGTTTGGATGCTTTGCATATATGTTTCTTAGACTATATAGAAGCAATATATACAAAGATTTCAACCGTCTACCTGTTCCAATCATTGTTCTACTTGTTTAAAGTTACAAATAATTTCCGATAAATGATTAACAATGGGGCTCATTGTTCACTTAAACTTGAAGAACAAAAAATTGGCGAATGGTACTGTTTGTATGCTTTGCATATATGTTTCTTAGACTATATAGAAGCAATATATACATTGATTTCAACCGTCTACCTGTTCCACTCATTGTTCTACTTCTCGCAAGTTACAAATAATTTCCGATAACGGATTAACCATTGGGGTTCATTGTTCACTTAAACTTGAAGATAAAAAAATTGGCGAATGTTACTGTTTAGATGCTTTGCATAAAAGTTTCTTAGACTATATAGAAGCAATATATACAAAGATTTCAACCGTCTACCTGTTCCATTCATTGTTCTACTTGTCGAATGTTACAAATAATTTCCGAAAACGGATTAACCATTGGGGCTCATTGTTCACTTAAACTTGAATATACAAAAATTGGCGAATTGTACTGTTTGGATGCTTTGCATATATGTTTCTTAGACTATATAGAAGCAATATATACAATGATTTCAACAGTCTACCTGTTCCATTCATTGTTCTACTTGTCGAAATTTACAAATAATTTCCTTTAAAGGATTAACAATGGGGCTCGTAGTTCACTTAAACTTGAAGAACAAAAAATTGGCGAATGGTACTGTTTGGATGCTTTGCATATATGTTTCTTAGACTATTTAGATGCAATATATAGAAAGATTTCATCCGTCTATCTGTACTATTCATTGTTCTACTTGTAGAAAGTTACAAATAATTTCCATTTCATGATTATCAATGGGGCTCGTAGTTCACTTAAACTTGAAGAACAAAAAATTGGCGAATGGTACTGTTTGGATGCTTTGCATATATGTTTCTTAGACTATATAGAAGCAATATATACAAAGAATTCAACCGTCTACCAGTTTCATTCATTGTTCTACTTGTCGAAAGTTACAAATAATTTCCGATAACGGATTAACCATTGGGGCTCATTGTTCACTTAAACTTGAAGAACAAAAAATTGGCGAATTGTACTGTTTGGATGCTTTGCATATATGTTTCTTATACTATATAGAAGCAATATATACAAAGATTTCAACCGTCTACCTGTTCCATTCAATGTTCTACTTGTCGAAATTTACAAATAATTTCCTTTGAAGGATTAACAATGGGGCTCGTAGATCACTTAAACTTGAAGAACAAAAAATTGGCGAACGGTACTGTTTGGATGCTTTGCGTACATGTTTCTTAGACTATATGGAAGCAATATATACAAAGATTTCAACCGTCTACGTGTTCCAATCATTGTTCTACTTGTCGAAATATACAAATAATTTCCTTTAAAGGATTAACAATGGGGCTCGTTGTTCACTTAAACTTGAAGAACAATAAATTGGCGAATTGTACTGTTTGGATGCTTTGCATATATGTTTCTTAGACTATATAGAAGCAATATATACAAAGATTTCAACCGTCTACCAGTTCCATTCATTGTTCTACTTGTCGAAAGTTACAAATAATTTCCGATAACGGATTATCCATTGGGGCTCATTGTTCACTTAAACTTGAAGAACAAAAAATTGGCGAATTGTACTGTTTGGATGCTTTGCATATATGTTTCTTTTACTATATAGAACCAATAGATACAAAGATTTCAACCGTCTACCTGTTCCATTCAATGTTCTACTTGTCGAAATTTACAAATAATTTCCTTTAAAGGATTAACAATGGGGCTCGTAGATCACTTAAACTTGAAGAACAAAAAATTGGCGAACGGTACTGTTTGGATGCTTTGCGTACATGTTTCTTAGACTATATGGAAGCAATATATACAAAGATTTCATCCGTCTACCTGTTCCATTCATTGTTCTACTTGTCGAAAGTTACAAATAATTTCCGATAAAGGATTAACAATGGGGCTCATTGTTCACTTAAACATGAAGAACAAAAAATTGGCGAATTGTACTGTTTGGATGCTTTGCACATATGTTTTTTAGATTATATAGAAGCAATATATACAAAGATTTCAACCGTCTACCTGTTCCATTCATTGTTCTACTTGTCGAAAGTTACAAATAATTTCCGATAAAGGATTAACAATGGGGCTCATTGTTCACTTAAACTTGAAGGACAAAAAATTGGCGAATGGTACTGTTTGGATGCTTTGCGTGCATGTTTCTTAGACTATATGGAAGCAATATATACAAGGATTTCAACCGTCTACCTGTTCCATTCATTGTTCTACTTGTCGAAAGTTACAAATAATTTCCGATAAAGGATTAACAATGGGGCTCATTGTTCACTTAAACATGAAGAACAAAAAATTGGCGAATTGTACTGTTTGGATGCTTTGCACATATGTTTTTTAGATTATATAGAAGCAATATATACAAAGATTTCAACCGTCTACCTGTTCCATTCATTGTTCTACTTGTCGAAAGTTACAAATAATTTCCGATAAAGGATTAACAATGGGGCTCATTGTTCACTTAAACTTGAAGGACAAAAAATTGGCGAATGGTACTGTTTGGATGCTTTGCGTGCATGTTTCTTAGACTATATGGAAGCAATATATACAAGGATTTCAACCGTCTACCTGTTCCATTCATTGTTCTACTTGTCGAATGTTACAAATAATTTCCGTTAAGGGATTAACAATGGGGATCGTAGTTTACTTAAACTTGAAGAACAAAAAATTGGCGAATGGTACTGTTTGGATGCTTTGCATATATGTTTCATAGATTAATAGAAGCAATATATACAAAGATTTCAACCGTCTACCAGTTCCATTCATTGTTCTACTTGTCGAAAGTTACAAATAATTTCCGATAAAGGATTAACAATGGGGCTCATTGTTCACTTAAACTTGAAGGACAAAAAATTGGCGAATGGTACTGTTTGGATGCTTTGCGTACATGTTTCTTAGACTATATGGAAGCAATATATACAAGGATTTCAACCGTCTTCCTGTTCCATTCATTGTTCTACTTGTCGAAAGTTACAAATAATTTCCGATAAAGGATTAACAATGGGGCTCATTGTTCACTTAAACTTGAAGAACAAAAAATTGGCGAATGGTACTGTTTGGATGCTTTGCGTACATGTTTCTTAAACTATATGGAAGCAATATATACAATGATTTCAACCGTCTACCTGTTCCATTCATTGTTCTACTTGTCGAAAGTTACAAATAATTACCGATAAAGGACTAACCATTGGGGCTCATTGTTCACTTAAACTTGAAGAACAAATAATTGGCGAATTGTACTGTTTGGATGCTTTGCATATATGTTTCTTAGACTATATGGAAGCAATATATACAAAGATTTCAACCGTCTACCTGTTCCATTCATTGTTCTACTTGTCGAAAGCTACAAATAATTTCCGATAACGGATTAACCATTGGGGCTCATTGTTCACTTAAACTTGAAGAACAAAAAATTGGCGAATTGTACTGTTTGGATGCTTTGCATATATGTTTCCGATACTATATAGAAGAAATATATACAAAGATTTCAACCGTCTACCTGTTCCATTCACTGTTCTACTTGTCGAAAGTTACAAATAATTTCCGTTAAGGGATTAACAATGGGGATCGTAGTTTACTTAAACTTGAAGAACAAAAAATTGGCGAATGGTACTGTTTGGATGCTTTGCGTACATGTTTCTTAAACTATATGGAAGCAATATATACAATGATTTCAACCGTCTACCTGTTCCATTCATTGTTCTACTTGTCGAAAGTTACAAATAATTACCGATAAAGGACTAACCATTGGGGCTCATTGTTCACTTAAACTTGAAGAACAAAAAATTGGCGAATTGTACTGTTTGGATGCTTTGCATATATGTTTTTTAGATTATATAGAAGCAATATATACAAAGATTTCAACCGTCTACCTGTTCGATTCATTGTTCCACTTGTCGAAAGTTACAAATAATTTCCGATAAAGGATTAACAATGGGGCTCATTGTTCACTTAAACTTGAAGGACAAAAAATTGGCGAATGGTACTGTTTGGATGCTTTGCGTACAGGTTTCTTAGACTATATGGAAGCAATATATACAAGGATTTCAACCGTCTACCTGTTCCATTCATTGTTCTACTTGTCGAAAGTTACAAATAATTTACGATAATGGATTAACAATGGGGCTCATTGTTCACTTAAACTTGAAGAACAAAAAATTGGCGAATGGTACTGTTTGGATGCTTTGCATATATGTTTCTTAGACTATATAGAAGCAATATATACATTGATTTCAACCGTCTACCTGTTCCACTCATTGTTCTACTTGTCGCAAGTTACAAATAATTTCCGTTAAAATGTTAACAATGGGGCTCGTAGTTCACTTAAACTTGAAGATGAAATAATTGGCGAATTGTACTGTTTGGATGCTTTGCATATATGTTTCTTAGATTAATAGAAGCAATATATACAAAGATTTCAACCGTCTACCTGTTCCATTCATTGTTCTACTTGTCGAAAGCTACAAATAATTTCCGATAACGGATTAACCATTGGGGCTCATTGTTCACTTAAACTTGAAGAACAAAAAATTGGCGAATTGTACTGTTTGGATGCTTTGCATATATGTTTCTTAGACTGTATAGAAGCAATATATACAAAGATTTCAACCGTCTACCTGTTCCACTCATTGTTCTACTTGTCGCAAGTTACAAATAATTTCCGATAAAGGATTAACAATGGGGCTCATTGTTCACTTAAACTTGAAGAACAAAAAATTGGCGAATGGTACTGTTTGGATGCTTTGCATATATGTTTCTTAGACTATATAGAAGCAATATATACATTGATTTCAACCTTCTACCTGTTCCACTCATTGTTCTACTTGTCGCAAGTTACAAATAATTTCCGATAAAGGATTAACCATTGGGGCTCACTGTTCACTTAAACTTGAAGAACAAAAAATTGGCGAATGGTACTGTTTGGATGCTTTGCATATATGTTTCTTAGACTATATAGAAGCAATATATACATTGATTTCAACCGTCTACCTGTTCCACTCATTGTTCTACTTGTCGCAAGTTACAAATAATTTCCGATAAAGGATTAACAATGGGGCTCATTGTTCACTTAAACTTGAAGAACAAAAAATTGGCGAATGGTACTGTTTGGATGCTTTGCATATATGTTTCTTAGACTATATAGAAGCAATATATACAAGGATTTCAACCGTCTACCTGTTCCATTCATTGTTCTACTTGTCGAAAGTTACAAATAATTTACGATAATGGATTAACAATGGGGCTCATTGTTCACTTAAACTTGAAGAACAAAAAATTGGCGAATGGTACTGTTTGGATGCTTTGCATCTATGTTTCTTAGACTATATAGAAGCAATATATACATTGATTTCAACCGTCTACCTGTTCCACTCATTGTTCTACTTGTCGCAAGTTACAAATAATTTCCGTCAAAATGTTAACAATGGGGCTCGTAGTTCACTTAAACTTGAAGATGAAATAATTGGCGAATTGTACTGTTTGGATGCTTTGCATATATGTTTCTTAGATTAATAGAAGCAACATATACAAAGATTTCAACCGTCTACCTGTTCCATTCATTGTTCTACTTGTCGAAAGCTACAAATAATTTCCGATAAATGATTAACCATTGGGGCTCATTGTTCACTTAAACTTGAAGAACAAAAAATTGGCGAATTGTACTGTTTGGATGCTTTGCATATATGTTTCCGATACTATATAGAAGCAATATATACAAAGATTTCAACCGTCTACCTGTTCCATTCACTGTTCTACTTGTCGAAAGTTATAAATAATTTCCGTTAAGGGATTAACAATGGGGATCGCAGTTTACTTAAACTTGAAGAACAAAAAATTGGCGAATTGTACTGTTTGGATGCTTTGCATATATGTTTCTTAGACTATATAGAAGCAATATATACAATGATTTCAACAGTCTATATGTTCCATTCATTGTTCTACTTGTCGAAAGATACAAATAATTTCCTTTAATGGATTAACAATGGGGCTCGTAGTTCACTTAAACTTGAAGAACAAAAAATTGGCGAATGGTACTGTTTGGATGCTTTGCATATATGTTTCTTAGACTATATAGAAGCAATATATACATTGATTTCAACCGTCTACCTGTTCCATTTATTGATCTACTTGTCGAAAGTTACAAATAATTTCCGATAAAGGATTAACAATGGGTCTCATTGTTCACTTAAACTTGAAGAACAATAAATTGGCGAATGGTACTGTTTGGATGCTTTGCATATATGTTTCTTAGACTATATGGAAGCAATATATACAAAGATTTCAACCGTCTACGTGTTCCAATCATTGTTCTACTTGTAGAAAGTTACAATTAATTTCCGTTAAAGGATTAACAATGGGGCTCGTAGTTCACATAAACTTGAAGAACAAAAAATTGGCGAATTGTACTGTTTGGATGCTTTGCATATATGTTTCTTAGACTATATAGAAGCAACATATACAAAGATTTCAACCGTCTACCTGTTCCATTCATTGTTCTACTTGTCGAAAGCTACAAATAATTTCCGATAACGGATTAACCATTGGGGCTCATTGTTCACTTAAACTTGAAGAACAAAAAATTGGCGAATTGTACTGTTTGGATGCTTTGCATATATGTTTCCGATACTATATAGAAGAAATATATACAAAGATTTCAACCGTCTACCTGTTCCATTCACTGTTCTACTTGTCGAAAGTTACAAATAATTTCCGTTAAGGGATTAACAATGGGGATCGTAGTTTACTTAAACTTGAAGAACAAAAAATTGGCGAATGGTACAGTTTGGATGCTTTGCGTACATGTTTCTTAAACTATATGGAAGCAATATATACGATGATTTCAACCGTCTACCTGTTCCATTCATTGTTCTACTTGTCGAAAGTTACAAATAATTACCGATAAAGGATTAACAATGGGGCTCATTGTTCACTTAAACTTGAAGAACAAAAAATTGGCGAATGGTACTGTTTGGATGCTTTGCATATATGTTTCTTAGACTACATAGAAGCAACATATACAAAGATTTCAACCGGCTACCTGTTCCATTCATTGTTCTACTTGTCGAAAGTTACAAATAATTTCCGATAAAGGATTAACAATGGGGCTCATTGTTCACTTAAACTTGAAGAACAAAAAATTGGCGAATGGTACTGTTTGGATGCTTTGCATATATGTTTCTTAGACTATATAGAAGCAATATATACATGGATTTCAACCTTCTACCTGTTCCACTCATTGTTCTACTTGTCGCAAGTTACAAATAATTTCCGTTAAAGTGTTAACAATGGGGCTCATAGTTCACTTAAACTTGAAGATGAAATAATTGGCGAATTGTACTGTTTGGATGCTTTGCATATATGTTTCTTAGATTATATAGAAGCAATATATACAAAGATTTCAACCGTCTACCTGTTCCATTCATTGTTCTACTTGTCGAAAGCTACAAATAATTTCCGATAACGGATTCACCATTGGGGCTCATTGTTCACTTAAACTTGAAGAACAAAAAATTGGCGAATTGTACTGTTTGGATGCTTTGCATATATGTTTCTTAGACTATATAGAAGCAATATGTACAAAGATTTCAACCGTCTACCTGTTCCATTCATTGATCTACTTGTCGAAAGTTACAAATAATTTCCTTTAAAGGATTAACAATGGGGCTCATTGTTCACTTAAACTTGAAGAACAAAAAATTGGCGAATTGTACTGTTTGGATGCTTTGCATATATGTTTCCGATACTATATAGAAGAAATATATACAAAGATTTCAACCGTCTACCTGTTCGATTCATTGTTCCACTTGCCGAAAGTTACAAATAATTTCCGATAAAGGATTAACAATGGGGCTTATTGTTCACTTAAACTTGAAGGACAAAAAATTGGCGAATGGTACTGTTTGGATGCTTTGCGTACATGTTTCTTAGACTATATGGAAGCAATATATACAAGGATTTCAACCGTCTACCTGTTCCATTCATTGTTCTACTTGTCGAAATCTACAAATAATTTCCGATAACGGATTCACCATTGGGGCTCATTGTTCACTTAAACTTGAAGAACGAAAAATTGGCGAATTGTACTGTTTGGATGCTTTGCATATATGTTTCTTAGATTAATAGAAGCAATATATACAAAGATTTCAACCGTCTACCTGTTCCATTCATTGTTCTACTTGTCGAAAGCTACAAATAATTTCCGATAACGGATTAACCATTGGGGCTCATTGTTCACTTAAACTTGAAGAACAAAAAATTGGCGAATTGTACTGTTTGGATGCTTTGCATATATGTTTCTTAGACTATATAGAAGCAATATATACAAAGATTTCAACCGTCTACCTGTTCCATTCATTGATCTACTTGTCGAAAGTTACAAATAATTTCCGATAAAGGATTAACAATGGGTCTCATTGTTCACTTAAACTTGAAGAACAAAAAATTGGCGAATGGTACTGTTTGGATGCTTTGCATATATGTTTCTTAGACTATATGGAAGCAATATATACAAAGATTTCAACCGTCTACGTGTTCCAATCAATTTTCTACTCGTAGAAAGTTACAATTAATTTTCGTTAAAGGATTAACAATGGGGCTCGTAGTTCACATAAACTTGAAGAACAAAAAATTGGCGAATTGTACTGTTTGGATGCTTTGCATAGATGTTTCTTAGACTATTTAGAAGCAATATATAGAAAGATTTCACCCGTCTACCTGTACTATTCATTGTTCTACTTGTAGAAAGTTACAAATAATTTCCATTTCATGATTATCAATGGGGCTCGCTGTTCACTTAAACTTGAAGATCAAAAAATTGGCGATTGTTACTGTTTAGATGCTTTGCATATATGTTTCTTAGATTATATAGAAGCAATATATACAAAGATTTCAACCGTCTACCTGTTCCACTCATTGTTCTACTTGTCGAAAGTTACAAATAATTTCCGTTAAGGGATTAACAATGGGGATCGTAGTTTACTTAAACTTGAAGAACAAAAAATTGGCGAATGGTACTGTTTGGATGCTTTGCGTACATGTTTCTTAAACTATATGGAAGCAATATATACAATGATTTCAACCGTCTACCTGTTCCATTCATTGTTCTACTTGTCGAAAGTTACAAATAATTACCGATAAAGGACTAACCATTGGGGCTCATTGTTCACTTAAACTTGAAGAACAAATAATTGGCGAATTGTACTGTTTGGATGCTTTGCATATATGTTTTTTAGATTATATAGAAGCAATATATACAAAGATTTCAACCGTCTACCTGTTCCATTTACTGTTCTACTTGTCGAAAGTTATAAATAATTTCCGTTAAGGGATTAACAATGGGGATCGTAGTTTACTTAAACTTGAAGAACAAAAAATTGGCGAATTGTACTGTTTGGATGCTTTGCATATATGTTTCTTAGACTATATAGAAGCAATATATACAATGATTTCAACAGTCTATCTGTTCCATTCATTGTTCTACTTGTCGAAAGATACAAATAATTTCCTTTAATGGATTAACAATGGGGCTCGTAGTTCACTTAAACTTGAAGAACAAAAAATTGGCGAATGGTACTGTTTGGATGCTTTGCATATATGTTTCTTAGACTATATAGACGCAATATATACAAGAATTTCAACCGTCTACCTGTTCCATTCATTGTTCTACTTGTCGAAAGTTACAAATAATTACCGATAAAGGACTAACCATTGGGGCTCATTGTTCACTTAAACTTGAAGAACAAAAAATTGGCGAATTGTACTGTTTGGATGCTTTGCACATATGTTTTTTAGATTATATAGAAGCAATATATACAAAGATTTCAACCGTCTACCTGTTCGATTCATTGTTCCACTTGCCGAAATTTACAAATAATTTCCGATAACGGATTAACCATTGGGGCTCATTGTTCACTTAAACTTGAAGAACAAAAAATTGGCGAATTGTACTGTTTGGATGCTTTGCATATATGTTTCCGATACTATATAGAAGCAATATATACAAAGATTTCAACCGTCTACCTGTTCCATTCACTGTTCTACTTGTCGAAAGTTATAAATAATTTCCGTTAAGGGATTAACAATGGGGATCGAAGTTTACTTAAACTTGAAGAACAAAAAATTGGCGAATTGTACTGTTTGGATGCTTTGCATATATGTTTCTTAGACTATATAGAAGCAATATATACAATGATTTCAACAGTCTATCTGTTCCATTCATTGTTCTACTTGTCGAAAGATACAAATAATTTCCTTTAATGGATTAACAATGGGGCTCGTAGTTCACTTAAACTTGAAGAACAAAAAATTGGCGAATGGTACTGTTTGGATGCTTTGCATATATGTTTCTTAGACTATATAGAAGCAATATATACATTGATTTCAACCGTCTACCTGTTCGATTCATTGTTCCACTTGCCGAAAGTTACAAATAATTTCCGATAAAGGATTAACAATGGGGCTCATTGTTCACTTAAACTTGAAGGACAAAAAATTGGCGAATGGTACTGTTTGGATGCTTTGCGTACATGTTTCTTAGACTATATGGAAGCAATATATACAAGGATTTCAACCGTCTACCTGTTCCATTCATTGTTCTACTTGTCGAAAGCTACAAATAATTTCCGATAATGGATTCACCATTGGGGCTCATTGTTCACTTAAACTTGAAGAACAAAAAATTGGCGAATTGTACTGTTTGGATGCTTTGCATATATGTTTCTTAGATTAATAGAAGCAATATATACAAAGATTTCAACCGTCTACCTGTTCCATTCATTGTTCTACTTGTCGAAAGCTACAAATAATTTCCGATAACGGATTAACCATTGGGGCTCATTGTTCACTTAAACTTGAAGAACAAAAAATTGGCGAATTGTACTGTTTGGATGCTTTGCATATATGTTTCTTAGACTATATAGAAGCAATATATACAAAGATTTCAACCGTCTACCTGTTCCATTAATTGATCTACTTGTCGAAAGTTACAAATAATTTCCGATAAAGGATTAACAATGGGTCTCATTGTTCACTTAAACTTGAAGAACAAAAAATTGGCGAATGGTACTGTTTGGATGCTTTGCATATATGTTTCTTAGACTATATGGAAGCAATATATACAAAGATTTCAACCGTCTACGTGTTCCAATCATTGTTCTACTCGTAGAAAGTTACAATTAATTTTCGTTAAAGGATTAACAATGGGGCTCGTAGTTCACATAAACTTGAAGAACAAAAAATTGGCGAATTGTACTGTTTGGATGCTTTGCATAGATGTTTCTTAGACTATTTAGAAGCAATATATAGAAAGATTTCAACCGTCTACCTGTACTATTCATTGTTCTACTTGTAGAAAGTTACAAATAATTTTCATTTCATGATTATCAATGGGGCTCGCTGTTCAATTAAACTTGAAGATCAAAAAATTGGCGATTGTTACTGTTTAGATGCTTTGCATATATGTTTCTTAGATTATATAGAAGCAATATATACAAAGATTTCAACCGTCTACCTGTTCCATTCATTGTTCTACTTGTCGAAAGCTACAAATAATTTCCTTTAATGGATTAACAATGGGGCTCGTAGTTCACTTAAACTTGAAGAACAAAAAATTGGCGAATGGTACTGTTTGGATGCTTTGCATATATGTTTCTTAGACTATATAGAAGCAATATATACATTGATTTCAACCGTCTACCTGTTCGATTCATTGTTCCACTTGCCGAAAGTTACAAATAATTTCCGATAAAGGATTAACAATGGGGCTCATTGTTCACTTAAACTTGAAGGACAAAAAATTGGCGAATGGTACTGTTTGGATGCTTTGCGTACATGTTTCTTAGACTATATGGAAGCAATATATACAAGGATTTCAACCGTCTACCTGTTCCATTCATTGTTCTACTTGTCGAAAGTTATAAATAATTTCCGTTAAGGGATTAACAATGGGGATCGTAGTTTACTTAAACTTGAAGAACAAAAAATTGGCGAATTGTACTGTTTGGATGCTTTGCATATATGTTTCTTAGACTATATAGAAGCAATATATACAATGATTTCAACAGTCTATCTGTTCCATTCATTGTTCTACTTGTCGAAAGATACAAATAATTTCCTTTAATGGATTAACAATGGGGCTCGTAGTTCACTTAAACTTGAAGAACAAAAAATTGGCGAATGGTACTGTTTGGATGCTTTGCATATATGTTTTTTAGATTATATAGAAGCAATATATACAAAGATTTCAACCGTCTACCTGTTCCATTTACTGTTCTACTTGTCGAAAGTTATAAATAATTTCCGTTAAGGGATTAACAATGGGGATCGTAGTTTACTTAAACTTGAAGAACAAAAAATTGGCGAATTGTACTGTTTGGATGCTTTGCATATATGTTTCTTAGACTATATAGAAGCAATATATACAATGATTTCAACAGTCTATCTGTTCCATTCATTGTTCTACTTGTCGAAAGATACAAATAATTTCCTTTAATGGATTAACAATGGGGCTCGTAGTTCACTTAAACTTGAAGAACAAAAAATTGGCGAATGGTACTGTTTGGATGCTTTGCATATATGTTTCTTAGACTATATAGAAGCAATATATACATGGATTTCAACCTTCTACCTGTTCCACTCATTGTTCTACTTGTCGCAAGTTACAAATAATTTCCGTTAAAGTGTTAACAATGGGGCTCATAGTTCACTTAAACTTGAAGATGAAATAATTGGCGAATTGTACTGTTTGGATGCTTTGCATATATGTTTCTTAGATTATATAGAAGCAATATATACAAAGATTTCAACCGTCTACCTGTTCCATTCATTGTTCTACTTGTCGAAAGCTACAAATAATTTCCGATAACGGATTCACCATTGGGGCTCATTGTTCACTTAAACTTGAAGAACAAAAAATTGGCGAATTGTACTGTTTGGATGCTTTGCATATATGTTTCTTAGACTATATAGAAGCAATATGTACAAAGATTTCAACCGTCTACCTGTTCCATTCATTGATCTACTTGTCGAAAGTTACAAATAATTTCCTTTAAAGGATTAACAATGGGGCTCATTGTTCACTTAAACTTGAAGAACAAAAAATTGGCGAATTGTACTGTTTGGATGCTTTGCATATATGTTTCCGATACTATATAGAAGAAATATATACAAAGATTTCAACCGTCTACCTGTTCGATTCATTGTTCCACTTGCCGAAAGTTACAAATAATTTCCGATAAAGGATTAACAATGGGGCTTATTGTTCACTTAAACTTGAAGGACAAAAAATTGGCGAATGGTACTGTTTGGATGCTTTGCGTACATGTTTCTTAGACTATATGGAAGCAATATATACAAGGATTTCAACCGTCTACCTGTTCCATTCATTGTTCTACTTGTCGAAAGCTACAAATAATTTCCGATAACGGATTCACCATTGGGGCTCATTGTTCACTTAAACTTGAAGAACGAAAAATTGGCGAATTGTACTGTTTGGATGCTTTGCATATATGTTTCTTAGATTAATAGAAGCAATATATACAAAGATTTCAACCGTCTACCTGTTCCATTCATTGTTCTACTTGTCGAAAGCTACAAATAATTTCCGATAACGGATTAACCATTGGGGCTCATTGTTCACTTAAACTTGAAGAACAAAAAATTGGCGAATTGTACTGTTTGGATGCTTTGCATATATGTTTCTTAGACTATATAGAAGCAATATATACAAAGATTTCAACCGTCTACCTGTTCCATTCATTGATCTACTTGTCGAAAGTTACAAATAATTTCCGATAAAGGATTAACAATGGGTCTCATTGTTCACTTAAACTTGAAGAACAAAAAATTGGCGAATGGTACTGTTTGGATGCTTTGCATATATGTTTCTTAGACTATATGGAAGCAATATATACAAAGATTTCAACCGTCTACGTGTTCCAATCAATTTTCTACTCGTAGAAAGTTACAATTAATTTTCGTTAAAGGATTAACAATGGGGCTCGTAGTTCACATAAACTTGAAGAACAAAAAATTGGCGAATTGTACTGTTTGGATGCTTTGCATAGATGTTTCTTAGACTATTTAGAAGCAATATATAGAAAGATTTCACCCGTCTACCTGTACTATTCATTGTTCTACTTGTAGAAAGTTACAAATAATTTCCATTTCATGATTATCAATGGGGCTCGCTGTTCACTTAAACTTGAAGATCAAAAAATTGGCGATTGTTACTGTTTAGATGCTTTGCATATATGTTTCTTAGATTATATAGAAGCAATATATACAAAGATTTCAACCGTCTACCTGTTCCACTCATTGTTCTACTTGTCGAAAGTTACAAATAATTTCCGTTAAGGGATTAACAATGGGGATCGTAGTTTACTTAAACTTGAAGAACAAAAAATTGGCGAATGGTACTGTTTGGATGCTTTACGTACATGTTTCTTAAACTATATGGAAGCAATATATACAATGATTTCAACCGTCTACCTGTTCCATTCATTGTTCTACTTGTCGAAAGTTACAAATAATTACCGATAAAGGACTAACCATTGGGGCTCATTGTTCACTTAAACTTGAAGAACAAATAATTGGCGAATTGTACTGTTTGGATGCTTTGCATATATGTTTTTTAGATTATATAGAAGCAATATATACAAAGATTTCAACCGTCTACCTGTTCCATTTACTGTTCTACTTGTCGAAAGTTATAAATAATTTCCGTTAAGGGATTAACAATGGGGATCGTAGTTTACTTAAACTTGAAGAACAAAAAATTGGCGAATTGTACTGTTTGGATGCTTTGCATATATGTTTCTTAGACTATATAGAAGCAATATATACAATGATTTCAACAGTCTATCTGTTCCATTCATTGTTCTACTTGTCGAAAGATACAAATAATTTCCTTTAATGGATTAACAATGGGGCTCGTAGTTCACTTAAACTTGAAGAACAAAAAATTGGCGAATGGTACTGTTTGGATGCTTTGCATATATGTTTCTTAGACTATATAGACGCAATATATACAAGAATTTCAACCGTCTACCTGTTCCATTCATTGTTCTACTTGTCGAAAGTTACAAATAATTACCGATAAAGGACTAACCATTGGGGCTCATTGTTCACTTAAACTTGAAGAACAAAAAATTGGCGAATTGTACTGTTTGGATGCTTTGCACATATGTTTTTTAGATTATATAGAAGCAATATATACAAAGATTTCAACCGTCTACCTGTTCGATTCATTGTTCCACTTGCCGAAATTTACAAATAATTTCCGATAACGGATTAACCATTGGGGCTCATTGTTCACTTAAACTTGAAGAACAAAAAATTGGCGAATTGTACTGTTTGGATGCTTTGCATATATGTTTCCGATACTATATAGAAGCAATATATACAAAGATTTCAACCGTCTACCTGTTCCATTCACTGTTCTACTTGTCGAAAGTTATAAATAATTTCCGTTAAGGGATTAACAATGGGGATCGAAGTTTACTTAAACTTGAAGAACAAAAAATTGGCGAATTGTACTGTTTGGATGCTTTGCATATATGTTTCTTAGACTATATAGAAGCAATATATACAATGATTTCAACAGTCTATCTGTTCCATTCATTGTTCTACTTGTCGAAAGATACAAATAATTTCCTTTAATGGATTAACAATGGGGCTCGTAGTTCACTTAAACTTGAAGAACAAAAAATTGGCGAATGGTACTGTTTGGATGCTTTGCATATATGTTTCTTAGACTATATAGAAGCAATATATACATTGATTTCAACCGTCTACCTGTTCGATTCATTGTTCCACTTGCCGAAAGTTACAAATAATTTCCGATAAAGGATTAACAATGGGGCTCATTGTTCACTTAAACTTGAAGGACAAAAAATTGGCGAATGGTACTGTTTGGATGCTTTGCGTACATGTTTCTTAGACTATATGGAAGCAATATATACAAGGATTTCAACCGTCTACCTGTTCCATTCATTGTTCTACTTGTCGAAAGCTACAAATAATTTCCGATAATGGATTCACCATTGGGGCTCATTGTTCACTTAAACTTGAAGAACAAAAAATTGGCGAATTGTACTGTTTGGATGCTTTGCATATATGTTTCTTAGATTAATAGAAGCAATATATACAAAGATTTCAACCGTCTACCTGTTCCATTCATTGTTCTACTTGTCGAAAGCTACAAATAATTTCCGATAACGGATTAACCATTGGGGCTCATTGTTCACTTAAACTTGAAGAACAAAAAATTGGCGAATTGTACTGTTTGGATGCTTTGCATATATGTTTCTTAGACTATATAGAAGCAATATATACAAAGATTTCAACCGTCTACCTGTTCCATTAATTGATCTACTTGTCGAAAGTTACAAATAATTTCCGATAAAGGATTAACAATGGGTCTCATTGTTCACTTAAACTTGAAGAACAAAAAATTGGCGAATGGTACTGTTTGGATGCTTTGCATATATGTTTCTTAGACTATATGGAAGCAATATATACAAAGATTTCAACCGTCTACGTGTTCCAATCATTGTTCTACTCGTAGAAAGTTACAATTAATTTTCGTTAAAGGATTAACAATGGGGCTCGTAGTTCACATAAACTTGAAGAACAAAAAATTGGCGAATTGTACTGTTTGGATGCTTTGCATAGATGTTTCTTAGACTATTTAGAAGCAATATATAGAAAGATTTCAACCGTCTACCTGTACTATTCATTGTTCTACTTGTAGAAAGTTACAAATAATTTTCATTTCATGATTATCAATGGGGCTCGCTGTTCAATTAAACTTGAAGATCAAAAAATTGGCGATTGTTACTGTTTAGATGCTTTGCATATATGTTTCTTAGATTATATAGAAGCAATATATACAAAGATTTCAACCGTCTACCTGTTCCATTCATTGTTCTACTTGTCGAAAGCTACAAATAATTTCCTTTAATGGATTAACAATGGGGCTCGTAGTTCACTTAAACTTGAAGAACAAAAAATTGGCGAATGGTACTGTTTGGATGCTTTGCATATATGTTTCTTAGACTATATAGAAGCAATATATACATTGATTTCAACCGTCTACCTGTTCGATTCATTGTTCCACTTGCCGAAAGTTACAAATAATTTCCGATAAAGGATTAACAATGGGGCTCATTGTTCACTTAAACTTGAAGGACAAAAAATTGGCGAATGGTACTGTTTGGATGCTTTGCGTACATGTTTCTTAGACTATATGGAAGCAATATATACAAGGATTTCAACCGTCTACCTGTTCCATTCATTGTTCTACTTGTCGAAAGCTACAAATAATTTCCGATAATGGATTCACCATTGGGGCTCATTGTTCACTTAAACTTGAAGAACAAAAAATTGGCGAATTGTACTGTTTGGATGCTTTGCATATATGTTTCTTAGATTAATAGAAGCAATATATACAAAGATTTCAACCGTCTACCTGTTCCATTCATTGTTCTACTTGTCGAAAGCTACAAATAATTTCCGATAACGGATTAACCATTGGGGCTCATTGTTCACTTAAACTTGAAGAACAAAAAATTGGCGAATTGTACTGTTTGGATGCTTTGCATATATGTTTCTTAGACTATATAGAAGCAATATATACAAAGATTTCAACCGTCTACCTGTTCCATTAATTGATCTACTTGTCGAAAGTTACAAATAATTTCCGATAAAGGATTAACAATGGGTCTCATTGTTCACTTAAACTTGAAGAACAAAAAATTGGCGAATGGTACTGTTTGGATGCTTTGCATATATGTTTCTTAGACTATATGGAAGCAATATATACAAAGATTTCAACCGTCTACGTGTTCCAATCATTGTTCTACTCGTAGAAAGTTACAATTAATTTTCGTTAAAGGATTAACAATGGGGCTCGTAGTTCACATAAACTTGAAGAACAAAAAATTGGCGAATTGTACTGTTTGGATGCTTTGCATAGATGTTTCTTAGACTATTTAGAAGCAATATATAGAAAGATTTCAACCGTCTACCTGTACTATTCATTGTTCTACTTGTAGAAAGTTACAAATAATTTTCATTTCATGATTATCAATGGGGCTCGCTGTTCAATTAAACTTGAAGATCAAAAAATTGGCGATTGTTACTGTTTAGATGCTTTGCATATATGTTTCTTAGATTATATAGAAGCAATATATACAAAGATTTCAACCGTCTACCTGTTCCATTCATTGTTCTACTTGTCGAAAGCTACAAATAATTTCCGATAACGGATTAACCATTGGGGCTCATTGTTCACTTAAACTTGAAGAACAAAAAATTGGCGAATTGTACTGTTTGGATGCTTTGCATATATGTTTCCGATACAATATAGAAGAAATATATACAAAGATTTCAACCGTCTACCTGTTCCATTCACTGTTCTACTTGTCGAAAGTTACAAATAATTTCCGTTAAGGGATTAACAATGGGGATCGTAGTTTACTTAAACTTGAAGAACAATAAATTGGCGAATGGTACTGTTTGGATGCTTTGCGTACATGTTTCTTAAACTACATGGAAGCAATATATACAATGATTTCAACCGTCTACCTGTTCCATTCATTGTTCTACTTGTCGAAAGTTACAAATAATTACCGATAAAGGACTAACCATTGGGGCTCATTGTTCACTTAAACTTGAAGAACAAAAAATTGGCGAATTGTACTGTTTGGATGCTTTGCACATATGTTTTTACATTATATAGAAGCAATATATACAAAGATTTCAACCGTCTACCTGTTCGATTCATTGTTCCACTTGCCGAAAGTTACAAATAATTTCCGATAAAGGATTAACAATGGGGCTCATTGTTCACTTAAACTTGAAGGACAAAAAATTGGCGAATGGTACTGTTTGGATGCTTTGCGTACATGTTTCTTAGACTATATGGAAGCAATATATACAAGGATTTCACCCGTCTACCTGTACTATTCATTGTTCTACTTGTAGAAAGTTACAAATAATTTCCATTTCATGATTATCAATGGGGCTCGCTGTTCACTTAAACTTGAAGAACAAAAAATTGGCGAATGGTACTGTTTGGATGCTTTGCATATATGTTTCTTAGACTATATAGAAGCAATATATACATTGATTTCAACCGTCTACCTGTTCCATTCATTGTTCTACTTGTCGAAATTTACAAATAATTTCCTTTAAAGGATTAACAATGGGGCTCTTAGTTCACTTAAACTTGAAGAACAAAAAATTGGCGATTGGTACTGTTTGGATGCTTTGCCTATATGTTTCTAAGACTATATAGACGCAATATATACAAATATTTCAACCGTCTACCTGTTCCATTCATTGTTCTACTTGTCGAAAATTACAAATAATTTCCGATAAAGGATTAACCATTGGGGCTCATTGTTCACTTAAAGTTGAAGACCAAAAAATTTGCGAATGGTACTGTTTGGATGCTTTGAATATATGTTTCTTATATTATATAGAAGCAATATATACAAATATTTCAACCGTCTACCTGTTCCATTCATTGTTCTACTTGTCGAAAATTACAAATAATTTCCGATAAAGGATTAACCATTGGGGCTCATTGTTCACTTAAAGTTGAAGACCAAAAAATTGGCGAATGGTACTGTTTGGATGCTATGCGTACATGTTTCTTAGACTATATGGAAGCAATATATACAAAGATTTCAACCGTCTACGTGTTCCAATCATTGTTCTACTTGTCGAAATTTACAAATAATTTCCTTTAAAGGATTAACAATGGGGCTCGTTGTTCACTTAAACTTGAAGAACAAAAAATTGGCGAATGGTACTGTTTAGATGCTTTGCATATATGTTTCTTAGATTATATAGATGCAATATATACAAAGATTTCAACCGTCTACCTGTTCCATTCATTGTTCTACTTTTCGAAAATTACAAATAATTTCCGATAAAGGATTAACCATTGGGGCTCATTGTTCACTTAAACTTGAAGAACAAAAAATTGGCGAAAGGTACTGTTTGGATGCTTTGCATATATGTTTCTTAGACTATATAGACGCAATATGTACAAAGATTTCAACAGTCTACCTGTTCCATTCATTGTTCTACTTGTCGGAAGTTACAAATAATTTCCGATAAAGGATTAACAATGGGGCTCATTGTTCACTTAAACTTGAAGAACAAAAAATTGGCGAATTGTACTGTTTGGATGCTTTGCATATATGTTTCATAGACTATTCAGAAGCAATATATAGAAAGATTTCACCCGTCTACCTGTACTATTCATTGTTCTACTTGTAGAAAGTTACAAATAATTTCCATTTCATGATTATCAATGGGGCTCGCTGTTCACTTAAACTTGAAGATCAAAAAATTGGCGATTGTTACTGTTTAGATGCTTTGCATATAGGTTTCTTAGACTATATAGAAGCAATATATACAAAGATTTCAACCGTCTACCTGTTCCATTCATTGTTCTACTTGTCGAAAATTACAAATAATTTCCGATAAAGGATTAACCATTGGGGCTCATTGTTCACTTAAACTTGAAGAACAAAAAATTGGCGAATGGTACTGTTTGGATGCTTTGCATATATGTTTCTTAGACTATATAGAAGCATTATATACATTGATTTCAACCGTCTACGTGTTCCATTCATTGTTCTACTTGTCGAAATTTACAAACAATTTCCTTTAAAGGATTAACAATGGGGTTCGTAGTTCACTTAAACTTGAAGAACAAAAAATTGGCGAAATGTACTGTTTGGATGCTTTGCATATATGTTTCTTAGAATATATAGAAGCAATATATAGAAAGACTTCACCCGTCTACCTGTACAATTCATTGTTCTACTTGTAGAAAGTTACAAATAATTTCCATTTCATGATTATCAATGGGGCTCGCTGTTCACTTAAACTTGAAGATCAAAAAATTGGCGATTGTTACTGTTTAGATGCTTTTTGATGGAATTTTGTTTAAAATGGTTTTATTAATTTAGATACAATTATATTAAGCTGCTTAGAAATATAAAGAAAAGAATAAGAAATTGTGAAAAATAACGTTTAATCCGCTCTCTGCGGCTTTGACTTTGGAACTGAACTTGAAACGGTTTTACAGCACGAAGTTGGCTCTGCTTTGGTGTCAAACAATGTTTTGAAAGTCGCCGTTATCGTTTGCTCAGCGACCGTTGAGCATTTCATCGTTGTACTCCAACACCCTTTCTCAACGATGAAGATACTGAAAAAAACAAAAAAAACTGAAAAATTTAGCGATTGAATAGGCCACACTTTTCAGCCATGCGTTTTAACTTTATCCTTCCAAGTTGTTTTGTCAGCATATCTGCGAGCATTTCGTGTGTAGGACAGTATTTATAATTTATAATTCCCTGATTTTTTATATCCTTTATGAAATGGAACTTGGTGTCGATGTGCTTTGTCCTGTTGCCGAATCTATTATTCGAGGCAATCTTGAGGCAACTCTGATTGTCCTCAAAAATGACTGTTTCATTTTGGACCGTTTCACCGAAATCTTCCAGCAAGCGACGAATCCATAATCCTTCTTGTGTTGCTTCAGCAAGAGCTATATATTCTGCTTCCGTTGAAGAGAGTGCGACACACGTTTGTTTCCGGCAGTTCCAACTTATAGGTGCTCCCATTACTTGGAATAGGTACCCACTGTGCGACTTTCTGTCGGTCTTGTCCTGTGCCCAGTCAGCATCCGCGAAACCAATTAGCCCCTTTTCGCTGTTCCGTTTGCGAAGTCTTAATTCATATCCTATTGTTCCTTTTAAATAGCGAGCAATCCTTTTTACTTCAGTCCAGTCACCTGTTGTGGGTCGTTTATTGTACTGGCTCAAAATTCCAACGCTCGCTGCTATGTCGGGCCTTGTATTTACTGCCAAATATAACAGTGCACCGATCAATTGCTGATATTTTGAGTTTTCTGGCATTTCTGGTTCGCCGTTTCTGTGCTTTACATAACCTTCATTTAACGGTATACTAGAAGCCTTTGCGTCCTGGAGACAAAATCTATGTAAAATTTTTTCTATATATTTTTCTTGCTTAATGCAGAAAAATCCCTCTTCGTTTCTTCTAATCTCCATACCTAAATACTGTTTCAAGAGTCCGAGATCGCTGAGTTGGAAATGCCTTTTTAGAGAAACAGCCGCTTCATCGATCTTGACCATTTCTTTAGCAGCGATTAAAATGTCACCGACATATACAATGAGATAAACTTGTTCCTCATGCTCTTCGCCCTTTATATATAAACATTGGTCCACTTGACTCTGTCTGAAACCATACTGCTTTAATAAATCGGTTAATTGGTCATTCCATACTTTTGCAGCTTGTTTTAAGCCATAGATACCTCTTTTCAAACTACACACATAGTCTTCTTTACCGGGCACGATATATGTTTCTAGCTGTCTCATAAAAATGGTTTCTGTGAGTATTCCATTTAGAAAAGCCGTTTTCACATCAAAATGTTTTACCTGCATGCGTTTCTGTCCGGCTAGCGTCAAGAAAGTCCTGAATGTGGTTTGTCGCACTACAGGTGCAAAAACTTCATCGTAGTCTGTTCCAAATTTCTGTGAAAAACCTCGAGCGACAAGCCTGGCCTTAAACTTATTAACGTTTCCTTCATTTTTCTTTAATTTAAAAACCCACTTACAGGTAACAACATCTCTATCTTTCGGTTTGGGTACAAGATCCCATGTACCATTTTCCCTTAAAGATTTCATCTCTTCGTCCATAGCCTTTTTCCACTCATCCTTATTGGGTCCTGATAATGCTTCCTTTGCACTTCTGGGTTCATTATTTTCATCCACAGCCATATGCAGAGATGCAGCGTATCTATCGGGTGGAACCCCTCTATTCGATCTCTCTGATCGCCTGTATTGTTCTGGCCTCATTTCTTCATGTCTAGAATCTTGAGCAAAGTCGCTATCCGCATGGTCCGTTTCATAGATGGAACTGTCTTCAGTTATGGTTGATTCTCCCTCAGACCCATCGTCTTCGGCGGTGTCTTGATTTTCTGCATTTTGGTTTCTAGTAACTGGAATTACGATTTCATTAATTGGCTTGTTTTCATTAAATTTTTCGCAGAAAACTACATCGCGGCTAATCTTTATTTTATTTGTTTTAGTATCCAACAACCGAAAAGCCTTTGACTCCTCTGAATACCCAACAAAACTGAATTTTTCGGCTTTATCGTCTAATTTTTTTCTTTGTTCTTTATGAACGTAGACATACGCGTCGCATCCAAAAGTATGTAGATTTCTGACGTCTGGCTTTCTTGAGTGCCATAATTCGTATGGGGTTTTTCGAATTGCTCTTGAAGGTAACCTGTTTTGTAAATAGTTTGCAGTATTAACTGCTTCCCCCCAATACCTTTTTTCCATATGTGCATCAAGTAACCTACATATTGCCATCTGGAGTAGGGATCTGTTCTTCCGCTCCGCAATTCCGTTCTGCTGTGGAGAGTAAGGCGCTGTATACTGGACCTGAATCCCTTCCTGTTTCAGATAATTTTGCAAATTTTCATTTATATATTCCCTTCCTCGATCGGATCTTATCTTCTTTGGTTTCTTGGAATATTGTGTTTTCATCATCTCTACGAATTCTTTAATATGTGACGCTGCTTCGCTTTTGTGACTCATAAGATAAATCCTTGTGTATCGTGAAAAATCATCAATGATTGTTAAAATATATCTTTTATTACCTGGCGTGATTGTTTGCATTGGCCCACAAACATCCGTATGAATTAGATCGAGAATTGCATTGCTTCTGTTTTCTGATTCTTTTGGGAAAGGTACACGTGCCATCTTACCTATTACGCAGCATTCGCAAGTTACTCGTTGTCCAAAATCTTTTATTTTAATTCCTGTCGCTAAATTCTTTTCAACTAAATCTTTGACTGCGGTAGGGTCTCGATGTCCAAAACGTCTATGCCATGCATGCTGACAATTTTCAGTATGATTTAAATATATAGAATTACTTACTGTGCAGGCCTTTTCAATTGTGGTCAGTTCGAACAGTTCCGAGGATAATTTCGCTATTGCCTTTAATTCTCCGTTCTTTGAAATTGTGCAGTTGTCTTTTTCGAAAATTAGTTTATAGCCATCACTCACTAACCTCTTTACCGACAGTAAATTCGATCCGAACGTAGGAACGTAAAGTACATTGTTCAATTTAATTTGGGCGACCTCTCGCGGGCCTATCCCACAGTTTAGCACTCCTGAGCCAATCCCTTGCACCTCAGCCGTCTTCCCTTCGTCTGCGAGACCTACTTGGCCGTTTCTTTCGGGATTAAAATGGTCGAAAAAAATCCTCGACGTTGCCATGTGGCTTGTTGCACCCGAGTCGACAATCCATAAATTATGTTTCTTTTCTTTAATAACAAAACATGCTTCTTTCGAAGTTCCTTTTGTGGCTATCGCATGAAAACAGAAATCGTTAGAAGACGACGATTTGTCTTCTATAACTGCATTAGCCTTTTCTATTTTCAACTTCCATGATTTGTACTTTGAACAGTCACTCTTGAAATGACCGGCTTCTTTGCAGAAGAAACATGTTTTTCCAGGCAGTGCGCCAGCTGTATGTTTGAGTTCCGTTTTCATAGCCGCTTCGCATTCTGAAATATGTTGCCTCGTATCTTTTGCCCCTTTACGCCTTTTGTATTCGTCTATTAATTTCCCTTTGATGAGATTTAACGTCAAATCGCTTTCGGGTCTACTTTCCAAAGCCGTTACAAGCGTTTCGTACGATTCTGGAAGACTTCCGAGCAACATTGCTGCTTTGAGATTATCTGGCAATTCTTGTCCGAGAGCTGTGAGTTCTTCGAAATAATTTGCAATTTTTGTGATGTGTTCTTCCATATCACCATCTTCTTTTAGCACTGTTCTACATAACCGTTTTAATAAAAGTACCTAACTGGTTAAAGTTGCCTTTTGGTGATATCCTTTCAAACAATCCCATGCTTCACGTGCAGATTTAGCGTTTCTTATGTGCTGTAATTGATTATCTTCTACCAATAATCCAATGGTAGCACGTGCCTCGCTATCCATCTGCGTCCGTGATGAATTCATTGGATCAGGTTTTCTGTCGTTTATTACACTCCACAATTTTTCTTTAATTAGGAGCATTTCCAATTTGTAACTCCACACTGAATAATTTTCATTGTTCAATTTTTGAATAACAAAATGCGTACTTCCACCGTTTGCCATTTCGATTTACTTGTATATTTAAAAAAATTTATTTAAAGTCCTTTGTTTTATATTCACTTTATTGTTTTATTGTGATCTGGGCCCATAACCTGATGGAATTTTGTTTAAAATTGTTTTATTAATTTAGATACAATTATATTAAGCTGCTTAGAAATATAAAGAAAAGAATAAGAAATAGTGAAAAATAACGTTTAATCTGCTCTCTGCGGCTTTGACTTTGGAACTGAACTTGAAACGGTTTTACAGCACGAAGACGGCTCTGCTTTGGTGTCAAACAATGTTTTGAAAGTCGCCGTTATGGTTTGCTCAGCGGCCGTTGAGCATTTCATCGTTGTACTCCAACACTTTTCATATAGGTTTCTTAGACTATATAGAAGCAACATATACAAAGATTTCAACAGTCTACCTGTTCTATTCATTGTTCTACTTGTAGAAAGTTACAAATAATCTCTGTTTCATGATTATCAATGGGGCTCGTTGTTCACTTAAAATTGAAGAACAAAAAATTGGCGACTGGTACTGTTTGGATGCTTTGCATATATGTTTCTTAGACTATATAGAAGCAATATATACAAAGATTTCAACCGTCTACGTGTTCCATTCATTTTTCTACTTGCCGAAATTTACAAATAATTTCCTTTAAAGGAATAACAATGGGGCTCGTAGTTCACTTAAACTTGAAGAACAAAAAATTGGCGAATGGTACTGTTTGGATGCTTTGCGTACATGTTTCTTAGACTATATAGAAGCAATATGTACAATGATTTCAACAGTCTACCTGTTCCATTCATTGTTCTACTTGTCGAAAGTTACAAATAGTTACCGATAAAGTATTAACAATGGGGCTCGTAGTTCACTTAAACATGAAGATCAAATAATTGGCGAATTGTACTGTTTGGACGCTTTGCATATATGTTTCTTATACTTTACAGAAGCAATATATACAATGATTTCAACAGTCTACCTGTTCCATTCATTGTTCTACTTGTCGAAATTTACAAACAATTTCCTTTAAAGGATTAACAATGGGGCTCGTTGTTCACTTAAACTTGAAGAACAATAAATTGGCGAATTGTACTGTTTGGATGCTTTGCATATATGTTTCTTAAACTATATAGAAGCAATATATACAAAGATTTCAACAGTCTAACTGTTCTATTCATTGTTCTACTTGTAGGAAGTTACAAATAATTTCCCTTTCATGATTATCAATGGGGCTCGTAGTTCACTTAATCTTGAAGAACAAAAAATTGGCGAATGGTACTGTTTGGATGCTTTGCATATATGTTTCTTAGACTATATAGAAGCAATATATACAATGATTTCAACCGTCTACCTGTTCCATTCATTGTTCTACTTGTCGAAAGTTACAAATAATTTCCGATAAAGGATTAACCATTGGGGCTCATTGTTCACTTAAACTTGAAGAACAATAAATTGGCGAATTGTACTGTTTGGATGCTTTGCATATATGTTTCTTAAACTATATAGAAGCAATATATACAAAGATTTCAACAGTCTAACTGTTCTATTCATTGTTCTACTTGTAGGAAGTTACAAATAATTTCCCTTTCATGATTATCAATGGGGCTCGTAGTTCACTTAATCTTGAAGAACAAAAAATTGGCGAATGGTACTGTTTGGATGCTTTGCATATATGTTTCTTAGACTATATAGAAGCAATA